>SRMA01000827.1:1345-380514 GCA_007224835.1 Danionella cerebrum
CACTCAATAGCGTCCGTGCGGAAACTATCTCCGTGGAACAATGTCGGCATACAACTTTAAATTTATCCACTCGTCTATCCCCGTTATGTCTTTTAACAGAGAAGCCAAAGTGTTCTCAAACACGAGACCGCAGTGAGGTGAGAGGGTCTTCAAGCTCTGGCTTCCCTTTCGCTTCTGCCATGTAATTTTCCTTCTCGCGCTCGTGCTCGTCACTCAATAGTGTCCGTGCGGAAACTATCTCCGTGGAACAATGTCGGCATACAACTTTAAATTTATCCACTCGTCTATCCCCGTTATGTATTTTAACAGAGAAGCGAAAGTGTTCTCAAACACGAGACCGCAGTGAGGTGAGAGGGTCTTCAAGCTCTGGCTTCTCCTTCGCTTTTGATATGATTCTCGCGCTCGTGCTCGTCAGTCAATAGCGTCCGTGCGGAAACTCGCCTAGGAACATTGTTGCGCTGCGCTTAATATCGCGCTGATAATACATTTATATAATTTAATAAAAATACCGAATACCGAAACGGTACGCAAGTGTCCTGAACCGAACAGGCCGTACCGAAACGGTTCAATACATACCGTGAACCGTTACACCCCTAATAAGCCGCTACTTTTTTTCAATTGCTACAAACCTTGCAGGCTTACTTATAAACAATTTTAAGCAGTTAAGATGCTCCATGGGGTGCTTTTGCAGGAAGTGGAGGACCAAAACAGGCTTGTGAACCACTAATACAGAGATTTAAGTTGGTTTTCTGAACTGGCATTTGTGCATCATGCACACGCAACAAAAGGAACAGAGCTTGAAGTGGAGGTTTGGAAAACTAGCTGTGTGCAAACATTTACCTAAATATAGGAAGAGTCTGCAGTGTATGAGTGCAAAAAAAAATCCATGATCACCAATGAGTTTAGAAATACTAAAGACAGAGAAAGGGAGACAACGAAACAATCTGGAAAATTTATGGTTGATGGGGGCCATCAAGAACATAGTTAAAATGTATTTCAAATTGACCAAAAACATTCTGTGTAGCATCTTTCAGTCTAAATAGGTCATGTTAAAATATGGACACCTATGGCACATAAAAAGGTACACCAATAAAATTTGTTGGTCACTTCTCAAAAACATTCTTAACTGATTTATTAAGACCCAAGTTGTATTTTGAAACTTAATTTGTACTATAAGATACCTATAAGGAACCATATCACAGGAAGATTCATATCACAACCAGTAAAAATGGGGTTGCAGATGTCAGTGTCGCAGAGCGATCAAAATGGACGGAGGGAAATTCAACAACACCGTCAGCCAAACAGAATCCAGTATTATTGATATAGCCCACCCCCAATCCAGACACAGCAATAATCCAGATGATGTCACTGTGTCAAAACTTTGATTTACTTTGCCTTTCAAAGTAAAAACATGTTACAAATTAAATATTTATACTACAGATTTAGCAGTGATGCCAATCTGTGCATGTCTCAAAGTGTTTCGGGGATTTCATGATTCTTTAAGAGTTCCAACATGTCTCGATCAGCATGATGGGCTGCAAATGTGTTTACAGAAGAACCATCTCTTTAAGCAAGAAGTTTGTACATCTGGAACATGTTCGATGAAGCAGATTTTGTTGTACACATGGGAGGAAAAAAAATGTGTTTCCAGAACGCCAAACATGCATAAAATCGAAAACGTCTTTGCTGCCTCCACAGTCAAGACGTCTCTACAGGATGAGCGAAAGGCTCCGGTGAGGGGAAGTGTGTGTTTGCTCTGTTAAATTGGGCTCTATCTCAGAGGCTCCAATTATGCTAGAGCCGGTGCAGTGGGAAAACCTTCACATCTGCCGGGGCAGAGCATCAGGAAAGCTTCAGACAGCACCCTCACGCTCGCTCACTCTCCGTCAGCTATTCACCAGCACATGATCAAAGCTCCCCAGCCACCGCTGTGCATCTTAAGAATGCACATTCATTTTAGGGGCGATGGGAGAGACAAGGCAGGGGGAAGAAAAGAGAAAGGAAGAATGACAGGGAGAGACCAGAAGATGATGGACGGAGACAAGGCACAGAGAACAAACTAAAAAGGAGCGGGGGTGAGGGGGAGAGAGAGAGAGAGTGATGGAAAGAAAGGTAGATAGCAAACTCACACAGAATATTGTTGTAATGTCAACAAGGTGTAGCAAATTGAAAAGCATACTCACAGGAATATGAGGTAGTGGCACTCGCCCATTAACTTTGGCACTTTCGTGAATCTCCCGTCGATGTGTCTTTCTATATCGATAAGGTGGGACTCCATCTCTGTTGGGAGGAGAATAAAGAATAATAGGTCTTTAGAAGGTTGATGACTTAATTTGTTGTGTTTTAAATTACTTAGAGGCAACATCTACTCCATTCTGAGAAAGTTGTCTGTCGACAAAACACAATAGGAGATAGTACTGTAAGAAACTACAATATCCTGTGGAAAGACCAAGAAAGCAGGTAACTTTACAAACTCAGTAGGTATTATGGGAATGCTGCAATTTATTTTAACAGTCATACTTAATAGGCATTAACAGCTTCTGCGCGTTAAATGCAGAAGGCTGAATAGAGTTGTGACTGCACTACAGTGATCAGTACCAGTCACGTTTTGACATATGCAAATTCTGTCATTTAAACATAAGCTCCTCCGGGTGTTTCTGAGACCTTTATCATCTTTTAAAGACTAATATCGTAGCTGAAATATTAAAATGAGGTGAAGAAATCTTCCATTTCAGCTTAAAAAAAAAGATCTGTTCAGCATTCAGTCAAAGACCTTCCAAAACACATTTAATAGTATAAAATATTAAAAAGAGCTGAAGTCCTCAAAGTCCAATATTGTAATCTGTATTATCTTTAGAGGTTCCCAAGATGAGAACTGTCTGTTGAAATTAAAGATTCTTTTAAAGAGGCCCATTTTAGACTCTCAAGTAAGTCTTAAGTAAGAAACTGATTGAAATTGGTCACTTGAGGCTTTATATAAAATGTAGTCAGATTTTCAGAAGGCAAATATTTTAATCAGATTAAATGTCAAATATTGACTAGGATGCTAAGTAAGTGTAAGTGCTAAACTGCTTACTAATACCAGTTTTCAAAAACCAACCTGTTTTGTAACAGCATAAGCCCTAAGAGCATGACCTTGCATGCTTTTGGAGGCTCTTCCAATACATAGTGTACCCTTTTGGGTTATTAAAGCTATTCCATAATTAAAAAGTGTGACATCTTGAGTCACATGTCTTAAGTCTACTCAGCAGCGATATTTAAAGTGGAAACACAAAGGTGGAAATTAGAGTTAAAGCACAATTTATGCTTCAGCGTCAAGCATACACATCCTACGCCATATACCTTGCATAGACCAAAGAGTCTGTGCTGTAAGTTGATGCACCTCCCAAAAAACAATTTGACTGGGTGGTTTGGTTTCAAAGCTTTCTGAAGTGACGTCATCATATCATATCTTCGCCATATGCAAAAGAAACACCAAAACAGACCAAATTAATGAGACTGATTGGATGGGCCTTAGCTATGAGCAGTCCTACAGACAATTATAGCTCTGCATTTCAAACACCTAATTCTTGGTGACTTTAAAAGAAATAGAATGGTGCTATTGCAGAGTAAATTGGTTCTTAAGTGGAAATAGAACTCAGCCTGGAAAAATTAAGATAGACATTCTCATTTTTGTTGTGGGAATGATGAAAGTCCCCTTTGCCATCAGTTTTCATGACAGCACCAACTTCAGAGTCAAGCAAGCTTTGGGATACTTCACAGATGTGCACAGGGAGTCTTTAATCCCACTCTGGTCCTGCTGAGGACCCCCCATCATCTCTGCCTGGTGCACAGCTGATAATGGCCTCTAATCTAGCCCACTTCACACACATGTTTTTGCACTGATGTTCCTTTAATGTGTTTTTGTGCAACGCATATCACTCATGCCACCTCTGAACTTGTAGCACTCCCTGTTGTCATACTAGGGATAACTCATCTCTGGTTCATATCCTCCGAAACCACACTCAATGAGAATCAAGAAGTGGGTGTCAATCATGTCTAATTAAGAGTGGTAACATTTATCGAAAAAAAAAGGCTCGTTTATAAAGTAAAAACTAACAAACACAGACACAAGCTAGATTATGTCGATACAGTGATGCAAAAGGTTTGCGGCACCCTGTTGAGTTTTCATGTTTACTCATTACTTCAAAAAACATTTTTTTTAAATCATGAAAGAAAAGGACCTGATAATACCAACAGTTTTACCTCTACTGGCTCATATTTAAAGCCCTTGTTTGTTTGCAACATTTAATTTCCTGTTCCTTTCTCAAACCTGCTTAAGTACAGTGAATGTGAAGGCCATTTCCTTTGTTTGCAGGGAAAGTTAATTTGAAGGGAAACAAGTCAATGCCTTCAAATTACAGCCTGCAGCACCCCATACCTCCCAATTTGAAGCTCTATAATTAGCATAAGTAATGACATTTAGAAGCTTTCATTGGTGTGGATAATGAGCAGATGGTCGTCCTCAGAGCACAGCAGATTTGTTTCTGTTCCCAGAGCAGAGCTGGGGGAAAACGCCACTAATTCTGCATGTATGAAACACTGCTCTGAGACCAGCCTTACCTTACCGGTGCCAGCTTTGGCTTATGACACACTAGTGATGAGTAATATTGAGCTTTGTCTGCACAGCTTCCATTCAGAACCCCCTAAATATCAGAGTTTCTGCAGGACTGGCCTCGGGTTTCCATAAGGAAAATCATGCCAAACTGACTGGGGACGATGTGGTGAAATTGAATCGCTCTAAGCTCTCAGATGGAATGTTCCGCCAGTTTGTGGTGGTGAGGATGGATGTGTAGTGTGTGCGGAGGGTACATACACACTGCTGTCGGTCAGAGAGAGTGTGTCTGCGTCGCTGGACATGCTCTGCTGCTCGCTGTCGTTGGCACTGGTGGCAGGAGCCAATGCATAGCCGGTGTTCACATAGTATGGGTTGATGGGCTCCCTCCATGATGAATGCCTGTTGGGATAGAGACGTTTACCTGTTAGTCAAATGATTACAAAAATATTAACGTGCATCACGGTCAAAGCAGTTTCAATACATTTGGCATAAATGGTACTGCACGTTTGTAGAATGGCTAGGAGCTCAATAAAATGAGATATAATTTCATTTCACTTTTTCCAAAAACCAGACATAATTAGATGAAATAATTGGAAATTCTTTACAATGCAGAGATTGCAAACTTTTACTGCAACGTGCATGACCCTTATTTTTTGTGGAGAACTGGGAAGATTCATACACTGTTTGAATCCCTCTCAAACTGAGAAAGACACTAGCCTGAGCAGAAACATAGAAAGAACAGTGTCACAGTTGGATAAAACTGTGACCATTTTGAATGTTTTATGTTAATCTGTGAAGTGTTTGGTGTGCTATATGTTTGTGTTTATGTTTAGTTTAGAAACATACACTGAAATAAATACACTCACACAGTCATTTTGCACAACATTTAATGAAAAACACACTGCATTCACTTACCATTTTTCATTTTCAGAATCAAACCTGTTCATTTCAAAACCCGGTCTTTTTATACTCAATCTTTACCATGCCATACTGTTCCACCATCTTGGATGATGACATCATCAAGGTCACAAAAACATTTTTCTGTTAACTTGTTTGTTTTGCAATGTTTTGTCTAAATTGTGTTATGAATAAGTGTATTTTGAGTTTGTATGTGCTTTACTGTTTTTATTCATTTTTGCTCTGTTTGTGCTCATAGCAGTAAAATTTTTCCACCACATAAAATTATGAAATGGTATGATCCAGGGGCGGAGCCTGCAACATAAAAGGGCTCCCAGACTTCCATTTTGTGTGGGTTGTTGTAGGAGTATGGTGTGTTGGTGTCGTCAAATGCAAGTAGCTATAAATATTGTCGTGTCTTTCTCGTTTTGTTTGGATGTTTTTTCTGGGGAGTTTTTGTTTTTCTGGGATTTTTGCACCAATAAAAAACTACATTTTTGTTACATCTGCAAAGTTTTTGTTGTTTTTGTCACTCGAGCCTCCCACCGTTCAGGCTAACTCCCTAACAAACAGGAAAACTTGAGAAAATGAAAGAGAATGAGAAGTCTCCAGTGATTACTCCTCACTCTCAACCCATCCACGGTCTTCTAACGATTCAAGCAGCAGCCATGTCAATATTCAGCATATGAGAGTAAGCCAGAAGCCTTCAGAGACGATCTCAAGCCTTCAGCAGCTCTCTCCACATGCCCAACATTCCGCATTCCATTTGATTCTCCACAAAACAAAGCCTCCAAAACAGGCAGGGGGCATTTGGAATCTCTGAATCATTACTGCAATTCAAAACAAATCGATCTGCTTCACCCGTAAACCCCCCCCCCCTCCACAATAACGAACACAAGCCGAAATCCAACTGAGCCAACACATTAATTACAGTGACCTGTTAGAAAATCCCAACAAGCCCTGGCACAAGTTAAGATATACAAAGATGGCATATTAGGTTTTAGCTGGCTCTCCTCTCAGCCTATTACTACTTAAAAATCCTTGCATCGAAAGTACCTTGGTGGAGACAAAAGCATGATGTGAATTTGAAAGGAGCCATTACCTAGAGAACAGGTTACATTGCTGCGGACAAGATTTGTGCACCTCCACACATTCAGAATAATTATGAGCTCTTTGTCATTCCATTTTACATGTGATCACAGTGGAGTATCTGACAGATTAAACCCTCTGTGGTTAATAAGAGCTTTTCCCATTAATAACCCCCACCAAAAAAAACATTTTTTTAGGTATTTTACCCCTTATATTGGTGTTTGATTTACTAAAATTAATTCCACTGGTTAAAATAATATCAGTGATTCCATGCGTAGAAAAAAAATATTTCTTTATTTCTTCCATCCAAGAATAAATGCCTTGTAGAAAGTTGAACTAGATTTGTAAACAACTTTTGTCAAGATTTCTACAATCTCCATTTGGTGCAGCACTTTTTCACAACCACCTTCTATTAGGGCTGTGCAATATGGACCAAATAATCATATTGTGATTTTGGAATGGATATTGCGATTTTACTTTTAAAAAAAAAGCTACATACACACAATCATAAAATTTCACATACATGCACAACAAAATGTTTCACAACGAAATAACAAAACTGTAGTGGAAAAGGTTTTAAAAACAGACATACAAAACATCTTTCTTCCTCTCAGCTTAGCGGTTTTTGCCCAGTGCACTGTTTTCACAGGTTTTTTTTTTTGATTGCGATTAATTGCACAGCCTTACCTTCTACTTGCATCCACAAGGCTCATGCTCTCCCCAAATATCAAAATTTGGAAATACATTCTTAATGTTGATTATCATCTACAGATGGAGAAGATAAATGGTGATCTGTCCTTTTTTTCTTTCACGAATTGGTCAGCCGTACATAGACAAGCAGTCAACCAAATGATTTGATTATTAAAAATGCTTGATTACAATTCTGGAAAATCAAAACTCAGATAAAAAAGAAACTTAAGAAATTAATTTCCAGGTTGTGCAATCTACATTGTACCTTATAATCATTTGCGCTTTATTGTAGGCCTGCGCGAAAGATAAAAACGGTGAGCTCACCCACTAAAGTCACATTGACCTCCAATCTTCGCAAATGAAGCTGGGATGACCACCACACACGAGCATCGAAGAAAAAGTGGAACAAACTGCAAAATACCAAATATTGGGGGGGAAGACTACAAGTATCATTGTAAAAACAAAGGGGGAAAAAGAGGCTGGGTATAAACTTTGTTAAAGTGCAAAATTTAATATGCACGCTTGCATATTTATATAACGGGTTATGCGGATAGCTGAGGCATTGAAGGTTATACGCAAAAGTAGCCTTCGTACTTTCAGCTTAAGAGACTGAAACGTGTGAGTGCTCTTCAGATTGCGTACGAAGAATCGAGGGGGATTTAGGTCACTATGCACAAATGCAACTTCATCTTTACAGCCATTTGTTCCATCCTTACACGCCTAGACCACAACTGCAAATTCCAATGTGCTTGTGACCATGGTCCCCAGTGTGTAAGTACCCTAAATCCCAAATTAAACTTCTGCATTGAATCTATACTGTAGCCTTTGTATAGAAGCAGACCGTATTCGCCCATGTACCTCCCAAATATTGTAAATTCAGAGCAGACAGAGACTATTAAGTTCTATGATTGGTCGGTTTGGTAGTAAAGCCCTTCTGGAGTGACATCATACGATATCTCCACCCAGAACACACAGAGGCTATACCAATTTAAAATACCACATTACAGAAACAATGGAACTATTTTCTATATACTAAAGCAATGCTTGAACAAATACCAAGTTTAGAGGCTTTACAATTGGTGCTGCATATCAATGTAAAAATGTTTTTGTACATGCTAAATTGCTAATAGTAACATCAAGATAGAACTGAATTTGGATTAATTTTAGGGATGTCCCGAGCCGATCATAAAGATCGGTATCGGGGCCGATCGAGGCATTTTTTAACTGATCGGAATCGGCTCTATGTATCGGACCGATCGAATGTTTACGTCAGCTACGTCACGCACGTGTCGCAAACTCGCATGTTAAACTCGCATGTTGTTTACTACTTGCAATACGGTGCTAAGATGTCTGCAGTGTGGAAGTATTTTAAGTTGGAAAGTGATTCTAGTCTGGTAGCTACATGCAACGTTTGCAATGCGAGCTGTTGTGTGCTGCCCCTTTAAGGACGTTGATGACATGCTTAGAGCGTCCGTGAATCAGGAAGAAATATGAGAGACTCGCATGTTTGTTCTCGTGTTAAAAAAAAAAGGTTCAAGCTCTACAAAAACCTTCATTTAATACTTATTTATTCCCAGCGTGGTAAGCTAATGTTTAAAAAAGTATATTTTGTTTATTTAAAAGGGATTTCATAGATCGCTATTTGTTGTTTATATTAGCGCCTAAGCGCCTAAATAGCGTGTTTAAGTTTTGTGTGTTGTGATGATTTACATGTCTTTATCTAATAGGTTTGTGACATGTTGAAGTGTTCTTCGTAACTTAAAATGTGTAACATTTTCGTTGTTGAAGAAATAGAAATGTTTATTTACTGATTGTTATTTAATACCCCATGTAAAATATATTATTTTCTCTTTTTTTTTCTAGTTTGACGCGGTGGTACTAGCAAAGCAGCCTTTAATACTACCAACTTGATAAGGCATCTTAAAACGAAACACACGACAGAATATTGCGACTTCACTGAGCTGTAAAATTGAGATTTCATATTTGTGAGAAATAAAAAACTGTAAAACTGTAAAGGAACAGGTTGCTTTCAGTTTTTTTTTTATTGATGCACTACTGAGCTATTTGGTTGTCAAGAGTACACACTGGATTGATTTAATAACCTGCATGCACTTAAAGTGTGCAATTAGCACAAGGAAAAGACAAGTATCGGATCGGGACTCGGTATCGGTCGATACTTAAAATTAAATGACTCGGATCGGATCGGGGGCTCAAAAAACCTGATCGGGACATCCCTAATTAATTTATAACCAGAACAATTTGATTGCATTTACCAACATTAATATATTGACTATGCTGAAACCATAGCACCAAAACTTCCATATTGCAAAGTCTCTTGATTCTTTTTCCTGGCAGTAATAAAATACATGCTTCATGCAAAATTTACTTAAATGAAACCCTAAAGCATCTACCTAAAAGGCTGTTTTAAAAATAAATGTTATGACGTTCTGTAGTTACAGCCAAAAACTTCAAGCAGGCCTAATGAAAAAATCATTCGAGTACAACCTCGCAAATGCATTACTAATGCTAATTAAAAACACATCAGATCCACAGGCAACAGAACACTTTGAGCTTTCCACGGCACCAATCAGAGTCCTTCAGTTATCATGTTAAAGCAACTTAAAAGAGGAAATGTCAAACAACAACTTAAAAATGCTCTGGTGAGATGATACAAAATAAAAATGAGAAAAACATGGCGGAAGCTACAAAAGTCATGGAGCGGCATGTTTCACTTCACAACACTCCTTGGGGAGCCTCATCTTCATACCACACCTGCACATCCAAAGCAGTGAGGTGTTGGACAGATCATCAACAGATATCAAGGTTTGTCTCAGACAGTACAGAAGAAACTGGGTCAGCTTCTAGAGGTAGATTTGCGCAGTTTTCATTCTCTTTGCAGGAGGAGTGCCAGGAGTGAACAGATCAGAGCAGCAGAGCACAATGTGAGCTTGAGAATTTTACTGAGGCTAAATAAGGCTGCACCAATCCTCCTCTTGCTCCTCCATGGCTGCTTAGGATTTAAGCTTTAGCTCTCACTGGGTTCAAAAAGCATGGAGTACTAATTCAGAAATCCTGTTCGAAAACAGATTGTTCAGTGTGATTTTGTTTTTAAAGTCTAATCGTTTTCTCTGCTGCATCACAGCTTTAACTGATTACCACTGCCACATGATTTTTTTTCTTTAAAAACATACAAAATTTTTAAAACGTGTTTAAATTATAATAATAATAGTTTATAAATCAAACAGCAACATTTATTCAACAAATTCATTTGAATTCTTATATATATAAATCTACTGTAAAAACTGTTGACAGTCACAAATATGGCTATACGACAAATAGAACCCTGAATGCATTTAACCATTAGTTGTGAGCCAAATGACATCAGCATGGTATTTGTTTGGTTTTCAAAAATGAACAAGCCTTAGACCCAAGAAGTAAATTACTCTGTATAAAAATAAAATTAATCTATAGGGGCAAATTTTCACTCTTTAAGAAAGCAGGATTTGAATAACTTGGACAAAACAGGTGACTTAAATGTTGTTTTTCCCAGACCTTGAACTGAGAATAATAATAATAATAATAATAATAATTCACAGTGCATCTCATCACTAAGCATTAACTTTTTTTTTTTTTTTTATAAAACTCAATGTAAAACTCAATAGCAACATTGTACACTGCATTGATTATTTTAAGGTCCTCTCAACAAAGATAGAAACCCTAAATTGCTCAAATTAATAGCTCAGTTCATTTCTGGCAACAAATATAACCCAGCACAGAAATACTGAAGTTAACACCCCTCTGAAATTTGCAGTTATTCATGATAATATAGAATATATAGAATACATTTTTACATCAGACTACACTATGCTTAAACAGTGGTACCCCGAGATATGAAAATAATCCATTCCAGGGTGGCTTTCGTATCACTAAGCAAGTTTTACATGTAAAATGCCTAATCTGTGCAATGGCTCTCAGGAAATACAGTATAAGTTGATAAAAAATTGAAAACCAGAGAAAAATCAAGTTACATTTTTTCAATCCTTTAATCTACACATTGTTAATGGAATAAATGATAACACAAGCAAAATACATAATATGTACACAGATGTTTTTTTATGACACCTTTACACTAACATTTGTAATAATACGTTATTGTTTATCTATACATAATGTTTTGCTCAATTTAAAGTGTTTTAAAGCGTATTAGCCCCTTTTTGCACTTTTTGCAATGGGATAATGGAGCGGCAGGACCCGGAAGCACAGTGCGACATCGGGTAATGACGATCGGATAATAGAGCAGAACTGTTTGTGGTTGCTCGTATCTCTTTTTTCCGTATCTTGAAGCAAAAAATTTCTTGCCAGACCTTTTGTATCTCAAACATTTCATAACTCGAAGCATTCATATCTCAGGCTACCACTGTATATAGTTTTTTGCCTATAGGCATGTTTCTTAACTAAAATAAAAAGATTTTTTAAAGAAAACCAGGAGTACAAATTAAAGAGTATGATAAACATGAAAGAAGAATTAAATTAAGTGTTGAAGGCTGTCCATTCACAAGATAATATTAGGAGATCTGCCTTGATTCAGGCTTGTCTGTAATTTTTTTATTACTGGCCAATCAGAATAATTTAAATATAACAATGCTAGATTTCAACTTTGTCGCATATTAGTTTGTTCCATAAAATCAGCTATTGTTCTAAGGATGACAAAGATGCTGGTTGCGGATGGACATAAGTGCAAATGAGCGCACGTTGACTCTTAGTGATGAAATGCCTTCATTTAAAAATCATTTAAAGACAAAAATTTAATTCCTCACAATGAAATAAAAATAGGGTAAGTATGATGCTGGTTATAAGTGAATCATTTGAAAAAAATATAGATTTTACTTCACCCTTATTAAAAATCAATCAGCGGATAAAGAAAAGGTTCAAACGCACTAAACTTTGATAGCATTAACATTATCAGCAATAACAGCACTGAATCATGCGATTTAATACAATGTGTACATTTATTTTATTAATAATAATGAATGGACAGGTGTCTTTGGAGTCTTTGTGGACACTGCAGATTGCATCTGCATAAAAACCTTTGTTCAATTTTCTTTAAAACAATTGATTTATTAATTGTATTAACATTTAAACATAACTGGAGCGTATGTTTGATTTAGAGGTCTATTACAATGTAAACATTTGTTCAATGTTAGAGTTGAGGAGGGGTAGCAACACTAACACATAGCGCGACACCAGTGCCACAGATTCCATCGCAGACCAACATCAAGCTCAGCTCAGATGGCGAGTGCATATTGTACAGAAACGAGGAAGCGTTTGCATACAACATTAAAGATAAAACCGATTTTAATTCAAGCACATCAATGTACACCACAGTCAATTTAATCGATAAAAATCCATTCATCACCCAGCCCTTCTACAGCGTGCAATTATTTATGGTTTTCTTTTTTTTATTTAAGATAAAGAGAATGCAATTCTAATATGTCCCATTATTCTTTTTTTATGATCCAGAGCCACAGTTGATCTTGGCTCAATCCTCTGAGTATATGCAAAAGTCCACATTAAAAACCGTTTAGAAGAATTCTTGAAAAACAAAGTGAAGCTGGTATCAGAGGGAACAAAATATCGACGTTGTCTTCAAAAACCAAGTATGCTTTCAAAGGCACTGTCAAATGCATTTCCTACATTGCATTACTATAAATGTACAGCCTATATAATGAAAGCATATTTCCCATGGTAACAGCCTAAAACACCCCATACCAGGAGTAGCTTATTCCTTTGATATATCATCTTAAAAGCACCTGTCGATATTTGCTTTTAAATCTGTGATGGAAGCTTTGTAATCTTCAGCAGAGGCTGTTCAAAGGCCCACAAGCTCTACTTTCTATTCCAGCAGGACAAGGATTAAAGTATTTAGCAGTCACATCTCCAAATCCCATTTTGCTCATATGCAGGAACTGGAGGCTCTGATGCAGCAAGTGATTTGCTGTAAATTTCACAGTACAGCTTAAAAAGCATGTCCCTCCAGATTAAATGATGTCAGTGCAATGCACGATATGAACAAGAAAGAGCAGAGCGCTAAAAGAGCACAATGGACCATCACAACTGGTGGCGAGGAATGCCTGGGGAATGTCTGAGCACAAAAAAAAAATCATCAAAAACACAATACCTGAAGCACAAATTCCAAATACACTTACTCTCCATGCAAACCATGGGTGGTTTGATGAGAGATAGAGATCTGCACATGTTCAGAAACACACCAAATCCATACAGCTCTGGGCTTCAAAGTGCATTCCATCAGACAGGTAAAGCATCCCTGAAAGCACTGCTTAAATCTACACCACAAAAACTTTAAGAAGTGGGTGCATTCTTTCTTTCTAGCAAGAATATGCTCTGCACTTTTTCATTTGTGCACATTTGAAAGAAAAACCATGTTGCGGTTCTCCAGAAGAAGCCTTTCTTCTGATGCAAAGCCTGCCATTCAAGAGACACCTGCATGGAGAACACAAAGAGCACCCACTTGCACCAACTCGCAGCAGGCAAAGACATCTCTGCGACCCAGTATCTCAGTTTGAGCTACTTAGAGCTTTCTGCCTATACTGCATTCCTCTCATCTCCTGTGGAAGGCTGTGCTTAACTCAGATTCCCTTTTTATCTTTTTCTTCTGACTGAGCTTGCATCACGAGGGGGAAGGGGGAAATATGCAGAAAAGAGAGAGTGGATTTTGAAAGCTTCTGAGATTTACCTGTACTCGCGGTTATCCTGGTATCTTTTACTGCTGGCCACCCGCTGCGGTACGGTTTCTAGAAGCAGCTTCTGGGTCAGCCTGTTGCTTGGAGTAGGGTCACTTTCAGGGTTCTGTTCCTCTTCCTGGTCACACCGCCACTCTACATCTTCAATTACAGTTGGCAAGTAGCCCGGCAAGACTTTGCAATTGCCTGAAACCGAGCTCTGGTCGCTGAAAAGTTTGGGACTCTCTCCACCAGTCCTGGTGTATTCCAAGTAAATGTCAGACTTTAAAAACAAAGGGTAGGTGTTTTCCTCAATCATAGTCTGAATTTCAGTTTGCGCCTGGTCAAACATTGCAGGATCGATGTGGAGCTTCATCACACAGTCTTTGATGAAACTCTTAGTGGCTGGTTTGATCTGCCTCGATACGATTCCGTTGTTATCCAGGATGTACTTTTTATAAATGGCTTTTGCAAGTTTGAGCATCTTCTCGTTGCCCTCATTGGCCTCCTGCTTGCGGAAACCACTGCAGGCAAACCAAAAGTCCAGCATGTCGGCACAGTCCTCTTGTTTGAGGAAAGTCCTAAACAAGTGGATGCCATCTTGGTCATCCAAAAGTGAGTGCAACGACTCTGCCCATTTCAAGTAAGGTGGCGTTGGGGAAGCGCTACCCTCCGGTTCATAGCCCAGGTCCAAGTCAGGTCTCCGGGGTGTTGCAATGGAGGACTCATTCTTAAGGCTTTCGCTCTTGGAGGAATAAAAACTGTGACCATACTGACGTCCATCGCTAGACACCAGATCACCCTCCTCACCAGGGACCGGGGGTCTGGGAGCATCTTCAGTAAAGCTGCTGCCCAGGTCTGCCAGATAACAGCCCTTCTCGTTCACACTCATGGTCATAGTGTCCATGCACCCTGTGCCAATCCAGCCCACAAGGCAGAAAGCTTAGATCCAGACTTCTAGTAACGCCACGGCAAAAGAATTCCTCCTGCAAGAAACAAGAAACATTTTTAATTCATTTGCCAAAGGTTGTGTGTAAAGTATTTAATTGTCTTGAAAAAATGTATAATGTATACAAGTATGGTTATCACAACCACATTCTACATTTAACATATAAAAACTGCTATAGACAAAAAAGAAAAACTTTTATCAATTAGAAAAAGAGGGACAGAACCCGTAAATCTTGTGCTAATGCACCAAAAAAATTCATGGCCTCCTGTGGGTGTTCCCACTTTTTGGTGCAAAGAAAAGATAAGCAGTGGAATTGATGTACAAACTAATGAGTCATATTTTTTGTTTCTAGCAAAATTAACCTCCAATTTGTTTTCTGATGGCACAACTTGATCTTGGCAACCTATTGGCGACTTTTGGATCGCATTCTTTCACAGTACTTTTTGTACCCATTTGGATGAGATTCAGGCAGCACGGTAGCGCAGTGGGTAGCACTGTAGCCTTCCAGTTAGGAGATTGTCAGTTCAAGGCTCGCCGCTGACCTTTGCATGTTCTTCCCATGCTTGCGTGGGTTTCCTCCACAATCAGGTTAATTGAATAATCTAAATTCCCCTTCGGAGTATACAAATGTGTGAGTGTGATGCCCTGTGATGGACCGGCGACCTGTCCAGGGTGTACCCCCCGCCTCTCGCCCAATGTGTGCTGGAGATAGGCACCGACACACCCCCGTGACCCCGAAAGGCGGGTTTGAAAATGAATGAATGAATGGATGAGATTCTAAAAGCAGGCAAATAACAGTCATGGTGTGCATCATTACAGTGCATGAGACAAAAATAGGGTGCAAAAACATAGCTTCATAAAAGTCAGCAAACAAGTCTACCTTTAATTTGTACAGATTTTTTATAAAAAGATTTGCAGTACGGTCATATTCTGATTGCAGAAGACCAATGTTGCGGGGATGGTGCAAGGATTTTCCAAGATATTGTACATTGTTGTTGCATACACTATGTCAATGTTTTTATTCATTTATTGCCTCCAAATATACGCATCCTCCTCAACTTCACGTTGCCCTGGATGTGGTTCTCATTGGTTGGAGGTAATCACAGACATTATTTCTGGTGAGAGCACATTTCTTTCTACCCGATTGTTACTCCGACAGCTACAGATATTTAACACGCCAAATATCTAACAACCAACTTACGACTTCCTCAGAGCGTGTCTTTGGTAGTTTACACTGTGCAATTGTCACACGCTCGAGCCCTGATTACCAC
Organism: Danionella cerebrum; assembly: GCA_007224835.1. NCBI lineage: Eukaryota > Metazoa > Chordata > Actinopteri > Cypriniformes > Danionidae > Danionella > Danionella cerebrum. The sequence continues at coordinate 17,579 of SRMA01000827.1, forward strand.
AAGTGTATCTGATTGCGGAACGCAATAAAGTGGGCTGGTGTGGATCGATCCACACCCGGAGTGTCCATGCACCTTTTTGCAATTACGGGTCAACTCACTCTTCCGGGTACAGAACAATTTGTATATGATCTCCACAATTGTGTAAATTGAAGCCCTAAAGCCACACGGAACAGAGAGAGGAGTCAACTGTAACAGACTACCTGGGCATGCACGGCCCCTTTTACTGCACGCAACAGTAAGATCCCTCTCGATTTTCATGCGATTCTGCCACATACAGCGGTCTATGACTCAAAAACATGTCCACTCAGAGTTCATGATGGAAGTTGGTGGAAACATAACAGCGAACAATGAGTAGAGCTAAGCCATACCAAACCAAGTCGTACCATTACTAAAATGCAGTGGCAATGCACCATTCATCACGGAGCGTGAATACACCTTTAACTAAAATGTGTATGTTACAGTCACGAGCACAACAATAGGAGGAGATGACAATAAAACCAAAAGCAGGGCATAGGTAACCCTATTAGACATATTTGAACAAGTGCCATCAAAGTTTATTTTAGCACAGCAACCACTTGAAACTTCCTGTGGCCTCGGGCGTCTATCTTAAAGCTAGGACTGTAAAACAAGGTAGGCATCGTGACACAAACACTACTAAACTCACCTGTGACACGCTTTATGTCACCATAAATCCAACACTTTCAAGCTCTGACCTTAAAACCTGCGACTGCCTGCCAAATGGAGCCCGTTTGATGTTCTTGATAAGAGAGCAAAGAAGGAACCTTGAGCTTTCCCCACTCAATAACTTTACAGCTCCAACTTCGATGGCGAACAGCTAGGAGGCTAGCCATTTATGTTTGTACAAGAAATAAAGACAAGAAGCCTAAACTAAGGAAGTTTTCTGACTAGCTGCAGGCAGTTGTAAGTTAAAAACATACATCAAAGGAGCACTCACCGCATCAAAGAGGGTGACGTTAACGCGCGAACATAGGAAGTACGTGCGGTGCGAGACCGAGCAAGAGAGGAAAGATGGAGAAAAACACTTTCACCATCTTTGAGGGCACGGGACGACATTTCTAGCGAGGTTTCTCGGCGGATTCAACTCAACTAGTGTGAGAACACGTTGTCACCGCGCGCTGGTCATCTCCAACGCCAGGGTGCCCGATTATCCCACTCGTGCACGGGCGAAACGGCCATCTAAAAAGGGCTCGGTGCGTTTTTCCTTCGCTGACGACATTGCAACACCCCTCTCGCTGCCCTCGCGATCTGCTTTGAAGTGAGCCCCACATTCATCGCATTCATGTCTCGGCCTCAGCAGCAGCAGCAGGAGTGGATGGGGGAGGGGAGAGTAAGAAACAAACTCCACACACACAGACACAGTCACACACAGCCAGGCCCTTCCGCAGCCCAGGCACTAGTGTGCAACTTTCCAACACTGATTTTCACCCACCAACACGCGCCTATCATCCGAGCCCCGCCGTGTTATACCCGGAAAACGCTTCGGTGCATTTCAAACCTCGCTCACTCTTTCCCTCCGCTACCGCAAAACCCCATTACACCCAAAGCCAGAAGAAGGAAAAAGTGCTCCGTACTGTACCTGTGAGAACCTACTTTTCGTTTTCGAGCGCATCGGGAAAAGCCTTGAATGCGGCGAGGTGTGAATCGTGTCATCGATGCGGATCTCGGAGTTTAAAAATAACAAAGAAAACAGTCGCTTCTCCACCTCTCCATGGCTGTCTCTCACACTCCTGAGCCCGTGTGCGAGTGAGCGAGGGAGAGGGAGCGGGAGAGATGGTGCAGCGCCGCGCTCGGACAGAAATCACACTGCCGCCTGGAGAAGAAAAAAGCCAATGCGAGGAAGGAAAACCCTCGAGTGTCGAGATGAACGCCTTCAACTCATTCTGCGCTCATTAAATGTTTAAAGAAGGACACTGTAATTCAATTGACGTGATTAGATAAGGGAGCGTTGTTTTAGAAGGGATTTCTCATTCAACACTGAAGAGGTCGCCCCCTCATGGACACCGCCATATTGACGTCACATGACCAGCCGTGCCACTCTGTTGACCACTCGAGTCTTTTTGAAACAGTATGCTTTTTGAAACGTATTTCTAAAATAGAATTTTAAAAATGATAAAATTTGTCAACCAATTAAACCAAAAGTCATAATAGGAGGCACTCTGAAAGTTTAATATCCCCCAAAAAGGCAACTGGGAATGTGACTGGCATTTTTACATAGTTCCCACATGACACCGTAACATCCAGATATTTCGCTGTCCCCCTATGGTATCTGGGCACAAGCTCTCACTATCTATGTACGAGCTACAGCCACCAAACTTTGCCAAGACATCAATACTTTTTCAGACTGGTACCACTAAAACCGCTGGGAAATGTTCCATTACGTAAAATATGCAACTCAAACTAAGAATCTCATAGAAACTTCAGGCTGAAGGAAAACAATCAAGACATGGGGATTGGTTTTTCGCACCCTTAATGGCATCAGAAATGACATATTATACCAACGACTGCTCCATAGCAACCTAATAGTTTACCATAGCAACCAATTTTGCAGAACCAGAGCTCAGATTTGAAAAATCATTGAGACATATGGGTTGGTGCATGGCACTCATAATGACATCAGAAACATTGTATTATACGCTTATATATTTACACATCAGCCTATGACAGTCATGGAGAGATACTTTTTGTTACTGGTAATGACATTGGGCACATTTTTAAAAATACTTTTACACCACACATTAAAGTTAGGTATACAAAGTTTGGTTACACTGTAAATTTAGCAGTGTCAATCCAACACCACTCAGATCTTATGTGGCTCCAATCTTCGAGTGTAAAAAGTTAAAGTGTTGAGTTTAGAGTGCTTTATTGGCATCTCAAATTGCTAAAACAGTAACACTCAGGGCATAGGGTGTTCTCCACACTTCTCCATCCCCAGACAAAATGGCATCGTCTCTCCTTCAGGCAGAAGTTGTTGTGGGTGGAGTAATGACTTTGGCGCATTTTAAAGGTAAAATTATACAATTTTACACCCATAATCTACACTGGCAATGTGTACTTTTTACACAGTGTATTGTTAATCCAACACTTTGGGTGTTAATTACATTTTACGCCACCTTTTTATACACTGGTGATTTTACACCATATATGATCTGAGCGGTGTTGGATTGACACTGCTAAATTTACTGTGTATCTAGCTAACATTAGTGTACTTTGAAACAAACAAATCAGCACAAAATACAATAAATAAGGTTTGCAAAATACCTTAAAAACCTGTAACCATAAAAAGAAGAAGAGAGCATGAACCAAAAAACAGACAGAAGCTGCTCCTGTTCCTGTTTACTATGCACATCAAATTACCCTCAATCTTTCTCTGTCATACCAATATAACAGTAAACAGGTTCAAGTGGTGTATGTCGTGTTTCCAAACAACATCTTTCCCCATGAACCCTGAAAGCAAAAACCTTCCTTCACATTCTGTGAAAAAAACGTTTTTGGCAGGTGTGAACCAAATGGTGCAAACAAAGAATTAATTTATTTAAAAAAAATTTGAGAAATCTGAATCAAATCAAAATTTGGTGTAACCACCCTTAGGTTTCAAAACAGCAGCAATTCTTCTAAATACACTTGCACACAGTTTTTGAAGGAACTCAGCTAGTAGATTGTTTAGAACATCTTGGATAACTAAGTACAGATCTCCTGAGGATGTAGCTTTCTCAGGTCCTTTTGTCTCTTCATGCAATCCTAGACACACTCGCATGTCATCACTTCTAATACTTGTCATTCTTTTCTCCAAAGATAGTTCTTAGGGACTTTGGCTGTATGTTTTGAGTCATTTTCCTGCTGCAAAATATGTTTGGGGCTACTCATACTCCTAGCTGATGGTATTGTGTGTAGTTTCTTTTTTTTGTTGCCATTTTGATTTAAAATTGTACTGTTAGGTTTGGTGATCATTGGGTATTGAGTTTTTAAACATATTGTTAGATTTTTTGTTTGGCATGCACTTTTTGTTCATTTGTTATGTTCTTTATATGGTTCTGACCAATGTTTACACATTTCTGTAATTACCCGTATTCAAATGACCTACAGTAAGAAGTTCTAACACAAATGAGTTCCTTTTGTGTTCAAGATCATTTTATATGTTTGAAAGTGATTCATTTAATAAAATATTAAAAGGACTTATACAATAAATACAACAAATTGTCTTGTAATACAAGAGAAAACTGTATTGAGAAAGAGCTTCTTTCAAAGTGAGAAGAGATTGGAATCAAAGAACATTTCACATGTTATCTCTCCATCTGACCAAAGATGAAAGCTAAGAAAGACAAAAAGAAAGAATGCTACAGATTTAACACTGTTCCTTTCTTTCGGCTGTTAGCAAGTATGCAATAAAAACTTTATTTCTTTATCATCCTTTAAATGCTTCAGATTGTTCTAGAGTCTTATAAACTGTTGACAGGAGCATGTCCCATGTGTATTAAACAATAAGAACAAGAAATCTCAGTTGACATTCTTACAAATGAGTGCAAATATTTAACAGTCCTATAAACTGCACTATAAATAATATGCAGTGCATCTGATTTTGCTATATTGATGTCTAAGATCATCAGATTCTCTGGGAGTTTCATTAGATGGTATGAAGAAAGTAATACTGATTTTATGAGTTCAGAGAAGGAATTCATGTCTTCTGGGTTAGCTCAGGCCGTATAGTGTTAAAAGGAGCTGCCTTTGAAAAAAAATGAGTAGGCTTTAAAGAGGAATATTACTTCTGAAGCTCTGACTCAACACCTGGATATAATCAGGCATGTAATCTCAGGGATTCATTGCAAACGGATCAAAGGGCTGAGGAATGTGAAGCCCTGTTCCTCCTTTTTATGACTTTATTTGATTAGCTCATCTGAAAATGAAAGAGCAGTTTGTGAGGAACCATGAATTTAATGACATATTACAAATTGCTCATGGGAAATCAGGATTTGGTGTAGAATCATTCATCTTGGAATCTTACACACCTCAAAAGTTCACAAAAAGAACATCAAAGGAACATTTGTCGAGGTTTGCTAAGCTAAGGGAACTGAAATGCGCAGCATGATTTTAATAACCTTCTAAATCAGCTCTTTATTTGTTTGTTTGTATCCAAGATCAGAGTGTAGATACTCTCTCAATCTAATCGTTTCATTTCTCATACTCTGAAATACAGATCAAAATGTATTACTTTAAAAGCTCTTCGGGGGCAGTTATATCTAAAATTATGTTTTTCTTGTGCTCAACCACTGTTTTTTTTTCATAAATGAGGAAAACCCAACACAGGGAACTGTCAATTGTAATAAATGTTTTGCCTAATGGGTCTAATATTGTCACTCCATTTTCTCAAGATTCTTAAGATGGAATCACTGTTGAAAGCATTTTTTTTTTTTTAAAAATGCCTCATTGTGGAACAAATAAAGATTTTTTCTAGGGTATTTTGGATTATTTTTCGGTAAATATTTTTCATTTAAAACTACCAAATGCATACAGAGCAGCAATTTTCAACATCAATAGCAGAATCTCAAACATAATAGCGAAAAGTACTGTTCAATTTGTTTCAGACGTGGTTCAGAAAGTTCTCACTTTAACCAACTTTCAGTCCTCTGTAGGCACAGTAGGTAATATCTTCCCATTCTAATGCATGTACAGACATGAGAAGATCCATTCACTTGATTGATAAAGACATTCCCTGCTAGACAAAAAAATACTTTGTAAATGTGTCTTATATTGTTAATACTTTTTTAAACCCTTACTCTAAAACCCAATCTAAATCCAGAACCTATTTTATTTGGAAGGTTTCATTTACCAGGTTTAACAAATCCACTTGTTATTTATTGATCCTATACAGGACACACTCCAGAGCTGTCAATTGTAAGGGGGCACTATACTTACTGACTTACTATGTAATGAATTCCCAAACAAATATTTTATTTTCTCCTTTACATGTGGTAGAATGAAAGTGCTGTACCTGAGGAAATTGTTCGTTCCTGTCCTGTTTTTTCTGGCATCTCCCAGCTCTCGTTCCATTGGTGGAAGCTTCCATTTCAATAGCATCAACCAGCTCAAGTCCTGGTAAAATCTTCATTATCTTCTGTAGAGAATCCAGGGTGATTATCCACAAAATCTCCATCCATTCCAGATCAGTGACATTATCCATTCGCTTCTGAAATATATAAGAAATATATAACGTGAATCATCCAGCTGACTGATCTTTTATTCTGGTGGCTTGTCACTGACTCCTCCATAACAACTAGACTGTTTACCATAGCAACCGATTTGATTATCTCAGCTTTGGAAAATCATAGAGACATGAAGGTTTTTTGGCACTCATAGGCAGCATAATATTATGTAACTGAGCCCTCCATAGCAACCAGACTGTTTAACATAGCAACGAATTTGGCCTATGTCTATCTCAGCTTTTGAAAATCACTTTGACTTGGGGGTAGGTTTTGTCACTCATAGGGACATGGGGAACATTACACTATGTTACTGGCCCCCCCATAGTGGAGCAGTAAAACAGGAATAGATTTCATGTTTCAGTTTGGAAAATGTAGATGTGGACATAAAAACATGTTTACATCCAACAAAACATGGAATGAAAAATACCTTTTAATGTTTTGCTGTTTATAAACTCAATCATACAATGGAATGCTTCCTGATGAAACACTTGAAAATTGCACCTTGTTTCCATTTCAGAAACCACAAACCAAAGTACAAGAAATAAAGCATGACGTCTTGCTTTATAGAATGTAAACCTGGTTTAAAAAAAAGCTTTTATTTAACAATTAAACTACACCGCAAGTATATTTAGACAACAAAATACTATTATATTGCTGTACTTTTCATTGAGATCTAGCTTTATCTTCACTTCCACCATTCTTCACTGCAGGTGAGCGAATGTTTTCCAGTCAGACACCAATATTTCTAGTTCTACACAGCGAAGCCAGTGCACCAGTGTTTAAATCAGATGGCATCAGCAGCTGCAAAGCCTCATCTATCCTTGCCCTTCCTGAAGCCTGGCTTTGATTACCGGGCCCCCCCACAGCGAGCCGACACATGGCCATGAAGCACATACCAACTCCGAGCACCCGCTTGGAAACAATCAAGAGCTAAACAGCATGAAATAGAGGTGTTTGGAAATGCTCTGGAGATTGAACAGATTAGAAGAGCACTTGGTAATTACTTGAAGCCAGATTTCTGAGACGTTCGGTATCTCTGGAATGATTGCCAGTCATTTGGGAGAAACAAGGCAGAGGTCAGAGACACATGGGTGAATGTCAGTTTGTTCTTTTGCATTCGGTGAAAGTCACAGGAAACTATTGGAGTCATTTGACAGCTGTGTTTGGCGAGCTTCCTGCGTGGGATTTTGATGGAGGTTGTGACTGGCAGCTGTGGGTGCCATTCTGCTACCTGTTGAGTGCCCTTGGATGTCTGCGACAAATGACATGACAGGTGTACTTTCGACTTAAGTACCTGTGCCTCTACAAAGCAGCTGCTATAGTTGCACAAGAGTTACAACAACAGCGAGTCTACTCAGTTACTTGTTCCTTTTCCTCATGGTTTCCTGAGCTCAGTTTGGGAGGGCTCTCAAGTCAAGTGCTATGTTCTGAAAAACACTGAATAACTCTACAAACGTTTACAGCGGCAGGGACCAAAGCACTTAAGGAGTAATTATGACATTTAAAAAGCATGAATAATTTCAAAACAGGCATTCCGACAAGATGGGGCATTTGGTGAAGTGTTTGGTGTCTAAAGTGGCTCAGGTCACTGTAAAAAAGAGGCTTTTTAACAGAAATTTTAACAGATATTTTTGACTTTTTGACCACTTTTTGACCATATACCTGTAAAATACTTTAAAGCACAGTTTAAAAAAACTATTTAAATTAAAATCTGTAACATTTTGGTTACATTTTTAAAGACATTTTAAAAGAAAGATATTTTACCATTATTTTCCTCATATACATGTAAAATACTGTAAATCACAGTTTTAAAAACTATTCGCTGTAAAATTCTGATTTATATAGTTATTTTTCATGATTAAAATAAAAAAAAAATCAAAGTTTTAATAACAGTTTACAGGTATATTCATTACATATCGCTGTAAATATTTAGAAGAACAAAGTAATTCACCTTTTTTGCAAAACGTATGTATACATTATAAAAACAGCAACTTACTGTTGTTAAATATTTTGCTCCCAAAACAGTTTTCCAAATTGATTGACAGGATTTTTTACAGGCCAAACATTTTCTGTATCATTTACCAAAAAAAAGTTAAAAAATAGTTTAGTGCCATACAATTATATTAGAGAAATGTGAAAATTTGCATATTCTAGTTTCATCCAATAGCATAGCTGGTGCATTTAATGGATGGCGGGGAAACACCCTAAATGTATTAAATCGGCATCTATCTGAAGTGTTGACTGTAAATTCCAAAGGTTTTCAGGTCTGGCTGATTCAAGGGCTTGTCTATCAGCAAGTCACTTCCAGCTTCAAGGCCTTCCTGAACCATAAAATCAACTGGCAAACATAGCTGTACGTGACACACAGCATGATTGCAGGCCCATAAAAGTGATTACATATGATTTTCAGCATTGCCCATGACATCACTAGCATTACATCAACATATTGCTTATCTAATACATCTGGGCTCAATCTGGAACTAAAATAAACACAGAGAACTTTACAAACTGAATTGTTTATTGATTTATCACCCAGATCATAAAAGCGCACATATACAGATTAGTGTTTTTTTTATGGAATTCAAATGAGACACTGATCAATTATGAATTAAACTAATTAACATTTAGCTGTTAACGTAAAGCTATGATTATTTACATGAATATCTGTTACTTTAATTATTTCATTGTTACATATTGCCAAACGTATACACAAATAATTGAATTCAGATGTTCAGTGAATTCCAGCATGCTATGCCACATGTAGCAGTCGTGAAATTTACTTGCTCCCAAGCATTTTAGTCAACTATCAGTGGTTTTTAACAAAGCCATTAAGAACTAAAAACGTTCAGAGTAGGGTAAGAGGATGTCAACTTTCTGCAGTTAACTATACACAAAGACCTCCAAACTTTCAGTGGCCTTCAGATTAACTCAACCACACATCACCAGGTGAAACACAAAGAATCCATGGTGCAATGTACCCCACAATTGGAGTCCAGAGCAGTGGGGATATATCGGATGAACCATGCTTCTCCATCTGGAAAACCGATGGGAGAATCTTATGAAAAACAATGAAATAAAGTTGAAGAGAATTTTGTTGTGGGATTGTTTTTCAGAACCTCCAGTAAAAGGAGCTCCAAAGAGACTCTGAACAATTTCAGGGTCCTAGCTTTTTATACAGATGGATGCCCTCTCATACACAACTTCTCCTTTAAGGCCGAGGTATGCAAGTTTGGTCTGGAATAACTTGCACACAAGATATATTACTTTTAGTGATATAGGCAAGACCGCAAGCAAGACCTTCTTGTCCAATATTATTAGACCTCTCAAATGCACTTCTGTGGAACACGTAGCAACCTTGTGAAAAGCATTCTGAGAAAGAAGTGATGAGCCAACCTCATAGTAAACTGTATGGATTTGGAATGACAAGATTCATGCTCTGTTTCCTAAACACACAAATGCCCATAAACTCTCTCCATAAAAGTTGAAGCAGTTATTGCTGCAAACTGTGGGTTCATATCAAAGTTGTTCAGATTATAAATAAGTTGTCACTAAATGGAATGTATATATGTTTCTTAAAGTAGATAAGTAAATACTTTAGGCAATAGCCCTATTTGGTAGATCTAGGTATGGACACAGATAAAAGTAATTTAATAGTCAAATCACAAATTATTCCTGTTTTTTTTTTATTAGGAATATATTATATTAGTTATACATGTAGAAAGCTGGTTTAAATTCATTTCAAGCCCATAAAGTATCTGAAAATCTGAACAGAAGTGAAGCAAGATGGCATAGTGGGTATAGTTACAGTAAGAAGGTAGCTGGTTCGAGGACAGCTGGTATTCTTCTTGAGAAAAGTTATCACCATGCTTGAGTTGGTTTCCATCAAGTACGCCATTACTTCCCGGAAAACATGCGTCAAGTTAATTGAATGCTATAAAGTCCCCTTAGGAGTGAATGTGTGTTTTGCCCAGTAAAGAACCGCTGACCTGTCCAGGGTGTACACTCGCATTTCACCCAAAGTGCACTGGAAATAGGCACCAGCAGACCCGTGACCCTGAATAGGCAGAAGCTGGTAAAGTAAATGAATGAATGTTAACAGAACAAGTGGCACGTTTGGATTCCTGTCAAATAAGGAGCATACGATCGGAAAATCAAAGTTTTAAGTGTGGTAGTTAATCGATAAGTTCTAGGCATGAGATTGTTTCAGTTTGGTTGAGTGAAACACCTCCATAGCACATCTGCTGGCATAAGCAGGATCTAAATCAACTCTCTCTCTATCATTGTATGTGAACACCCCATCTGCTCAGACCGGCCAATCTTAAAAGCCAAGGCAGATGAGCAGGCATTCGCCTGGACCCCCGCTGAGGCATTACAGGGGGCAAGCTTCATTTGAGGAGCCCTATTAATGCCGCTCCTCAACCCCAAATGAACTCGGCTTCTGAAAACATGTTTTTGATATTCCTATTTATTGAAATTCATGAAAAAACATACACCCAGTGCCTTTTTTCTCATTCTGATATGATACTTCCTGTGACTGGCAGTGTGAATATCTATTGAAACTTTGTAAAAGACCAGATGCATCAAGAAAAATATGGAAATGTAAGTTTACCTATGAAGTGTTCTAGATTTAGAGGCTTCCATGTTGCCACTCTTAAGAGAAGATGCAAAGAGGAGAAAAACTTACAAATACTTTCTCATGATTGGATTCACCTGTGTATGGAGGTCACATTGATGCACATGCCTAAATTGGTTGACATAAATCTTGCACACTTTCCATAAATCATAATGACTTTATTTAATTTCTGAAACATCGCTGCGTTTGTCTCCTATATGATATATCTAACTGAAATTTCTTAGCCAGCCAACTTCCATCTGTATGAGCTATTTTTAAACAAAGTAGAGAAATTTGATTTTAATGTTTTCATTCTATGATTTCTGGTAAGTTTCATTACATGTAAGTTCAAGGTAAATGCAAGAAATTAATGTAATGCAACTACTAGCTAATTAAGATCTCAATGAACATTCCAGTCCCTCAGCTACATGTCACAGCTCTCGTCTGTGTGTGCGTGTGCACTACGAGAGCATTTCAGGGGCTGTGACAGACTAATATGCAGCTCAAGGCTTCAATAAACAGGCGATGACAGCCATGGGCGCTGAAAGAGGACTTGAAGAAAAGCAGGGCGTTCAGCAGGTGTTTCTTCAGCTCTGATTTAATTTGGAATTCATTTTGTGAAAATTTCACAAATCTAATGTGTATACTATAATATACATTATATATGATTTATAGTAAAGCACCAATAAAAGGTCTCAAATGATTATTAGATGTTATTAGATATATTTGGAACAAACAAAGCTATATAAATATATATATATATATATATATATATATATATATATATATATATATATATATATATATATATATATATATATATATATATATATATATATATATTGACAGAGGTTACAGAATTTGCCATATACATATTCAGCTTTTTCCTCCAAGCTTACCATAGATAGCTGAATGCATTTAGTCCAGAAGGAATTTAGTTTGAAATTTAAAATATAGTTAAAAAATTGCTTTAAAATATATTTTCCAATTTTGCAATTAAAAACTTTAGCTTTTTTTAGAGTTGCATCTTGTTGTAAGACCTGATTTATATAAAAATAAACCCCACCAGACTCTGGAACATGACACATCATCTTACTTCCGGTTTTAGCCTGTATTTAGCACACAACCACGGTGAAATCAAGGTAACTCAAACAAATTTGCCATGGTAGAATAATCTGGGAAAGAAAATCATTTGTTTTTTTGCAGGTGTTCTTTTTTAAATTCAGCTGCTGCCAGCAAACCTTGATTTTTAAAATGAAATGGAGTATAATTTCTCAACAAATCAGCTCCATTAAAACTCAATTTTCAACTACTTTCTTGCAAACTCTGCATTCCAATTGAGGCAGCAGACATTTTAGTCTAAAGCTAAGCAGAAATTAATCGTGTGAATGAATAGCTTAAAGTGAGTTTTACTTTCCAGATATAAACAAAGTCTTTCCAGAAACCAGACAGATCTTTAATTTCCACAAATGACAGCTTTTACTTTTAAATTTGCATGGCAAAAATGGAAGAGGAACATGACTCACTATTCTGTCAAGAAATAAGTCTTCATGACAAGGAAAAGAAAGCCCATTTATTGTCGAATTCCTCTGTGTTGGTTTTTGTTACAGCTGCCAGTGCACATTTACCCCTCCTCATAGGCTGTGCTTGAAATAGGCTTATCTTTTGAGGGGCCTGATAGGTTGACAATAGCCCATTTAGATGTTAAAGCTGAGTGCTGCTCTTCTCATTTCTACAAAAGATAATTATTCTTTCAAATTAGTTACTTCAAGGCTACTTTTAACACTTCTGTATAAAGTAGAATAATACGACTTTAAACAAGCAGTGTGGGGGGAGGAGAAGGAGGGGGGGTCAGGGGGAATTGACAATTTCAACATCCAACCGTCAACAGACAAAGCAGCACATGCCTGAAACAGTTAGGCAAAAGGAAGGATGCAAAACAAAGACGATGAGGTCTGGTTGAGAAAAGCTGATTTCTATTTGAATGATTGGTACATCACAAAGAAGAAGTGTCTTTGGTAGATTGATAAGCTGCTCTTTTTTTCGGCGGTGGTGAGTCTTGGGATAAAAGTGTCGACCAAAGTCTGTCCAAATGCACTCAGGAGCCCTGCTGATATCCTTTGTAATCACTGAATAAATCGTGACTAACAAGGCCAGGAGTGGATTAGCCACAGAGGATTAAACAGGTTGTTGCATGAAGTTTGTCTTACACCAATCTATTGATTAACGTTTCCAATACGAAACCATATTGTCGCTTTATGTTGTCGCCAAATAATGTTTTGCTAATGATCGCCAAAATGGGAAGTTTCATTAAGCCAATTCCTCTACAGTCTGAAAAAGGCGTCCGTCACAACAATTAACATGCAGTCCTTTAAATCACAATGTCGTAAACAATAAAGAGCCACGAACACGCATACGCCATTATCAACTCTACACAATCACAGCACATGCCTCCGTCGCCAGTTACCTCAATGTAGGCAAGAACTTTTCATCGATCTTCAATGTTGACCATCTTGATTGTCTCAATCGCTCAACCCTGGTGATACGCAGTCTGCGACAACATTGGCCGCCATCTTTAAGCACAAATGGCTCTACTTGCAAATGGTCCTCCCCTCCATCTTTCTTTATGGTCTTGTATTCTCCCAGCCCCCCTTTGGGTGATCATTTGACTTCAATCCGAGGATATCGGCAAGCACACAGAGACTCGGTCGGGAACCAACGGGAACATGGAGCCCACGCTGCTGCGCTTCAGCCAATGGTAGACACTTAGACCAAGCTTGATTGTCTCCAAACATATCCGCTGAGGAGAAATATTCATCCCAGTTCTGAGGCCTTTGATCTGATGAAGGCCTGATTTGAAAGCCCCCTCCAAAGAGCCCTTTAAAGACAGCGTTCCCTCAGATGTTCCAAGTAATGAGATTTAGAGTGCTATGATTTATCTAGGCCAATTTCATACACACAGAGACGCACAGGAAGACACAAAGACATATGCATACTAAGAATGGTCGAATTAAGTTTGCACGACAATTACTTCCATCCGTAAATGAGCAGAAAATTATGGAAAAAAAGCAAACAAGAGCCCGGCTGGAGTTCTTTGATCGCGCTTTTGAAAAAATGGATCTGAAGAGGCTTCAAGAATCAAATTGAAAACTACGGCTCCCTATTTTTTCGTTTTTTTGTGTTGCGCCCAACGCTCATCCGTTCTTTGGGCTTTCGTGGTTCATTTTTATTGGTAATGCTAATCTTGTTGACCGCCATCTCTGACACATTTCATGAAGAAGAGCCTAAGAACAACAATGCGGGTTAAGTCTGAAAATGATTGATGCTCTCACCTGCCTCTCCTGCTGGGAGTCTCCTGCGCAGCGATTTCTGCGGTCCGCCATGACTGGGCGCAGTCGCCTGCTTGCCACCCCGGACTACTTTCTTGTACTCTTGAAGCTCTTTCTGTTTCTTACTACTGTGTTTCTGAAAGATGTGCATCTTTACTTTATGTTGCAGCTTCAGCCCTGCAACCTGATTGGTGGACGCAAGGACCAGATGATAGATCTCGGCACCATATTGTAACTATGGCAACAGACCCCACAGGCATGAGTGTTTTGATCCTAATTGCAAAGTAAACATAAGAAAAGGAACTGGGTATTCTTGTAATGTCTGACAAACATTGGGCTGAGGATTTTAAAAGATGGATCGTACAAGAAAAAAAGCGCTGTTTGATATGCTTTCCATTCTGAGTAGATGAAAGGGGAAGCACAAAGACATAGTAGAGGTCCTTTTCAAACAGCTAAGCGCAGTTTTCCACGGCAAACGATGATGATGTTTGAAGTTTGGGTGCGTTTCGTTCATCACAACAAAAAACACATAGCGAGACGTGATGAAGAAAATCGGCATAGGCAGATGAGAGTGCTGGAACTGAAAACGTAAGGATCGCGGATGATGATATTGCTTTTGTCGGGTAGTGTTATCAGCTTCTTACCTTTCATACGGATTTCACACTTGCTTGTCTAGAAGCAGCCAGGGTCAGAGGCAGAAAACCCTTCCCACAATGACTGTTTTTCCATTCTGACGAGGATCCCTGCTATTGCCTGCCACTTGCATTTGCATTGGCGCCGCCACTCTCTGATTGACCACACACACTTTGTCTTGTTTGCAGGACTTCACATCATGCTGGCTTTGGGTTTGTGTCGGCTAGTGGTGGATTCTTATTGAAAAGACAGTTTGGATTCCGCACGCTGCACATCCATGGCCATTGCTAAATAAAAAAAGAAAGTCACTACAAAATAGCAGCTGGCTATTAGTCTCAGTGGCCCCCCGGCAACCTGCACAGGCGAATGTGGTGGAGTGGGGGGGTTACTGGGTAAATGGGGGATCCTAAAGGAGGGTGAAGGTAGATTTAAAAAAAAAAAGACATTTAGAAAAAAGAATATTATTGTTTAAATCTGTTTGCCTGTTCCAACAGACTTTATAAATAAACATTATTTAAAATGTATAGTCGACAAAAGAATAATATGCAGCATTTTGCAATATTTCATGTAGTTTCTGAACCCTGTAAGAAAAGTATCAAATTCACAGATTGGCTAAATATTTTTTTTGGGATGGATCATTTTTACAATTCTATGAGGTTACATGAAATGGAACAAGAACAAAATTACAAAAATATAATTTCACTCAGACCGGAGCTGCACATAAAATCCAAACTCATGAATTTTAAATAGTCAATTATTAAATTATACTTTTGTAAATTATCTAGAGCAAGCTGGGAACATAGTCTTCAAAGAAACAATTGGTAACAAACTTTACACCATTTGGGACTGAGATACTGCTGCGCTTGCAAAGTCCCCCTACTCAAGAAAGCACGTGATGAAGGTCCCCAAAGAGGACCTGGACAAAATCCTTTCTGAGCTGAGTGCAAAAATAACTTCTAAAAGATAACTAATAAGTGATCATATTTTTTTTGTATTTTGCAATAAAATTCTTTATTATTTATTTTTTTTTACTAAAGCTAAATTTAGCACGTAGTGAAGAAAAGTAACATTTCTATAAAATTTCAGGAGGAGTAATCAAGATGTGCCAGTTGTGTAATCAATTAAGCAGAGTTCTATAAAGACCTAACCAACTAACCATTCAGTGACGATGCTTGATCTACCGCTCCTTCCACCTGATGTTACTCTCAGAGGGTTTAATTCATGGATCTGTTCATCGGCAGCTTGACTAGAACATTCATACCCTCCAGACATGCCCACGATACTAGGCAGATAAAGAAAACAAACCCGTAATCTGCAAATTTCAAGGCAACCTACTGCAATAGATTTTTTTTTTTACATTTTGAGGGCCAGGGCCAGGGCCAGGGCCAGGCGTACAGTCCCATCCTACCTCCAATAAGCATGATTCAGAGAACTGGTGACAGTGAAGGTTGTTTATACATTAACCCAACTCATACATTGACAACTCGCCCACTTTCAAACGTGACGGTAGAACATTGTTGCTTTTAGAAGAGTCAGGACAGTATCAAAGACACAATGGGTAAAACCAAATGTCATCAAATGCTGTTATGCACCAGTGAGCTTAAACAAGTAAATTAATTTGCAAAAGAAATCAGAATTAAGCTCACACCAAAGCTCTTCTTCTTTTTGTTTGTGTTCATTTTTCTGAAGACGACTCAAAATGTGTAATATTGAGTGGCACAACTATTCACAACTATTCACAACTATTCACACAATTATGCAGTATATAATATTATAGCAGCAGTACAAGCTCCCAAAACTCACAAATTATATTCATAAAATGTTAACTGTTATCTAAATAAAGGATTTTTTGGACTGGTTATTTATTTGTTGGTGTACAAATGTAAAAAATCAACAGAGACCAAGGTACCTGAAAATAAGAGATTTGTCAAGTATCAGCATGTACCTTGTGCCATTCACACCAAACTCCGACAAGACCTCTTCTTCTACTACTACTTTTGGTTGTTCCCAGTTTAGGGGTCGCCACACCAAATCATCCGTTTCCACCTAACTCTGTCCTCAGTATCCTCTACTCTTGCACCAAGAAACTTCATGTCCTCTTTCAGCACATCCATATATCTCATCTTTGGCCTTCCTCTTGACCTCTTGCCTGGCATCTCCATCTCCAACATCCTTCTACCAATATAACCACTATCCCTCTTCTGCACATGTCCAAACCATCTCAATCTGGCCTCTCTGACTTTGTCTCCAAAACAACCAACCTGAACTGTCCCTCTGATATGCTCGTTCCAAATCTTGTCCATGCTTGTCACTCATAAACTGCACCTCAACATCCTCAAGGTTATTAGCTTTGACATTTTTGTTTTTTATGAAACATTATAAGAGTTATGACACATAATTTGCAAAGTAAACTGCGAGAAAATGTGCAATCGTCTTTCAGTTTAATTTTATAGACCCCGAATCGATGAAATCAGTGCCGTCTAGTGGTAAAAAGGGTGGGTAATCCTTGGAAGTACAAGACCTGTAATATGGCTTGTTTTTTCAAAGGGTTTGGAACAGTAGGAAATAGTTTAGGAAATGTTCGACCTTTTTATGCTTTTTGGGGAGATTTATGAATTTTCATTTTGTCTCAACACTTTTTGATTATAAAACATAAACAGTTCGTGCTCAGCTTTTGTGATTTTTGCAGTAAAAATCTAATACTTGGAAAAGTATTTTTTGTTAATTTTCAGGTCTGTTGAGGAATTATTGTGTACTGTAATAAAAAATAAATAAAAAAAAACGTTTTAGAGGTAATTTATTACAGTGAATTGTAAAGTAGTAAAAAAACACTCAAAAAGGTTCTAACAGGTTAATTGCATTTTAATTCAATGAGTGGATTTGATATTTGATCAGAAAAAACACATATATGAGAACACGAGAAATAGATGCACAGGATCACTTCTTTTGCTGAAGAAGAATACAAGATCTACTTCCCCTTCTGCACTTAAAGAGCAACTCATAAACAAAAGGCAACCCATCATTAAAATACACCACAGAGCATACTGCATTAAAACACAAGCACCGGAGGAGATTGCAAACGGTTTTGTTTGGCTCATAAACAAACAATACCATGGCATGCTGTTGCTAAGGTCATATTCATAGGTCATTACACAGCAGGATGATGTATTATTCACAAGAGAAATTTCTTCTGAATAATACAAGAGACTCAACAGTCTTAAAGCCTCTCGTACTGACACAATGGGATTATGGTTTAAGAGATAAACAAAATCACTGCAAATAGAAATTAACACTAACTGATGAATCATTGTGCTATCGGCTCAAATGTTTGACCAAGATGAGAGATTAAATATATAAGAACATCCAAAAGTGGCAAATAATAAAAGGTATCAGTTTCAAGAGTGAAACACTGGAAATGTCAGGAGGTGGGGCTAAAAGTGTCAGGCAAAACAGAGATCCAGTATCCCAGGGCTTTGAAGGTGTGTCTAAAGAAGATCCTGTTTCTTTTTGGTAAAATACAGGCAGCTAACAGTTCATTTGACTGTAGTAGAAATGCTAAAAACTAAACTGCTCACGGCACAAGTCAAGTACATGTTGACTGGAAAGCTCCAACAAACAACAATCATCACTGCTAATACAGTTGCAAGATAAAGCAGCAGATCGGATGGCTCCAGATCTCTGCAGAAATCTATTTTCCTTTGTAAGGCAGACGCACTGTCATTTTATCCTAAGGATCATCTATCAGGATTGTCTTTGCTAGAGCTACAGAGAAAACAGGGAGCTGCTTCACCTAACATAATTCACAGCTGGAAGACATTCCCAGAATTCCCTCCTCTTTCAAAGTCAGAGTTTTCGTGGGCAATCGTGTGAATAAAAAAAGGCTCATTAAGGGAAACTGAGACTCTGGGATTGTTATTTGATGGCGGAGCTTCATTGATTCGAAGATCAATGAGGAGCAAAGGTGTTAGAAGACTGAATCAATTCCGCATAACAAATCAATCTAACACCTGAAAGATGGCTCCATCCCCCACTGTTCCTTACTGTGATTTAATGAGGATTTATAAAATAGTTTAAGACTATGAAACATTTTTAACACAATATCTGAAATCAAAATTACAAAGTTAAAAATTAAAATAAAAACTATTTCAGTATTACTAACCATATTCAATCAAATTTTTAGAAATATTCACAACTGAACTGGACTTTTTGATTTCTCATGGCTCAGTTAGTACAGCGTGCACACAAAATACACTTTTTCATTGAATTTTACAACCCTGCTATAAAAACCACAATGTCGCACAACAACTGACAAAGTGAGCTCAACAACTGACCAATCATTGGTCACCGCATTGTTGTCGAACTTTTCTTTCCAATCAGAAAAATAAAGCACCAAAAAATGCGCATAGTTGAGCCATGCTTGGTGTACAACAGCATACATGGGTTAATTTCCCAGGGATAATTCCTCAGATGTGTTCCTTCATTACAATGTAAGGTGCAATGTTTGGAAATCTCGACTTTCGACGACCGCAAAGTTTAAAAAAGTAAAAAAAACCTTTGCATTGAATATGCCTCAAGATAGGACTGGTGAAGTTTGAAGGTGAACAGAGACAAACTCTAGTTGGAGTCTTTCAAATATGACACTAGTAAAAGTGATCATTTTTAGATTTTTTTTGCAAAATAACTGAATTCCTGTCGAGTTTGGAAATGTAATCCATATTACTTATCTTTAAGTCTTAGTACATTGCACATGTGTGCTGAATTTCAATCGCGTACAACAAACTGTTAGCACTGTTAGTGGCACTATAGTCATTTCTCAACAATCATTTTTTTTGAAAACCAAAGAGACTTACATTTTTAACAGTTCTGATGTGTGAAATTATGTGACTATCGAGCATATTTAAACCTCAAAAATGTATGGAAAGCTACAACACAATAATACTCTATGCAACTCTATGTTCTAGTTCGATTTGTATTTTGGCCTTTTCACACTGGGATCCGTAATCCAATACAGTTAATTTTTCCACGTGTGAAAGCAACCAACAATTCCCGGGACATGTTCCTGAGAACATTTTTAGTGGTTTGGACAAAAGTTCACAAGGTCCAGTGCAGGAATGGGATGGACTTGTGGCTCAAAATAGGGAGTTGGCTTTGTGTACGTGACGTAATTACTATTCGACAAACATTTCACACACTGTGCTTAGTAAGAAGAAACGTAAACTTATTTAGTATTTCTACTGTCTCTCCATCAACTGAAATGCCTGAAAATGTGAAAGCTGTAGAGAAAGTCACTGTTTATGACTCAAGAGGCTTCTTTCACCCAATAGGCTACATGTTTCCTCTTATGTAAATATGCCCAGGAACGGATCAGGAAGTACATTGTGAACCTAGAAGTTGGCGGCAGACAATGGATTTCGGCCTCAGTGAAGGTAGCAAAATGCACCATTAAAGATGAAGACGTCGCTTGTATTCATCACTCTCTTCATGGAAGTGATGGATCCTGTAATTCTTCAACTGACCAATAGAGGCTGACTAAATCAAATGTCAATTTTCCATGTTTACACATGCACCCTTATCTAACTCTCAATGTATTTACCCTTGATGAAACCTCTGAGGAAAAAAAGGGGGGGGGGGATTTTTATCAGCATTTTTGCTAAATGAAGGGCGTGGTTTCTTGTGCAACTTCAACGACTCTCATTTTTATTTAATTTTCTTCTTTTGTATTTAGGTTTCACTTTGAGGTTTAATTTAATTTGAGGTATATATTTTTTCCATACACAATAATACATAAAAATTGCCTCATTTAAACAGTAACAATGAAATCCTGTTGTATTAATGATTGTGGATGTGACGTGGAATTTACATCTCTATTCAGTTTTTAGTCTCTGTACCCATCACATCTCACCCAAGTCAGACCTCTTCTTTTCATGACGCGTGTAAAAGAGTGTCATATCACCTCCTGACATCACATAATGCACAGTAAAATATGAACTGTGTGAAATACAAGAACTCTGAATTTCTTTTTAGACATCTTTTTTTCTGTTTCACCTTTGTCTGATCTGATTTCCATCAAGAGCTGCACAAACACTCTCCATATGGGCTGATTTCACCCAGCGCTTTGAAAATATATCACTTACAGAGCATTATTCAACACACAGCCCTCGTCTGTACAGTGCCTTTCCCAGATTCTCTCTGAAAAATCTCTGTCAGGAGCTCAGCGTGCTCAGGTTTCAGCAACAAAAATGAGCTCTTCTTGCATTCCCACCCCCATCCCTGTCTCTCTCTCTCCTGGAGACTCTTGTTTATTCCTCCCCTCAGGCTGTAAGATTGGAGCCCGGGCCTGCCATGAAAGAGCGCACACAAAACAAGAGAAGATTAAAGGACACTGAGACATAAGGAGTGCATCTGACCAAACCATCTGTGCTACTCAAACCTCTTTTTTTCCCTTTCCCTTCATTTGATGCCGAGGTGTAAGAACCACAGTGCAGGCAAGAACATATTGGCAACAGCAACATAAATGCAGGCCATCAGGGTTTATTTATGGATTCAGACAGAGAGCAAACACAGTGTATCCATTGAGTTCAGTCCGAACAATCTACTGGCTACCTGCATCGACGAATACCACCAAATCTACACAAAGCCCAGCACTGTCAGAAAATCAATGTTATCGTTGACATATTGGCTGACTTTAAAGGCATTTCACCTTTCCTGATTTGTTTTGAATAGGGACACCACAACGAAGCCTAATGGAAAAAAAATCACAAATGCATCACACCTGGTGGTTTTACAAATGGTAACTATATAAACATTATCAGATGGCAATCTGATGTGTCATATAAGATTCTATCATGCAACATTAGTGTTATTATGGTGCCTTATTGCTTCAAAAAATAGCATTTTTTATTATTATGTTGACTTGTAAAAAACACCTTATTTTTATTTTTGCTTTGAACAAAAAAACTCTAAGCACATCACCTTCTAGACTTTTCGAGCTAGAGCTTCTAAACTTTCCCCTGATATTGAAATTGGAATCTTTTCAGGCTGGTACCACTAAAGGAATTGTGGGAAATTATTTGGGTTTCATTTTCTGTTAGTGACAAATGTGTATTGATTAAATACTAAATGTGTAAGTCTAACACTTTTTTGTCATAAAACCTGAAACAGTGATTTGCTGCTTAACAAAATTAAATTCCCATATTTCACACATACTATCTGTAAAAAGCGATTTAATCAAATCTAATGTTATTCTTAGTTTACCTAAGAGCTAGAAACTGTCAAATAACTTTACCTGCTTTCAGCAATCCAGGGTTGTTAGACTTTTCCTCATGCTCACACTACACAAATTACACTACATTTGACACAATATCTGGTATAAACTGTAGTTTATAAATAAAAGTATTCAATCTTAATTACTTGACTACCCACCTGAAATCTCGAGTCGAAGAGGCCTTGGCCTAATCCAAAGAGACGATTCGATAGCCTCCCCTAGTGGACGTAACGAGAAAGACCGATGCTTTCATGCACATTTACTGACGCAAGTCGGTTCACTTGGAGAATTCGTTTCAAGGAACTGATTAAAAACAAATCTGTGTTTTTTGAAATACTTGACTGTCAAACACACATACATAGACTAGCTTCCCCAATAGACCTAAGCGTGTTTAAAAGCACAAAAATATTAACATGGCCATTATATTAGCGGAAAAGCACAGGACACATCAACAGTATAGGTAAAAAAACAATTAGCAAGTAGCATTTTTTAGCTATGTCTTTAGATTTCAAAAATATAGAACTACTTGGGTACACTATATAAAAGAACACGCTGGCCTCAATAGCGCAGGCGCGGTGGCCAAGTGGTAAGGCGTCGGTCTCGTAAACCGAAGATCGCGGGTTCGAACCCCGTCCGTGCCTTTTATTGTAACTGCGTTTTATTTCAAAATATGATAATGATGATGATCCCACTGTATTCCGAATTATCTAAATAAATACCAGCATTCGACGCTGATGACACTCATTAATGACACGGCTGTTAAAGCAAAAATAAATACATAAATATTTTCAATGAAGCCTAGTTTATTTTCAAAACATGTAAAGACGTTTGCAACAAATATTTTTATATCCAGTCCTCCAGTGAAAGGAGCAGCAGACCTGCTCGCCATTAGGCCTTTGGCCAAAGCATTAGCACCCTGTATCAGACATTTAAAGTGATGCCATGATAACGTGAAAAAAACCCTGAATCTTTTGGTGAAATTTAGGTTTTTTTTTTGTTCATAAATCTTCCAATTTATGCTCTGAATTGAATATATAAAATAGGTAGACATGGCAACCCTTAGCATTTATAACTAGTAAAAATATAGTTGAAGATTTCTCCTTAAAATATTTTTTCTATATTTTTGGTTATTTATTTGAAGATCAATTTTAACACTTTTATATAAATATAAAAATACATAAGTATAAAAATTAACTGAAACTGTAAAATGGGTGATATTTGTATTATACGCTTATACGCTTGGGAACAGAACAAGGCGTCATTACATTAGTCAAGCAACAGAGGGCGACCCAGAGCTACAAGCGCATTTCGGCATTATGGCACACTTGTAAAAGACGTGTTTTCAAGTATTTTAAGATTTCCCTTTGTTTATGATGAAAAATCTGAACGGAAGCAGCACATACAAATAAGTGTAATTAATAAAACTCATGGGGTAGTTCAGTGAAACATAAAGTTGAGATAAGGCTGCTGACAAACTCAAAACAAGTAAACTCGTTCATGACGACTTCCAAGAACGTCGCTTCCCAGTACCTATTTTTGGAAATGACTTCTAGGAAAATGAAAACTTCCATCTCCTTTTCCACGTGCTTCACTTTCCGCATTAAAAAAAATGATTAAAGGAGATTTAGGCCTTACAAATCTGCCACTCCGGTTTATTAATGATCTTTAATACATCGAGAACGCGTGAATTTTAACGGCATCTTCTGTCCCCTCCTGGCCCCCGGTGAGCAACGTGAGCAATTTAATGAGAGAGAGGAAGAGAGAGAGAGAGGCAAAGGGAGAGAGAGAGATTCTTAACATGCAGTCCGTCCGCTCATCTCAAAAGCGACGCGGGAACGAGCACGCACGCATGACGTCAAGCACTTCAAGAAGCTACATCTGATTTGAGAAAGCCAGATGTTTCTTTCAATCCCGCAGCGCTGTATTGTTCCAAGGTAAGTTTCAGAATGTGTTACATCGTTATTCAACTGCAGCTCAGATGGTGAGCAGGAAAGCGCGCGGAATACTTATTAATTACACTGATGATGTCATAATAGGCATTCTGCTGTTCTCCGTTACAATGGCAATTTGCGTTTAGGTTGATAAGAGGAGGAAGTGATTGAGACCTTCTGTCTGATGCTTCTGTGTGAGCAACAGCCGGATGTTTCAGCCACTAAAAAGTGTGATTGTGGCGTATTAATGTTCTCGACAGAGGCAGACAGACTGTGTCTGAGAGAGTACCTGAACTCTCCTGGGAGTCGAACACACTGTCTGGGACTCAATTGACGCCCCGTTGTCTCCTAACAAAATTATAATGAATAGGGGTTTTACATGGCGTTGAGTGTCTTCATGCTTGAAAACAATTAATTCTATGTTCATTTAAAATGTTTTTTTTTGTTACCCTAAATATTTAAATGTCTTAGAGACAAACATTAAAAGATGGATTGTATTCTCACACTTTTTAGGGACAATTTTGCATATGTTTTGTAAAAATAGCCTTTAACAATATACAGGAACCAACATATGGTGCTTGCGGATAAATAGGTATAATTCTATATGTATTGACAAACAGTACACCTTAAAAAAAAAACCAAATCTGTTTCTTTGGCTCGTAATCATAGCAGATTTTTTGGTGCCATTTAACATGTATCTTAAAAGGTGCTATTTAGAACCAATGTTTAAAAGTGATTTAGAACCAACCATTAAATGTATGAAATGAATAAACTTTGGCATGATATATATTACAAGAACCGGCAAATTGTACATTATTTACAACAAAGAACTACTTCAGAACCACAAGCCCAGAGCCAGTTTCTTTACACTAAAGTGCGATAACAGTTTCTTAAAAGACACCAAAAGGAAAACCAAAAGCTAAAAAGTGTTCTATAGCACCCTCAAACCGGCAAAGAACCAGAGAAGAACAGGTGAACAACCAAAAAGAGCTAAAGGGGATCTTTAGAGTGAAAAAGTGCTATGGCACCCTCAAATCTATTAACTACCTGTGAACAAAATAAAAGATGCAGTGCGAGCTTTTCATATTTTGCTCTTGTAAAAGATCATATTTATCCATTATAGTCAAATTCAACTATTTGGACTTGGTGTGATGCAACAAAATGGCTCTCAAATTAACTTAATGAAAGAAAGCTTTTATTATCAACCACAGAATAATGTATATTGCTATATTTACATATTGTTATTGTTTATATGTCACAATATCATTAAAATAATATTTTAGCATTCCCTGTAAAAAGAAACTGTTAATAACTTTCTCTCAACAAAGATTTACAGTAGAATACCCAATGTTATGTTATATTACTTTATTAAAATCTGATTTATTGTTTTTTACAAGAAATGCGCATTACATGCATTTTATGTTGAATAACTCTCCAAAATTAAGTTTTTGTTTTTTGTTTTTTTTTGGAAAAATAGAATATTTTGTGTACAATATAGTGCAAGTCCTTGTCATATCTTGCACTTGGAGACCAGATGTACCTCTGAGAGCAAATTAAGGTCTTATTCGTGGCAGTCAGTATTTGATTGTTGACCATATAAGAAAGCCATGTGATTTCAGAGACGGGACTTTGAGAGCAAGATGAGTGTAGATCTCAGCCCAACTGGCCCGCAAAGTCCCGCTTCTGGGACTCACTCTTACAGCAGGACAAGAGGAACTACACAAGACATACTTAACCATTTGCTCTCCATGAACAGTTCTACTGTAGTTTTACATTCGGTGCACAAATAACCCGCCTTTTAGAAAACAGCTATATCATTATTGAACATCTGAATAAGGATCGAAGAAAAGATGGATCAATTCCCATGACATAAATACAAATCAGTTTTTCAAAATACATTGTAGAGTGATTGGTTTAAAATGTAAGAAGTTTCTGTTCTATCACTAATGCTTTTTAAGTTGTTATTACCATCCTCTGGATCTCTCAGATGTTTTGGATTTAATTAGACTGCGTCGTATTGCTTTATTTGATGATGTGGCACAATAAAGTCTGAAGTCTAGATGAAACTCCGCAGGGAGAATGAGGGGCTTTTGGGGGCACTTGTGTTTCAGTTTCACCATCATAATGCCCCTAAAAATCCTTATTGCTCTTGCACTGATCCCTACACTTATTTTAGCTATTCACACAAATGCATCTGGTTGATGAAGATTAAATCTAGTTTTGCATTGTGTTTTGGAATACAACCAAATGACCACCATAGAAATATTGAGATGAAAAATAAATAATCAAGCAATGGTTTGAACAGAATGATAAACCAAATTCATTATTCAGTTCATAACCAGCACCATAATTTCACTGCATAAAAATCAGATGCCACTGGGTTTATGAAGTTACAGAGTCCCTTCTAAACATTTTGAGTTTAGCTTCTTCTATTGTGTGTTTTTGCAGCTCATGTGCCTTTAAGATAATTCTGCTATTGTCATGGATTGAATCATGTTAAATACTCTCACCACAATATTCAAATTCGCAGTCTTTCTGTTAATTTGGACTGTTTGCCCATTTCCTAAAAAACAACAAAAAGATACCAATTCATTTGCACTTTTTTAAGCAAATTATGCATTTGACCCCTTCACAAAACACTATTTGGTGGCATAACCAGTGTTGGCGATCGTACAGGTCAAATAATTAATCTCTGGAGGGATTTTGTAAAACTCCTTGTTACAAAACCTCTGCATGTCAAAGTTTCAAACCAAACATGTAGCAACTCTTGCCATCAACTCCTTTCATAGATATTCAATGGGAATTAAGTCTACAGACCGTGTAGCAAAATTTACATGTGCATATGACTCCAAATGTGTGTTCTTTTACACTAACTTAGTGTTGATTTAACACTGCACCGATTCTATTTTATTCTATTAAACATTGCCATATTGCACTTTTTTTTCAATGAATTGAACACTATGATTAGTAAATATTTAAAACATGAATGTGAGGATATTTATATACAAATGCATTTTCACATTAGTATGACAAGTACTTGAAGAACTCTGAAGGGCATGGTCAAAGTATTTGGCTGTGTGTTATTGCACTCAATGTGTAATTCCATTAAACTCTGCTAATTTTACACAATTCATTGTAAAAGCAACCATACAAACCTGGAATATTTGTTGCGTGGCCAGTTCTAATTTTCTGGAGCCACGCCTTTGTTGTCATCGCAGTGTCAAACAATTTTCATTACCTTGCCTGAGGGAAGGTTGTTCTTACCTTTAATTGGGCAGCACATGTTGATGCTGTTTAGTTGTTGCTCTTGGCAGGAACCAAAGCATGATGTTTCCACCACCATGTTTGACAGTAAAGATGGTGTATTTGGGTTTATATGCAGCATTTGTCCTCCAACAGTTGATTTGAGTTGATGCCAAATAAAATGGGCATTATATTAATCAGATTTTGGTCTCATCTACCATTGCAACTTGAGGAAACCTTCTTTCGGATGTGCATTGGCAAACTGTGGCACATGGACACGTGCTTTCATGTACTTTCTTCCCATAACAAATATTGGTGCTACTAACTGTTGCATTCACACCTGCATCTATTCTTCTAGTTATACTTTACCAAATCAGGGATTTTATAAGATTACAATCAGGTGTATGATCAAGCAATTATGCCAAACAGGTAATATCGATCAGATCAGAAATCCATACATTAAAACAGAAACAGATGCAAACTCAGTGAGGAACAGCCAAACTCTGAACCAGGGTGAGATTGAGAAGAACAGTTTCTAGTCATGGCAAGATCGAGCACAGAAACAAGACACAAGGTCGTTATACTGCATCAACTAGGTCTCTCCCAGACGAAAAAAATGAAGGCTGGTGTTTCAAGATGTGCTGTTCAAGCTCTTTTGAAAAAGCACATTGAAAAGGGCAACATTTAGAATTGTAGACGCAGTGGTCAGCCAAAGAAACTTGGCCCCCATTACAACGCACATCAAGATTATCGCCAACCGACAACAATTTTTCTTGACTCGTTGTTGAAGTAAATCTTTCAACCATCGCATTAATGGACAATTTCGTTGTCTGTGTGTAAACATCCAAAATCATCATTGAGTAAAATTCGTATTATGGATAAATTGGATTATTCCTATTGCCAACTTCATCATGTGACCTACCTATAACAGTTGGGTCTCCTCTCTCCCAACTCTTAATGTTGCATCACAGAATTGACAAGTAAGGTCATCTCATACTTCAGAATTTGCAGAATACTTCTAAACGCATTCTGTTTCTATGTTGAATTGCATATTTTGTTTTAATAGTATGGAAGTACAGCAGTTCAAACCAGGCACTGTCTCATGCTCTTCTTTCACGAGAGACCTTCAGCATAACAATGTTTCTGCACATGTTTTACTCCTACATTCCATGCACACAACCCTCTCCGGCAAGTGCTTTCAAAAGTACTGTTAATTAAAAAATATGGAATCATAATGTTTCTAACAGAGGCGACATGGCTATCGTAGCTGCATCGATTGGTAAGGTGAGCTTGTTAAGCAAACACAACAGTCCATGCCACAAAGATAAAACTAATGCAAAGTTACACAAAAACTAAGGAAATCCCACCAAAATAAAGTAATGTGCTCAAAATGCAACCAATGTACAAAGAATATCAAATAAACAAACATGGGTACTCCACCGTACGGTCCAAACTGTTTTTTGCCATTACCAACCTTATTTGTTCTATGAAAGAGCAATTATTTATGTGGTGCACTACTTCCCCTAGTGGCTAGGATGAAAATGGTAAAATGTTATACTGTGCAACACTTCATATACACAATTTTTCTGTGGCACAGTAAGAACGGATCTGTATAAATCATTCTAGAATAAAACTAGTTTAGTTTTGGGGTAAAAGAAACATTTTCTTCTTATTCATGTTGTACTGCACCGCAGGCTGTTCTCTACAGCCTGGAGCATCTGCTTCATCTTCTCAAGCGCTCTGTCAGCTAGCAACAGTTGGCAACAGTCTGGCTTCATTCTCACTGTCCACTTTGTCTTGCGCAGAATGATCTTTCTGAAACACTTTCTGAAGAAAGCCGTCCCCTGAGGGCCATTAAACACTCAGATTAGGCAAGAGTTTCTACAGTCCGCAAATAATTAGTTTGTCATGAATGTGTAAGAGTTAGTCGCAACAGGGTTCATCCTCTCATCTATCATCATTTCACTTTAAAATGACACGCAAAGCTATTGCTGACAAGATTGTAAGAAGTACAGACATTTATATCAAGAATTGCTGTGATATAGTCAAAATTCACTGTCAAAAAAAAAGAGTAAACGGCTAAGTCTTGGTCATCTTTTGCTCTACTCCAAAACACATCATACCATGTTTTTACAGAACAAACTGTCTTCTATTGCTAGTTTATGGAACATAATGTGATTCCAAAAATTTGAGGAGCCAACGGCACATGTGAGTAGGAGATAATTTTGCAATGACTTGCCAAACTGCAGTACTTTGGAATGGTATTTTCTAAGCTTCCACTTTCATAAATTATTTCTTTTTTGACATATTTCTTCAAATTGAACAATACATGGGCCCTTACACTTATACATTTGGAGAAATCCAGCTCAAGCTGTGTTCAAGCCCTGCCCACCACCAGCTCACCATTAGCTTAACCCTTAGAAGTCTGAAGCGTTTTTACTACTTTACAATTTGCAAATACATTTTCTTTTAAACAGCAATTCATGATATTTTTTTTAAGTACAGCCCGTGCTTTATTTTTACAAATCTTTCTTTCATTATATTACACAAAAGTTCAACAACAATCCTGAAATTGGACAAAAATACAATTCCAAGTATTAAAAGTTGTCATTTTTACATGACTAAAACTTGGGAAATTGAGAATAAACAGTTTTTGTTTTATAACATAAAACAAAAACTGGTTAAGACTTTTAAATAAATTCATAAATCCCCCCCAGGAAGCAAAGACAAGTTCAAAAAAAATGTAAAAATGGTATGAATAGATAAAAAAAAGGGTGAACCTGCCCTATACTTTATACACTGTTGCAAGCTCTTTTTGTGCCAGAGCTTTGAAACACTAGCCATATCACAGGTATTGTACTTTCAAGGATTATCCCTTTTTTCCACCACTAGATGGAACTGATTTGGGGTCTATGAAATGAAACTGAAAGACATTCACGCTTTTTCTCACGTTTTAATTAGTATTGCCTTTGCAAATTGTGTGTCATATCTCTTGTAATGTTCAACAATACATGGGTCGCGTCATTCCTACTCATATTTAAACAGCCGATGTGATTAACACATGTACTTGCAGCGCCTTCTAAGGGTTAAACCAGCTAACATATTGGATTTTCCACTAGGGGCCTGCAGGATTTGGGTGTCTCTAAGCTGACTGCCCTAGTCATCTGCTTTCCCTGTTCAGTGGCTTGGTGATGGCTCAACTTTTGGTAACAGGAGAAACTGCGGATTTCAGATGGGAAAGTAATTATTGACACCCAACACAAGCATGGACGAGTTCATCCTACTTCGCTGAACACTTGACACAAGTCTAAGACGTGCTGCATGTAACTGTGATACTCTTCTGTGGTGCAGAAGGCAAAACGTGACAGTTAAAATTATTTCAAATGTATATACAGAGAAGATTGCTATTAATTACTGAAATTAGAGATTTTACAATTACAGATTGCTGCAAACAAAAGCATTTTGGAGTGTTTATATTTAATTTACTGCAGCTTAAACCTGCAGAGGAACAATTTACTAGTTTTAAATTCCATGTATAAATAATAAGAGTATAAAATAGAAAGAAAGCGTGAGTTTAAATGTGTTTATCATGTGAACCAAACACAGTAGAAGTACAGTCTTCCAAGTAAAGTCGCTTACTCTTTGTTCCCGCTGATGCCATTCTGGGCTCTGAATCAGTTTACAAGAATGCTGTAGAGTGCTGTTTGTGCCGAGTTAACACTCTGCTATGAAATGGTTTGGCTTGTCACTAAGTCCATGTAGAATCTTATTTTGACAAACAGTCAACATTCTTGGACATACTGTAAATCTCCTCGACCCTCTGTTCCACTTTGTAATTCGTTTAGGTCAAGATTTTTAGAGGTGAGGATCTTTCATCGCTATTGTTTTGATGGGTCCGATTTTTAAAAGTGTATCTGTACATGAACCAATTTGTTTCTATCTTAAGGCCTCTTACACAAATTTCCATTCCAAACGTTTGTGCGACAATGCGCCTCAATCAAAAACAATGGGTGCCAACAGGACATCACACATCTGACCAAACAAGTCGTGTCAATCCCAAGAAAAAAGAGTTTCGCAGTGCAATATCAGAACCATTTTCACAAATGAATGACCAATGAAAGCTTTGATGCTGTTAGTAGGACGTATTTAGAGGCAGTATAAATTGTTTTTTTGTGTTCTTTGACATCACGCTAATAAGCCATCCTAAGATTCATGCGAATCTCAAATTGGATCAGTGTGTGTTTAAGGACCTGTTTGGTCCTTTGGATACACATGAACTTAAATAGGGTCCCATTCCTAATACATAGGTTTTCATTTAATATCTGTCTCTATTGGCAGCAATCACAGCTTCAGCTTTTATGGGAAGTCATTCCATAGGCTTTACAAAAGAATGCTTTAGGATAAACGGATACTCTTGTCTAAATTCTCCTTGGGAATGAAGGGGTCAAAATAGCTCTGCAGTGGTGACTTTTCCAAGAAGTACTCCACATTTCAACAAAAAGGTAGTTACCAGTGAAAGAAAGGTGGGCGTCAGTATCAAGAGGAAACCCACTCAAATCAGAGCAACATAAAAAGGTTATAATCACAAACAGATTTAAAACAAGTAGTGGTATTTTCTTTTTTCTGTAATCTTGTTGCCCTCTAAACACTTTTTACTCATACAGCGTAAATTAACCATCAATTATTGGTTACAAATTCAATGGTAGCTCATACAAAATTGGTGAAATTCTGAAAAAAAATGTGTTTCAATAGAGGGTCTAAACTGTGAGAACATCAATTACTCTGGGATTCTTCTGCTTCCGTTGGGAAATTAACTTGTCTTGATCACGATGAGCTGAAACTCAAAAATTTGCATCTAAATCGTAGTAATGGGTTAAAAGGAAACAAAGCACAAGTGAGTAGTTTGTGCTCCGTGTTTCTAATCATTTCATATTGAGCCATAGTTTGAGATTGAGATGGGAAATTCTGCATTAAGAGTTGTCTCTTACCACATCAAACATTCTTAATTTATTTGAAATCGTGTGCTAAATATTTGTGTTTAATAACTAATGATAAGTGAGTATCCATGCATGCATGCAGGCTTCAAGAAATACATTAAATTTATAAGATAAAACAAAATAACAGAATTATCATTGGAGATAGATATCTCAAAAGTCAAAACACAGCCATGGAGAATCAACTGATTTGTAGAAACCTCATCTTGGGCAATGAGACCTGTTACAGGTCTCAACAGGATAAGATTTATAGAAAAGTAGCATGTGACAAGGTTTTCTTGCGCAACACAAGTGGAGTATGTTTACTGACTCTCAGCATACAGTTATATTTAGAAGCCAAGTTTGAATAGAAGCTTAGAGAGCACAAGTTGTCTTGTTTCGTTCTCCTTAATCAAGACCTTTTTATGTTAAAACCCTCTTGTTTTTCTTCCCTGTCCTCTTTAAACAAATGCTTGGTTTAGTGTTTACACATCCTATTGGTAAAAGGATAGATTTTCATCCAAACAGCATTGGTACATTATGAAAGTGAGAGTGGAGCTTACCCCGATGCAGCATGCAGCGTTTGCCCAGTCTCATGATCTAAGTCATGCGACTGTCTGCACATTATCAAATAAAATAGCTTCATTGGCTGTTTTTATGACTGGGGTCTTAGTGGACATCAATTCAAACTTTCATTTCAGAAATAGTTTCCAAACTTTTGTTGAAATGTGGCACATCACAAATCAAGCAAAATTTGGTTCTGGAAACATTCCTCAGAGAATTTGGTCCATATCGGTATCCCGTAGTTGATGCAGATTTGTTGGCTACACATCCAACCCGTGACGTTTTATGACACGGGGCGTTACCCTGCTGGAAGTAGCCATCACAAAATGGGTAGACTGTGGTCATAAAGGGATGGACAAGGTCACCAGTAATACTTGGGTAGACTGTGGCATTGATGCTCAATTGGTACTAATGGGCCCAAAGTGTGCCAAGAAAATATCCCCCACACATTACACCACCACCACCATGGTAAACCGTATACAAGGCAGTATGGTTCCATGCTTTCATATTTTTGACATCTTCGAGTTGGTGCTATGTGATTGGCTGATTAGGAGTTTGTGTTAATAAGCAGTTGCACATGTGTACATAATAAAGTGGACGGTAAGTTTAAATCTGCCTCTGCCATTTACATATTTTTTCTGAAATATTATGGTTGTACATGTAATATTCACTAGTTCAAGGAACAATTCAAATAACAGTAGAGTGATCCACTGAGAGGAGTTTTTAATAGCCTTAATCTATTCGTGAGATCAGTGGGGGGTGAGCAAAATGCTGACTGGCACATTGTCCATTTCATAAACCTTGCAATATCTTCATGCAAAGGTATTATCGTGTGGTAAACCATTAGTCTGCATTCTTTCAATATGTAATGCTCCTTTTGTGTGGGAGAGAGCTGTCATGAGTCATGGGGTTAGTGAGAAGCAACACACAGAAGCATATGAGCACACGCATTACACAGTGTGTCCCTGGCAGTTCAACTCTTAACTAAAAGCACATGGCAGTGCTCACAGCCAAAGCAGTTGAATGAATGTCTATTCAGAATAAAGAAGCTGATGCCAGCTTCATACATTGAGGTGCATGGACTTTGTCCTATGCTCCTTCACCAGCTTTTTGTCATTTTTTTTCAGTTTTATTTGTGGAAATGAAACTTCAAACAATTGCTGTTGTTTGTGACCATTCTAGATATTAATATCTTACTCTAGCTTTGAAAATCTCAGTTTTTCTTTCCCTTCTAAATATAGTTGGGAAGGCAGCACAACCTTCGTTAAGCTCCACACAAATGGATAAAAAAATGCCACTGGAGGAAATGATAGGGGCAGTAACAACAGAAGATGTCGTTGAGGTCTCATTGGGTCATCATGTAGTAGGAAGGCTCTGGAGCCAAGCTGGAGATAATGGCAAATGAAGCAATTAGCACAACTGGTGTTCTAAGCATCTAAGCAAATTATGAGTGCTGCAACTACCAAAATGGCTAAACAGCTACCATTTGTCTTGTCACTCCTTGCGAGTGATTTTTTGGGACAAAATTGGTGAAATCCAAGTGATGATTCACCAGCGGTCTCCTTGAAGGTCTACCTCCTGTCTCATTTCCTGTAGAAATGAGAAAGCACATGGCTTTTATTTCAGTCACATCCTCAGCGTTTCAGATTTATTGGTTTAACATGAAGGACAAGAGGCACATAAATTGCATAACAGAATATGCATCTGTAACGAAGAAGGTTACGACACTATATTTGTAATTCAGGATGTTACCTTTTGCCGAGTCACGCACAATAATTCATTTAGCAAGTGGATGTTTGAAATTTTAACTGCGGTGGATCTTTTTGAAAAGAATACAATATTTAACCCTGTATTTTCAGCAGATTTGAGCACTAAAAGCTCATTCTTTGAAAGCAACCTAAACCTTAATGGAATCTCACATGAATCAGAAAAAAAGAATTTGCAATTTCTTAAAAACAAACTTTTACTAATCATTTCTATCAATTTCTAAGGTTATCACACCAGTAATGCTGAAATGATTGTTGAAGTTGAGGTTATCAAACCATTTCAATGAGCCAGCAGGTACCTGCTCAACTTGCTACACATACAGCTGAAGTATATGCAATAGAACACATTTTTGCAATCAGGCATCATCAAAACAAACTAAATTTTAAGGTTTGGGCTTAGAAAATGGGTCAAAGATTTACGAGATAAACAACGTTAATATGTTTTTCCATCACCTGCTAAAATGATTATATTTCAGCACCTTGAATAGTGGTGTTATGTATGTCAGAATTGGATCAAAAGGACCTTCTGAGGGTGAAGTTACTGACTTGGTGAACTAGGTCCACATTGAATCACTTTAATCTGACTGATAATGGTCTTCGGTTTTCAATAAGTGACTAGTTTTAACTGGTTTTGAGGCAGCTTGATAAGAATTTTTCCCAAAATACACAAATTTCCAGTGTAAAAAAAAAAAAATTCTAAACAGAACAGTCCTCTCCATTGCATACCTCCCCCCGTGAAATACATAGGGATGTGCCAGATACACAGACATTTACATATCTCATAGACCAGTCCATTACACCTGGAGAGTAATTTAATGGCTTCCTATTATTCTGATGATTTGGATTACAAATGTGAACGCAGTAGTCGTTTTAAGGAGAGACCATTATCCTCGCATCAAAACTCAATATCACCCCCTTTAACAAGCATCCCAAAGGCTAAAGAGCATGTTCATCAAAGTTCATGCTCTGTGTACTCCTTGGGCGTTTGTAATTATATTGTGAACAGCATTAGATATCTAAGATTCCTTGTTCACTTTTCCTATACGGCTACTTGCTAAAGGCAGTTAAATGGGCAATTGTGATCTTTCTTCCTACGTTTTTCAGTGAACTGCCAATTGAGTCCAGGTGTTTCGGATAAATGCACAATTGTTCTGTTTGTGTTTTACTTTCCACCGTGTGGTTTTGGAAACATGTAACAGAAGGCCACGAAATCACAAGATAAAAACAGTTTGTTGAATTGTCCGGAAATCCCCTGCATTGGCAGTAGCTGGTTCTGGAAAATGCTGTCGGTGTGAAGGAGGAGGGAAAGCAACTAATGAACAGTGTTTGGTCTTTCATAGGGTTTAAAGCATTTGATTTAATTGGACAAAGAACACAATAACATTGGTTTCTATACTGTTTTATATCATTCATATTGTGCTGTTGCCCTTGACCACTACAAAAGAGCTCTAATTTAATTTGAGCTGCTAAATAAATATTTAACATAGTCACAAGCGTTTTATTGTATTTATTTTTAAACCACTTGGTAACTCCATGACTCAAGTGACTGGTTATCTATGGTGTTAGCGCCGAGACGTTGTTGAAATACACCTAATGGACAGATTCCTTTGTTTTGTAGGGAAAAAAAGACAATTTGAAATACAGTGGTACCCCGAGATACGAATGCTTTGAGTTTCGAAATGTTAGAGATACGAAAGGTCTCACAGGAAATTTTTAGTTTCGAGATACGAAGAAAAATTCGAGATTTAAAATTCGAGACATTTCTGCTCTATTTTCCACTTGTTTGACTCACGTCGTGCTGCGCTTCCAGGTCCTTGCGCTCCTTTCTCCCTTTGAAGAAAGTGTGCTTTAAGGGGCTGATACGCCTTAAAACACTTTAAATCCGTTTTAAATCAAGCGAAACATTATGTATAGATTACCAATAATGTACTATAACAAATGTTAGAGTCAAGGTGATGTAAAAAAAATAACGTTTATAATGTGGAAAGTGCTGTTCTGCAGCGCAAGTTAGAGAAACCCTGTGACGCGCTCTCAGACGCATCTCTCCATCCCTTCTCACACGCTCGGTATTCTTTATTGTGCTTGAAACCATGTTGGTGTCAGTAATTCGTGAAATATCTCGAGAAAGTTAACTTTCATACGTAGTGCTGTAATGTCTTCCGTCACCTGTTCCACCTCCTCCGACACATCGCCTCACTCTCAAGGTAAGATTTCACATTTGTGTACATATTACGTATTTTGCGTGGGTTTTATTGTCATTTATTACATTAACAATGTGTAGATTTAAGGATTGAAGAAACGTTTCTTGATTTTACTCTGGTTTTCCATTTTTTTATCAACTTATACTGTTGTTTCTGAGAGCCGTTGCACGGATTAGCTGTTTTACAATGTAAAACTTGCTTCAAGATATGAATTGTTCGAGATTCGAACGTCACCATGGAATGGAATTGTTTCGTATCTCGGGGTACCACTGTACTGTTTTTATTAGATTACCATTTCCTCCAATTAGTCTCCATTGCACATATGAACATTAAACAGGTCTAAAAATGCAGTTATTGTTTTTTTTTTCAGCTTCCAGGACCCAGATGCACTTCACGCTGATAAAGAAAAGCCCATATGTGCTGAAAAGCTCAAACAAGTAAGAGCATTGTCCACAGTCTCAAGATGTTCTCAATGGAAGTAAACAAGCCACCAGGCTGATGTGAAATTAAGACCCCCTTCTTTCCCCCTTCATGTGACTGCAGAGGCATATGACTTCCATAACTTCATCGCTCATTAAACACTGATGGCAGAACACAATTGACTGAGTGTTTTTGGAGATTGCCCCAGATATTCAGGCCCCAGATCCTGGCTCTAGCTGTTGGGCAGATCTCTTGTTTTAGCAGCTTCATCCTGCCTGACAACAGACATCCAGGAAGAACTCCACAAGAGAGCGTGTATTTGATATAAACCAGTTTAAAAGCTCAGTGAGTGACTGAGTTACTGACCATGTGTATTTTAATAAATTCATTAAGTTCCCTTTATAGTGCTGCATATTATAGTGAACATCATTTTTGGGCGTTTACTGATGATTGAGGCACATGGATCCTTACAAAACCTTACCAAACATTCAGCTTTAAGTGTACAAATAGAGATCAAAAGTTCTGGCTCTTTAGATATTTATCAGGGTATAGTGGCACATAGGGTCATTTTATAGGATCTCACCACTTAAAGGGTCAATCTCCAACATCTCCAGAGTTCATGTGTTTTATTGTTTAGGAATTTATTCTAAAAAAAATGGCAGTGGACTTTTTAACACCTGCACTTGCACATCTATTCTTCATATCCCTTCACAACGTTTTTTAAGCCACACTTTCTTGTTATTCATCTTTTTAAACCTCTGTAAATGATTCAGATATGGATCAGCATCTGGACCAAAGTAAATATCTTCTGAGTAGTCTTTAGGGTTGCAAGGGATACCCTAAGAATACCCTGTGCTTGCTCGCAGTCAGTCATGTGAATATTTTGCCAAAAATTAGTCTTTTTCAGTCACTGTGTGATATTGTTGTGTCCGTGATACATTAACAAAGTTCCTTGATTATTATCCCAGAATTGGTGCAGTTCCTAGACATTGCAACTAGGATAAATAGCTTTACATTTCCCATTTGTCTTATACTGAGTTTCTCTTAGCCCCTTCCCTCCATTTTGCACATTCATATGATGTGAAGGGGTGTCCCAATTCTCTTTGAAATGAAGAGGAAGAGCTAAGGTGAAACAAAGAGCAAACTGTTAGAATAAAGAGACCTGTGAAGTAAGTTGTTTTGTCATTTATAAAGTTTTTAAAAATTGTTTTATATATATATTCTGATTTTTTGTATTTTTATAGATAGTTAGAATATAGAAATTCTGCTAATTATTTCATTTTGGAAAAATACCATTCTAGTTGCCATTTCCCTCACTTTCCCTTTAATGCTTGCTTTACTTGCTTAAACTACTGAGACCTATCGATGTTTTGTTTTTTGTAGTCCATAAATTGTAATAGAACATTCTACAATTTTACATTTCTTTAGTTCAGGATTAGTGGCTAATTTACTTGCAAAATCAATGTGCTTTGCATCATAAAGCATTGCAACATTCTTACATAAATGTGTTTTTAACTTTTAATACTTACAGTGGAAATGATTAATTAAAGATGTCATGTGAAGCATTTTAAAATGAAGATTCAACAAATAAAAGGAAAATGACCAAAATTCTATTGTTGTCTGTGGTTTGTCTGGGAATGTTAAACTATGATTTGTCGCCACCTAGCGTTGAAAATCACACGATCACACGCAGTAACACGTGACCTCCGCTGCTCTAGTTTCATTCAGCTCATATATTCGCATAAAACACAACAAGCTCTATTAATGACGCTGATGTCATTCCAGTGTAACGCTGGGAATGAGGCAGGGCATAAGCACAGACCAATAGACAGGACGCACCCCATTCATGAGCAGACTTTTATGGATACAGTAGGATTTAGATTTCCTTTTTGGCTTAGAAAAGACAACACATGCTTGGCCAGATACTGAATTCCCATCATTCCATGGATACTGAGACTTTCATATTAGGTAAAGGAATATTCAGACCAGCTCAGGTCATTTTCAACTTCTGGAATGAGTCCTAGTTCAGTATTTGCTTGTAATGTGCATAATCAACTTTAAAGAAATATAAATAACGTTAGAGTGTGAATGTAATGAGTAATTTATTGATTTCTTTAAACTGCCTTCTAATTTAATGTTTGTTTTCTCACATTTACTTTAGGTTCTCACTGAAGACATCAAAACTATGAACACGTTTCATATTTTGCTTTGATTAATTTGCTCTCTGCCTTGTCTTGAGTTTCATGAGGTTGTTTGTTTACCAACAGAGATCCAAAGGTTTTGTTGACTCCTTTGCCATCCCAAAACACATTGATCAGGTTAGGGTGAATTCCATGTCATGTGGCCTAGCAAAACCCTTACACGGCCTGGAGGTGTCTTTGGGGTCATTGTTCTGCTGAAAAGCAATGTGTGGTCCATTAAAGCTCAAACTGGTGAAAGATGCTGTGGTAGTCATGGTGATTGAGTGTGACCTTTGAATATTCTTTGTGCTTGATGGTGGAATCCATTCTGCATTTTATGGTTTGTGGAACCAAAGTTTGATCATTTGAAGCATGTTTTTACTAATATGATATATTTGACATTATTACTTGTGATTAAAACTTCATTTGTCTCCTCTAAATAGTTAATCTAACAATCTCTTGATCTTCCTTTGCTGGATGGTGCTCACGTGAACAGGATATGGTTTACACTTGGTGATTTATATAATTGTACTTAAGGACAAAGGTATTGTTTTTGCCATTTTATTTCTAAAAGTGATGATGTATTGTCATTTCTTCTTCCTCAGCAGATTGATTCTTGCTGTAATAGACTTTCTTTCAACTGTGTACCAACCTGATGTATGCACAACAGAGCGGATGCTCTCCTTTTCGGAACCGCAGTCACCAATTGAGCTTCGTTATCAAATTAATTTTTCAGGTTTCTACATAATAAAGTTCATTGAGAGAAGACCAAGGTTTTTCATGTCAATGTTACTTATAAATATTCAGATTATTTTTGATTATATGCCATTTCTTTTCCAAGTTTCATGAGTTATCAAATTATTTTTTAGAATGTGGATAAATAAATATTATTTAACACTTATTGGGGTATTTTGCTTTTCTAAAAAATAAAGTGTCAAATGACACTTTTTATTGCTTAAAAAAATGCACCTCTACTGTTTAAAAATACAATAACAATAACATATGAGCAGAAATGACTACTTGTGTGACATAATGTGATGACTTTTTTATTTATTTTTGTTTGAAAAACCACTACAAAAATATAAAATACAAAAACACTTTTTTTTCAGAAAAAGCATGTATTAAGAGCAAACTGTTCTGGAAAATATTGACATATTAAATCATTAAAAACAGAATAAAGTGTCATGTTCACCAGGAGGCGCTATGAATGGAAATTAATATTGTTCTGCTATTGAATTGGACAATATTGTTATCAAAATTGGTGAAGTAACAAAATTGTTTTTCTTGTTGCCACCTGGTGGCGCTAGACTTTTATCACACGTAGCAAGATGGATCCCAATCAGACATTGTATGGCTGAGTTATAATAACATCCTGTTTATGGCAAAAAAAAAAGAAATTATTTCACCGCAACTTTCTACGCTCACTTTGCGCACATTGTTTAAAAAGTCTCTAGTAGGATATGTCAAAGTATGACACATGCAACCGACCTGCTGTCAAGTTTGCAGATGCTATCTGTATGACTTATTTTTAAGTCTTTGTAAAACCAAAAGTGTTTGCCAAATTTAATTTGCGTACGATAAATTGTTGGTGCACCATAAGCTAAAACACATTAGGTGGTGCTATTGAGCCATTTTCACCTAATCTTTGAACCCTAATAAGATGTAAATTCTAGATATAAAAAAAAACAGTTCTGACGTGTTTAAAAGATTAATAAATGTTGCAGGTGGGATGGACACATCCACAGAGGAAATCTGGCCACACTGCGTATCTAGGATTGAATGGAGCTTTTCGGAGGCATCTGGCAGCGTCCCTGTCGCACCGGCACAGGATTTTTGCACATCTGTCATTAAGGGAGTCTGGAAAGAAAACAGAAATGCAAATTGTCTGCAGTGTAAAATTGTCAATAACGTCTATTTTTAATGATAAGTTTGCCTGCTAACACCACACTCTTAAAGCTCTCAGACAATCTGGTGTAAAGTTCATGGGTAATTTCTATTGCACTTTCTACTATAATGTGCAGGAGTCCAATCTTAAAATATTCAGTGGTTTGGGTAAAAACACCAGAGCCCTTGAGGCCTGAGTATAACCAACACCCTTCCTGAAGCTCAGAATCAGTTTACTCACACTCCAATAGTGGTCTTGCTAACTACAAGTAAAATACAAACATTTTATGTGAACGTAACATAAATAGGAAAATAATGTGGCTGAAAATAAATTTTTTCATGCTGTCGTCTGAATTTGTATCTTTTTATCGCCATCTCTTGGCTAAAACCAGGTATTACACCAGATGTCGCAAACCTACAACATCCGGCCATTACTGGGTGACTACCTGTAAATTGTTATCTCCTACAACTACAGCAATAGTTTTAGTTACAACACAACAACTGGTACCACAGTCTGGCTCCTCATCATCACAGGTCCAGTAATAGCTGTCGGTTTTTGTTTGGCACCCAGCAAATTCTGCATCCCCGTAACAGCAGTCATGTTTGTGGCAGCACCTAGAGAGGAGAGGTGCATAACAGCCAAATTTAATCAGTTCTCTCATGTCTCAAACCAAAAATATAATATAATATAATTCCTATAATTCCAGAATATGTGTAGGAATACCAACTGATCTCATGGAACAATTGATGAAAAGGACAATACAACAATGTTATCTGAGAAAAATCTAACTTTCAATGCAACAAAGTGTGAGAGATTAGAGTTTGGAGGACTGAGGAGTGTGTATCCAGCTTTTTTGCAGAATATGGGGTGGTGGAGAAAATATAAAAAGGTTCCCAAAGTTTTGACAGTTAACCCTCTTTGTTTCAGACAAAAAAAATAAACAAAACTTGTTTGCATTAAAAAATTGAAAGGCTTTATTTTACAATCTCACCAATCAGCTCTGTCCCGTGGCCAGCCTTGCCCCCCAAGCCCACAGTAACAGCCGTACATTGCGTAGGATAGAGCAGAGCGTCCAGTGCTGCACCTGATGACCCCAGCCAGCTCCAGGAGACCTCTTTTACTCCTCCAGGAGCGTTGAGGCTGCAGGGAGGCCATGCTGACTAAAAAACACCACAGAGTTCTACAGTGCAATTAAACTCTAAAATGCTGGAGTCATTAAGCCCCACAATCTTTTCTGGAGCTCCTCTGTTTCTATGCATTTTACTCATCCTTTCTGGACTCCTGGTAAGTACCCTGTGTGACAACAGATCTTTATTTGAGCTCTGTATATGCGGACCACGTCAAACTTTCAACTAATTTCACCAAATTAATCCGGTTTCAATTTGAATCAATTAATTTATGCCCTCCACTAACTTGTACTCATTTGTGTAAAATGCTTGATACAGTGAGGTTTCTGTATCACCCTGTGATTTTTCAAGTTCTCCAACTTTAGAAATCGTGGAGGGGTCTGGAATTTCCATTGTGAGAGACAGAATCTGTAAAGAACTATGTGGAAATCACATGACATTTCTATGTCAATTTGGTCACTTGATTTTCAGCTTATATTTCCTGTATAAAAACGATTGTTTTTAAAAGTCCAGCTACACACCACTCAAGATTCTACGTTAATAACACCTGTTTGAAGTTGCAAGCTGTCTTAAAGACACCTGTACACCCGACAATCAGTCAACGTCTAAGTAGCATCATGAGAAAAACCCAAAGAGTTGTCAAAAAACACAAAATTGTAGACCTTCACAAAGCTGCAATAGGCTACCGGACATTTGCCAAGCAGCTTGGTGAAAAAGGAACAATTGCTGGATAAATGCCATTGTCCTTCAGATTGCATTGGGCCCCATGGAAGATCTCTCCTCGTGGGGTATCAGTGATCTAAGAACTGCACAGAACGAGCTGGTCAATGCCATGGTGAGAGATGGAACCACCATTTCCACCAAAGTAGAACTTTTTTCCTAATAATACCATTCCAAATGTGAAGTGAGGGAATGGAAGCATCACACTCTGGAAGTATTTACTGCAAAGGAGATGGGGTGACTACATTAAGGAGAGGATGAATGTGGCCATGTAGATATTTGGCAAAACTTCCTTCCCCCAGTCAGGGCATTAAGGAGGGTTCTTGACTGGGTTTTCCAGCATGACAAGGAACCAAAGCACACAGCCAGGAAAACGAATAAAAAGCATATCAAGGTTCTGGAGTGGCCTAGCCAGCCTCCGGGCCTAAATCCAATAGAAAATCTTTGGAGGGAACTGAAACTCTCGCCAATAGCCCCAGAACCTGACAGATCTAGTGAAAATCTGCAAGGAGGAGTACGCCAAAATCCTTCATGCAGTGTGTGAAAATCTGGTGAAGAACTACAGTAACCGGTCGACCTCAGTAATTGTGAACAAAAGCTTCTGTACCAACTGTTTACTATTTTTAAAAATACTTATTTGCGCCAGTTATTATAAAACAAATCCCTTCCACTGTCTCTCACGGTGGAAATGCATCTACGCCGACAGTTATGTCTCTCTATGTAGGAGAACTTGGATAATTACATGCTGATCAAATACTTATTAACCTCACTTTACATAACTGTGTTTTCCTAATGCAATAAAGGTAAACAAATCGTCCATCAATCTCACAGTGCAGCTTCAAATGCAAATCTATTGACGGAAGCCTCCCATGGAAAGAAAAGCACCGTTTTTTACCAATGTAGTGTCAGATTCCACTGATGAAGCGTCAGATTCCACTTGTGCTGCCTTTCTTAAGGCTCTAAATAAACAGTGTGTCATTCTTAGTTTTAAAGAGAATGTTTTAAAAAGGTTCCTTCAACTTTTCTGTTGAGCAATGGTGTTCACGTAGGGATTTGTGTGGAAAAAGTGCAAAGTAGTCTAAAATAAATAAACAGCTATGTTTTTAGCTCAGGCACTTCATATGCTTTACCTTGAGTTACTTTATTTGACTATGTTCAATCATGGGGGATTTGAGCATCACTTCAAATAAATCTAATAAGTTTATGTAGAAAAAGTACTGTAAGAACTCAGAGTATGAAGGGTTCTGTGAGGAGAGAAGTAAGCAGCTCACCTGTGAAGAGCAGGAATGTGTGGTACAGCGCCGTCATTGTGCTCAGCTCTCTCTCGCTCAGGTACAATAGTTTCCAGCAAGAGCACTCCACTCTCTCCT
Source organism: Danionella cerebrum (assembly GCA_007224835.1). Taxonomy (NCBI): domain Eukaryota; kingdom Metazoa; phylum Chordata; class Actinopteri; order Cypriniformes; family Danionidae; genus Danionella; species Danionella cerebrum. The sequence continues at coordinate 62,015 of SRMA01000827.1, forward strand.
CTCTGGGCTTGGATAAACAGACTTGCTCGATGCTGGTCTTTTTTTAGACACTGAATAATCTCAGGGCATCACTCCCTCACAACTGTAATCCTCACACTGCCTGAGGCGGCTGCTCTTTCCTCAGGCCTCAAATGAGTTAAAAAGTTGCAGGGATCTGGATAATGACCACCTCTCTGATTTAAGGGTTGGCTGTTAGTGTTCCGTTCGGGTCCGCCCTGCAATCCCTGGTTTGGCTTAAACTCAGGCAGTCTGAGCTGGGTAAAATCTGTGTGCAATCACAGTTTTCTGAAGGACTGTTTTGTTTTTGCTTATTAAAACCAGTTTTGGGCTATATAAAGAGATTTTACCTATTTATACAGAAGATAATTTTAAAACACACTTCTGAAAATGTATGTTTTTTGTATTTTTTTTCGATGTATATTTTGTTTGAGCAAAGCAAAGGATTTAATGAGGATTTGACTGCAGCACCAGACAATGACATAATGATTATCCCGCTTGTGAAATTTCCCATTTTTTATTTCTCAAGCGTTGTTTATTAGAAAGGTTAGTGTTTATAACACAAATAGAAATCAATGTATAGCCATGAAACTGGCCAATAGCCCTCTGTTCACTGTAGTCAATAACCAATCCCTTATGTAAGAAAACAGCCTTTAGTAATTTGCTGCTGTTCTCAACATGCTATTACCCAGTTTTCCTGTGCAGAGCTCCTCCAGATTTGTTGATCTTCTGGCACAGACTTTGAACTTTATTTTGCCCCATTTTTTTAATAAAAAAATGTTTTGTCCAGGCCATTCAAATGCACTCACTATGATCGTCTGGAGGTATTTATTTGCTAGATGTTTGCTTCGGTCTTTATCCTTCTGTAAGACTACATGTAACCCTGATAAGATTCCAAGTACCAAACGCATTGAAACATCCTCAGAGCATCATACTCCCACCACCATGTTTCACATCTTTCTGCATCACTCAAACTTCATTCGGACTTGGCGGTGTCTCTTCTTCAGAACTCGTGTTGTTCTTGGTCGGCAAACTCGCAGTGTATTCCTGTTCAGGGATCTAGTTACTGTCTTCCTTGAGACATCAATTCCAGTAATTTACAAGGCCCTGGGTGGTTCTTTAAAATTATTTACAACATATTTGATCAATGTATCCATTACTCAAATACATAAACTACACAATTAATTATTTAATTAACGAGTTCTAAAATGGTGTGGTTTATTTAATTTCGACACTCCCTGGACTCTTTAGAACGTGTATAACTCAAAGACGTGTAAAAATGTTCACATCCAACCACTTTAAGATAAATAAAATGAAGTAAGGATGGAACACAAACAGCTTTAAGCTATTCATAAAGTAATATCCCACGCTTTGTTATAATAATGTTTATAAAAGTTGATAAACGGTTGTTGTAATCAAGCACGTGATTACTGATTAGTAAACAATAAAAATCCACAGAGCGCACTTTCAAACGTGAAAAGGCGGATTGCGCTGTTGAAACACAGGCAGCTGTTCTCAAGTGCGCCCAAGAGAGGGCGCTATAAGTCTCTTAAACCGTGTTAACCGAAAAGTGAACAAGACGTCACGAAGATCACGTTGTCCAAAGAAAAGCCAGGATTGACGAACACATAAAAACATTTGTTATTGTATGGAGCTCTTTTTATCCTGTTGACCACCGATTCACGTAAGGTTAGTATTTTAAGGTTGTTTGTTGTATATTCAATCAAATTCTGTGTCCAGTGGCTAGTTGGTGAGTGGGAAGAGGAGCAGGGTAAATGCTAACTTACCATGCTAGTTTACCTAGCCACTGTTCAAACAAGTTTTTGTGTCCAATTATTTGGCATACGCACAATATGAACGAACGATTTGATTTGATGACGAATATGCCAAATGCTTGGTTCCAGTTTAAGGTGGACAAATGCGACTGTAATGTAAAGTTTGGCCTTACAGTGGTGTGTCTCAAGCAGAGAGCAAGACAATCCAGACGGTGCATTTTGACGTGAAAGGCGCGCTAATTTAGACAAATGTGTGGGCCGTTTGAGTAACGTTAATTTATTTGGACTTCTGCGAAATGACACTTTATTTTAAGAAAATTAACTCTATAAAAAAGTAGTCTTGTGCGCCTTTATGAATTTCTTTTGTTCGCCGCCTAGGGTTTCGGGTTAAGGAAGTATGTAACTTTTAACGGAGGAATGCCTTTACGCTGCGTTACTTTATTTAAAGTGCCACAAATGTCATATATCAATGTCCGTATGGTTCAGGCGTATGAGTCAAGTGTTTATTGTTTAAAACAAAAGTCATTTAATTTACCGCTGACTCTACTCGGGACTAACAACTGGTGAGGCCGAGAACCATCGTCTTGCCCATGACAGATTTTTTTTATATAATTATTTTATTTTTATTTTTTTACTCAGTCTTTTTTTTATTTTCAGCTATTAAAAATGACTCTTATTATTCTTAATGGCACCAATTATTCCCACCATAACCGCCTGTTTGTAACCAACTGTAGTCGATAAATTGGTAAATTGTGACCTGCCGGTCTACAACCATATGTTACAAAACTAGAAATGTGTAAAGAAGAAACGCTAGCTGGGTGTCAATTAACTACCTCATTTAACGTGGTAGTTAATGTAAGTTATTATACCATAGCTCTGAAACATGGCAATGTAAATCAAGTTATTATTGTTTGTAATGCGGCAACTATCCTATCAATAGACCCGAAGAAGACATGAAAATATCTTGATTTTATGCCAACGGTACAATGTGTTAGAGTTCGTTGATGTACAATGTTGTCATCAAAGATCCAATGTGAATAATCGCTATTGATTATAGCATCTTTGGGGTGGGGTGAAAATATTAAAGAGGTAGTAGCAAATGTAGTCAAGCACCAACTTAGAAATATTTAGGTGGTGGTCTCGGTATGAATCCAAACAAACTCTAAAACTGTTAGTTTGTGTTGAGAACATAGTACACAATAGTGTTGATGGTATGGATCTGCCAGAAATCTTTTTCCCTTTGTTTTTATTACATATGTTATACATACACTAGAGTCCTATACATGCGGATGGGAATATGTCGCACACATCCCAGGACAGAAGCAACCGGTGGCAAGAGATTCAGCGTGGACTGCAGTTCATTCAGTAAGTCCTTAGCTATGAATCATTGAACACAACATATTTGATAAAGGAAGAATGACATTACTGTGTGTGCGTGCGTGCGTGTGTGTGTTAAAAGGAAGTAAACAGAAATGGTTTCAGAGTGACTCCATCTTCAGATTTATTTTTTGCCCTATCAAAATGATTTGGTTGAAGGTGAAAGTCTTTCTGGAATGCAAAGCAGTTTTTGTCCTTTAATTCGCACTCTCTGGGGAAAGATTTGTATATTTTTTTCGTTATTAAATGTCATCATTACTAATGTGTTTGACCTATGTTTTAAATGCTTTCTTTTTCTTTACTTGCAGGTCCACCCTGCCTTTCCCTGGCTCACAGGAGCAGTATGAGGTAAATACCTCTCAAGCTTCTTCAGTCTTACTATTATCATAGCTTTTCAGTAATGTGTCTGTATCCCATAGGTGTTCATTCAGAGTCTGGTGAGGAATCTCTTTGGTGAAGGAAACGACGTGTTCCTTGAAGGCGAATGGGCACGGTCTGCTGATTTGTACACTGAAGCCTTAAACATAGCAGAATATGCAGAATCAGAGGACATCGCCATCCCTCAAGAGATAAATGAGAAGCTTCATGCCAACCGTGCTGCCTCCTACCTTAACATTGTAAGCCTGTGTAGGCGTATAGCTTTTTGAGAGTTATATCAAATATAATCTATTTACATATTTAATTTTATTGATTCTTGATTGTATTTGTGTTCTTGATTCAGGGGCTGCACGATCAAGCCCTGGAGGACTGTGAAAAAGCTCTTCAGTACAATGAATGCAACCACAGGGCACTTTATCGAAAGGCTCGGGCACTTAAAGAAATGGGAAGACTTCAAGAGGCTTATGAGGCAGTCGCTAAATGCTCCATTGCAGTGCCTCAGGTCAGGATATTTTACATTAAGGGTTCAGAGCAAGTTTTATTTTATATGTTGTTTTTTATTATTTATTTGCTCTGCAGGATGTTCATGTGAATGAGTTGATCCAAGAGCTTGCCAAAGTGTTGAACTTGAAAATCCGTAAAGCTTATGTGAGAAGCAAGGTAAATATGTCCAAATAATATATTATTTGAGCATTATTTAGTAGAAGTGGTTCTAAACATTATACTTTGATTAAATAAACACCATAATTTACAAAATTTTATGGCTGACCAAAAATGTTTTTCTTCCACCAGCCTGCCTTAAATGTTTTGCCCGGATCAAGTGTATCAGGAGCAGTTAATGAAAAGGTATAATGGGTGGTTCAGTTTTTAAACTACCTGTTTATGCATTTTTTTTTTTTCATTTTCTCTTTTTGTTTTCTGACAGCATTCTCAAATCTCGGCTTCTGTGGAAGATATTGAAATGGGTGAGCTAGAAATACTTCTGATTCTTTCAGTTTCATAAAAAGTCATCTATGATCTTAATCATGCTACTTGAACACTACTGACACACAGCTGTAAGGCTACGTAATGTGCACTTACTTTGGAATTTTAACCAGGTGCTTTTTATTCCGTGGATGTCACTCTGTTGGCTTAAGCAGTTGTAGATACAGTAAGAAAAAAAAACACTTTAGTTTAATAATTGTTTCGTTTAAAGTGGATCTCAGATTTTTTCATAATTACCAAAGCCACTATGACTACTGAAACGCAGTAATTTTCAGATACTTGGTAAATGATGTCATTAGATTCCTCTCCCCAGATCACCATTAACCCTACCCATTTTCTGGTAGAATTCAGTAGTTCCTGGATTCCTCATGACTTGCCATGCTGTGCTTTTTGAGATCAGGAGTACATAACTGAGAGCAGCTAAGTGTTTTCATTGTTTTTGTTTGGAAGAAAGGCAATGGCCAAATTACAGAACCAAATTTGCTTGCTCAAGCCATTTTACTCCAGGTTTTGAACACGTCCAGTGTTCATCAGACCGAAACTCTCCATGTTCCAGCCTCAACATTAGAACAAGCAAGTTTTACAAATAGTACCAGATTTGCATATTGCCACTGAGTCACTCGTCAATGTTTTCCAATAAATGCTTACAGCTCCACTAATTGACAACTGCATAAATATTAGGGTTGCGACAATACCCATATTTCTATAGAACTGAATGATATGCGGCAGATTCATGTACACAGCGAGTGATTCAACCTTAAACTTGTATATTTAAAAAAGTACAAAATAAAGAAGTGTTTAAAAAAATCGGGCATTTCAGAAGTCTTAAAGGCATACCAAGTTGGATTGGGGAAAAAATAATACCTTAAAATTAGATTTCATACCTTTAAGGAGGTTTTTGTTTAATTTGCTTGAAGTAGTAACCCCTCAAGATATACCTCATTATTCGATGTAAATGGAAAAGACAACCATACTTTTAAGTTGTTGGGTTTTTATAAATAAATAATTTCACAAAAGAAACATGTGCGAACAATTGTTCAATTACACTTGAAGAATAGAGCTGAGCTAAACTAATGATCTTTCCAGAATTATGATCATAATTCTGATCTATAGTATTTCAGCTCTTCACTAAACAATTATTCCACAATGTTTGAATCAAAGCCCATTATGTTAATCTCTGACAGGAAATGTAAAAAAAACTGATAGCATTGCAAATCATTCAAAAACTTGGAAAACGGATAGAATCACTTCATTTACTCTGTGTTTGTCCACAGAAGGGGGTCAGACTGCACAAAACATTGGTGGTCCAGTACCTGACAGCATGCCGGTGTGCTCTACCATCAGTAAGAAAGAAGAGTTAGAGTCGAAGCCTGTTATCGGGGTCATCTCACCACCTATTGTAACAAGTGAGGCTCACAAACCAGAGCCTACTCACATGCCTTTGCCTTTACCACTGCTTAACGGAACCAGGTCCAATGACACTTATGGAGTACCAGACATACCCCTGGACTTTGATACTGACATTATTGGGGACGATCTTGATGAGCTGTTGGATGGAGCAAGTCCTCCTGAAATTTCTTTGGTAAACTTGGCGTGCTTCTCATCAAACCTGGAATGTTTTTCATGCAGCAGGTTTGTATACAGATTGATAATGTTTTTTTTCTTTTCTCTTTCAAGGATATTCCAACAGTAGATGGACCTATTCCTTTACCCACCAGTATTGCAGCCAGTAGTTCAATACCAAGTCCTTTGCTCATGCCTTCTCATTTTAACAATCCATTTTTGAGTATGGACTCTCTGTGCACAATTAATTTACCTGAACCATATCACAAGTCAAGTGCACCCTATTCACTTGGTCTGGACACGTTCTCTTCAGCACTGGACTCTCTGGATAGTTTATCTTTGTCAGATTCTCATTCAGGTGAGTGACCAGTTCAATTCAATTTTTTTTTTAACCTGCCTAAGAAAAGTTCAACAAGGTTCATTCTTAAGTGATGCAGGGTCATTTCATACTGCGCTAATATACATTAATACTCAATTATACTCAAGGCTGTGGAAAGTTCTCTTTATTGTTTTTCACTAGATCGTTTCCAATACATTGCATTCTTTATGATGCAAACACATTACTCAACAAGAGGCTTATCTTCAGCTTTTTCATGCCAGTTAACAGGGGAATCTTGCAAAATCACTCAGACATGACTAAGGAAAAGCAAAAATACCCAATTTTCACAGGCTCTGCAGTGTTCTACTTCTGCTGAAGGCGGTGTTTGTGCATGTTAAAACCATTCGTTAAGGTATTATGTTGAAAACGTAGTTCCCACATGCTGTCAGAACCGTATGTGACATTTATGGGCTTTTCCACAAATGTGTTAAATAACGAGGTAAATGCATTGGATTGCCTTTATTTAATGTCATGGAACTTTAATAAAATCTGCACAAAGTGCAGCAAATAAGGTTTGCATACTTCCAAAAAATATAAGCAATGAAGAAAAAAACGGCCATATACAGAGCTTTGCTAATTTGCCCTGTTGTGTCTCTTCCCTGTGTTCTATGAGATATTTTGCTCTCCTTTATGTTTGCTGAGCAAACCATGTTTCCTTTTTTTTTTCTAAGGTGCAACAATATAGCTGCAAACCTGCTAAAGCGGTGTATAGTTACTCAAGGGTTTACTGTCTGTGTTGACATTACCCATCCATTAACAAACATACGACTTCAACAGTCTGCATAAGCTTTCTCTTTTCAACTTGATCCAACTCAATGAAAGCAAATCCAATATCAAAGCTGAAAATAAAGTGCGTGCCCTGCTCAGATTGAAAATTTTCTACTTTTCTACTAGCGATCACAGGGGACTGTTTGTTATTTTTAGCAATTGAGGTGATCTTATCCTCAGGAAAAATGGCATATTTGGCAATTGTGTGGTGGTCCAAGCAGTTAATAATAACCTACACAACACTAAAGTTGAGTAAATCTGTTTAATTTTACATTGTTAAAGTACATTAATCAAATCTGTACCAGTGGATGTGGATTTTTACATTCGTGCCTACATGAAAACCCCAGTTTCCACTGTCTCAATTGCTTGCCCAATTCCCAATCTACCTCCTGAAGAGAATCTGTCTTTACTCCCATAGAAAAAAATAATGTATGGACTTGACAATAGGGTGAATGTTTCAAGCAATCATTATATTACTTCTGGTAAGAGACAGAGTGTCTGTTAACTAAACTAAAGCACTGTTTTACCACTGAAATAATGTATTCCTTTGAGTAATAATGTAAATCTTGATTTTTTTTTTTATCTTTATAAACAAACATTTACTCTTGACAGTTCATTCTAATCGACTTTAGTTGGATCTTTTGTTTCCTTCTTTTATCATTTCTGATTTCCCATTTCTGTTTTTGTTTATTTTATCTCCGTGGAACAGATAAAGCTTTTAGCCAGCATCATTTTATGTCGGTAAGAGTTAATTTACTTCAGTATGTTCCTGAATATTCAGATCTTTAGTTCTGTTTTGCTCATCTCAGTTGTTCTCTCTTTCAGCTGAGCAACAGCGACAGGTCAGTGCCAACCATACCACCTTACGTGGTGAGTTTCAGCACATCTGATGGGATGTATGCCCAGGATTATCCACCACAGCCAGACCCGAATAAGAATCCGCTTGCTGATACCCATGACTTTAAACAAGCCTGTTCTTCATGCTACATTAAAACTGGTAAGCATCAGTCATTCAGGATTGTTGCTAGGCAGCTGTTGTAGTGCATGACCTTTTAAAGATGCAAACAATGAGGGTTTTAGAATGAGGTTCTACCTGATTGTTTTTACAGGGCCTGGTGTACTGGATTACACGTACCATCAAGAGGACCACAAATGCAAAAAGGATTTGCTTTTGGGAAGAACAAAACATGAAGAACTTCCAACATGGAAGCTTATTCGCCCAAGACCAAAAAACCAGTACATGGGGCCTTATTATATTTGTAAAGGTAATGCCAGTGTGTGTTTAAATCTGTGAAACAGCAGATATACCCATCAAATTTACCAAAAATACTTTTTTTGTAGATGTGTCAATGGGACAAAACTGCCAGTATCTTGGCCACTGTACCTTTGCTTATTGCAAAGAGGAAATTGAGGTGTGGACATTAGAGCGCAAAGGTTTCATCTGCAGGGACAGTCTGTGTGATCCTTTTGGGTTGAAACCTAAGGTCAATTTGACAGTGGCCAAAATCTTACAGGAGCACCATGGGATATTTATGTTCCTCTGTGAGGTAATGTTTGTTAATTCTCTAAAGCTTAATTCGTTATCTGGAATTAATAATTTTTTTTACAACCTCACTTCCTGTTGGGAATTTTGAGTCAGCTGATGTCTGTTCCTTAACACACCTTTTTGTGTAATCATTGAACTGGAAGGACTGGTTTTCAAAATGATAGCTTTTCCATTTCATTGTTTGTTTTTCTAGACATTTGCATCAGCTTAACTTGTTTGAATGAAATGCCTGATGTTTGTGATGTTGTGTGTAGGTATGTTTTGATCACAAACCCAGAATAATCAGCAAATCCAGTACGGACAACCCCAATTTGTGCTCTCACCCAGTGACAAAGCATGCTTTTGAGGAACAGAAGTAAGCACCTTTTGTCAAGACATGTCGGATAATTTTTCATATTTCAGAACGTTTTTTTTTATTGTCAACACACAAATTGGAGTTACTTGAGAGGTTAATGGGGGAGTGTTTAGTGATTTCTCTGAAATGCCAGTGAAATTATTTCTGAAATGATTCTTGCTATTGATTTTTTTAATGATGTTTTACAACATGACTACAGTTAAGCACAACATGTATAAACATAAGGATTTTTCTGGGAGATTGTAGTGTTTTGCCATGAATTCTGACAAATTACACTTTGGAGCCTTTTTCAGAGCATATTACCGATGATGTATTGACAGGAATTTAAACTGTACTCTTTCTCTAGGTGCCTTGTACACTATTTAAGGGACAAAACAATCAGGTACTCCAAAATTCGTCCATACAACAATCACTGCCAAATGGATTTGTGTAGACATGAGGTGCGATATGGCTGCCAGCGCGAGGACTCTTGCTTTTATGCCCACAGCCTCATTGAGCTCAAAGTGTGGATGATAAAGAGTCAACAAGGTAAGAAGGGCTGGGTTTCAAAATCTGGGTCTGATTTATATCCGACAGAATCTTTGATTTCCTTCCTGTTCTGTGGCAAAAGAGTGGGCGTGTCAGATTTATTTACAACTGCTTTAATTACACAGACCTGTTCTGGCATTAAAGTTTTTTTTGTTACGACAATCTAATCTTTATTTTTCCATTGAATTTTGTACATTAATTCACTGTAAAGCACAAGTTTTAAATGGGGAATTATCAAAATGTTCATATTCTAAATGTACAGTTACCAGATCCAGTGAATGTCCGAGTAGGTTCCTGGACTGTAAAACTAATTGTACTCTTATAAATTAGAGTTGGGATGTTTTCTGCATTTTAGCAGGTGCGTGTATCACAAGCAACTTATAAACTGATTTGATCAGTTCTTTAGTCAAAGTTATTACAGTTTTATGAATTATTTGAGTGGGACCATGTACTGATTTCATCTCAAAATGGTTAAATATGGAAGTTTGGCTAATAGATGTTATCAAATATCCCTTAAGTAATAACCATTCACAAATCTTTATGTAGAATCATAGTCTAGTTGTGTAATTTTAATCTTATGAGGGTGTTCAATGATTCCCTTTATTCTGTCAACACTATTTGCAGCGATGGTGCATCAAGCTATCATTTTTTTTTTGTTAAACATTAAATTTACTTTGTATATTAGACTGGTTAATTAACTCATTAATATTCCATTCTGAATGAGTGGCCAAGCAAGTTTTGCTGAATATTGGTTTTGTGAAGAAATTGTTTGAATCTAAGTTGAAATGGCAAAAGTTGACTATCGTAATTTGTTTTGAGTGAACTCTGAATACCGGCAGAGTACCAATCTTTGGTTAGCCTTCATCACACTGGAATCTAGATCGATTTTGTCAATTAACTTGACTGTGGTCTACAACTATATGCTTGAATGAAACTTGATTTTTATATTGATGCAAAATATTTTTAATTGACCATATCGCCCAGCTTTAATTGAAGTACTAAGTGAATAATTGTTCTGTTTTAGGCACCTCACAAGAAGGTATTGTTCAGGAGTCGCAGAAATATTGGAATATGACCTGTCCCAATAATCCCCAGGTAAAGTTCATCTATATTTTGGATTAACACTGTTAAAGTGACTCAGTATTTCCTGTACAAATAAAAAAAAAAGTGAAATTATTGGGGCTTCGTTTGCTCTGAAACCTTTGGTTATAGGGCCAGGCATTGACATGTTAAATCTAAAGGTCTACAAATGCAAATGGTGCTTGGGTTTGGTTTGAAGCCATGCTTCTTTGAGAGACGCTGAATCATTTTGTGTTGGTTCTGTAGGAGCTTCCACCAGGTGTGTGCAGATTTGGACCTACAAACCTGAAGATGCAGTTTGTATGTGCTCAGTGTTGGAGGAATGGCCAGGTCAGCGAGCCAGACAAAAACAAAAAGTACTGTAGTGCCAAGGCCAGGCATATGTAAGTTAACAAATCTAAAAATAATAATATTAAATCAAAAAACTTAGAAACAACCCCCTTCAATGCTGAATGCATTTTGTTTCTCTTTATTAGTTGGTCTAAAGAGAGGCGAGTGGTTCTGGTTAGCTCTATTGAACGGAAAAAATGGACAGCTGTTCGTCCACTTCCAACAAAAAAGCCTGTTCCTGCTCAGTTTGAAGTGAGTGTGGTTTCCTTTCAGAGTAAAACAATTTAACACTGAATGTTTTGTGATTCCTGGATTGTTGAGAAATGGGTGTTTTACATGTGTTCAGATTTGCATGCATGTCGCGGCTGGAAAGAAGTGTCAGTACATCGGAAACTGTTCGTTTGCTCACAGCACAGAAGAAAGAGATCTGTGGACTTTCATGAAGGAAAGCAATAGTACGTTCTCTGCCTGTGAATGAAGTTAACCCTTTGCCAACTTTCTCTTTCATGTCTGACTGTTTCACCAGACTTAAAATTCCTTTATGCCCAAATAACCAGTGCATTATTTGTTAATTATAATTATGTAATGAAAAAAATAATGTTAAATATAATGAATACTTGATTAGTAAGTGGTAAGGTGGCTCCCTTGATGTAGTTGCAGACATGGAGCAGCTGTATGAAATGTGGCTTCAGTCTCAGAAACCAGGCTGGAGCGAGGAGAGTAGCGCCGTCTCTACCCGAGAGAACGGGAAACAGATTCACATGCCCACTGACTATGCTGAAGAAGTGGTATGAACATTCACACCTCCACATCCACAATTGAACTCATCAATAAAATGTTGTGCTAGTGAGTAAAAAGAATAATTAAAAATGTTGACTTGTTTTATTGACTGCGCCCAATTCAAGCCTCCAAAGCCTTTTATCAGAAACAAAATGGCTTTAGTGTTCTTGTGATTCTGCCAGTATGTATATCTGTCTGTCTGGTTAATTTCTGAGATGAAGCAGCAAGTTACATCACAACCAGGAAAATACAAGGTCTTAAAATGAAGTTGCTGAGAGACTTTGGTATCTTTCCTGCTTTTGATTCCCTTCACCCTGCTCCTTTCTCTTTTATCCTCAGTGCAGCATGGCATTTAGCTGTTGGCATCTTCAGTGTTTAAGCTAAATAAAGATTAAAGCTGTTAAATCAGTCCGGCGGCGTGGTGTAGTGGTAGTGTGCAGGACGCATATGTGCGGTTGCACAGGGTTGACTCGAGTTCGAATCCTGAACTTGTTGTCTTTCCCATCCCACCCCATTCTCTCTTCTCCTGATTTTCTGTCACTCTCCACTGTCCTATCCATTAAAAGAAAAAATTAATAAAGGCTACGGCCGAAAACTAAAGCTTTTAAATCTTCCTAAACCTTTCCAGTCTTTTGTAATGGGTTATGATTTAATATTCAATAACTGTTTAGCTCGTTTAGACTAGTAATAGTCTTTGTATAGGTAAACCTAATTTGCACCTAGTTATTGGGCTAATATTCCACAGAAGACAAAACTCGAGACTAGTTGAGAACAGCACAAAAAGACTAAAGGCTGTCATCAAGCAAAAGGCATTATCTATAGACTATCATCAGATGGATCAGTAGAGTTTCGCCTCAAGAACAGAAAGCACAGAAAAAGGGAGAGAGTTGTTGTGAATACAGATTACTTTAAATATCTGTGCATTTACTGAAACGTTTATTTGAACCAGTTTGTTCTACATGTCAAGCAACACTTTTCTGATTATTCTGCAGTTCCTTAACATACTCCAAAAACAATGCTTTGTTGTTAAGTGATGTTAAAAACAGAATAGTGTGTGGCTTAAGGTATTATTGACGATTTTTTGATCTTCCCAGACTGGAAATCACTGTTGGCTGTGTGGAAAGAACTGTAACAGCGAGAAGCAGTGGCAGCAGCACATCAGGTCTGAGAAGCACAAGGGACGTGTCTTTAATTCCGAGGATGATCAAAACTGTTGGCAGTACCGCTTCCCCACCGGTACCTTCAAAGTGTGCGAGAGGTCAGTCCTTTACTTCCAGTGCTTCACAGGAGTTATAAATATAAGGTTTAAATTTGCTGCCTTTTCTGAATAAAGGGTTTTTGTTGCTCTGAAAGGATCACCCATATCATTTGGGGGTGCTATAAGACCTGACAAACCCAGTATTTAACATTTTTTTGATTAAATTGCTGTGTGGTCGCACTCTTTAACACCCACGTTGTCCCTTAGGTTCATGATTGGCACATGCACAGAGGAGGAGCTCTGCAAACTGGCTCATGGAGAAGAGGAGCTAAAGGAGTGGATGGACAGAAGAGAATTCCTTTTGATGAAACTTGCCAAAGCCAGGAAAGATCACTTGATAGCCCCCAATGATAATGACTTTGGCAAATATAGTTTTCTGCTTAAAAATATTAAGTAATATGTTTTCTGGTGCGAGCTGTTCTGGGTCTCTGATGTCTCTTGTTCAGTATTGAATCCGGCGAGCTGTCTCCGATGAGAAAAGGGACGAGGATATCTATCCTCCTCCTGACGGAAAGCACAGAGCCGGTCTTGTGTTCTGAGGAATCAGCGCATTGATGCTTTTAAGCATCCAATCATATTTTATGTTTCTATTATTCAAAACTGCACCCCGTGGATCCCCTTTCAGGAACTAGATTTCCAGCAAAGATGCAGGATGTGAGGCATATAGTAAGAGAAGCCCTCTGAGATTCTTTTTAATATTTCGGATAAGCTCCTCCCTTTTTCTTTAAACACTTTTTTTATGTTGGGTCCTGTATCTGTACTTCATCCACACTGAATTACTCCATTGTGTGGTTGCTGTGTTAATGCCTGTTGGTATTATATGGACACAATAAAGTTATAATTTTACCTATGGTAGTTCCTGGATGGGAAGTGATTTCAGATCAGTGTAGAGAGGGAAGAAGATTTGCTTAGTCATGATGTGTTTGATCCAGCAGAGGGAGGTGAAGAGCAGGAGAACTTGTTGGGGAAGTCTGCTGAGCGTTTGCATTTAATGACGAGAACTTCTTTTTTTACTTGGGGGTTTATCTGATTTTGTTTTTGATTAAAAAATGTATGCTGATGACTTTTAAAAAAAATAAATTACTTTAATTTTAAAGTACTGCATTGTTTTGGTTCTTTACAAAAATAATCTGTTAAGAGAAAAAAAAAACTTATCAAATACAGTACTTGTTATACTGCTCTCTAGTGGTCATCTAGCGACATTGAAAACCAAATATACATAATTACGTTTTTATTATCTCATACCTTGGTTTTTTTTTTTTTACCCCTAAAATGGGAACAGCCGAAAGTAAAAGAAGAAGAAGAAGATATGTGACATATATATATATATATATATATTTAAGTTGTCTTCGTTTTTGGTTAGTTAAAATTAAGAGAAAGAAAACGACCTCTTAAACTCGTGTCATTTCCTCTTATGTGGTTCATGTTTAAAGGGCGCATGCTCAAACTTTTCCTCCTTCAATCTCTATGCGCATGCGCACGATAGATTCAATTCATCGCGTTAATTTATTAAATAAACGTCGCCTATTACCATGTTCTTCACCTGGCTCCAGTGTCTTTACAATTATGATAAATTAATTTTTCAATCATAACAACTTATGGACCTTCAGAGTTATCAAACATAACCAAAGTTCCAATTTTGAGCTTATGCATCCAAATAAACGCATTTCAAGAGTTTATGTGGTTTTGTAGTCACACATAGAAAAATCAGAAGACATTTAAACAGAACAGGACATTTTATTGTTTGTAGAATGAAACAGAAGCGGCAAATGACAAACATAAAACTGCAGGTTACTTCTTAAATCTGCAGAGGATTGTGTTGAGCACACTACATTCAATCACTTCTAGCTGCAACCTCCTGATTGTTAATTTGCTTAAATAGGCATCAACACTACAAAAATATATTTCTCACTTTCATCAAAGACAGCAAACATCACAAAAGCAAATGCTATAAAAGAAACCAAAGAATGTCAAGTTCAATGTCAAGCTGAAGTCAATCAGCCATCTATAAAATATGTTTAGTCACATGATTTCTCATCGTTGTGAAACATGCTCAACCAGGATAAAACGAAAGCCTCACGAACAAGACCTGTCATTGGCTTTCTTCTTTAAGCGGTTTACTAGCAGCCTTAACCCAGAACTAGCCATCGCTGTTCCAAATGTTGAATTCATCACAAGAACGCTAAAGTGCTAATGAAAGAAAAATTACATCTAACTTGGTGTTCTTAGTTTGGCAAGTGAAAGAACCTCAAAGTGCTTTTGAAAATTATGACAGACTTGTTGACCTTTGTAGACCCACTAAAGTTCTATAACTCTTTGTTTATTGGGAAATAGCAGGAAAAAACACAAGATTGTTTTGTGAAATATGGTAATTACATGGAAACCTAAATCAGTGAAATGTGAACGTATTATGAAACCAAAGTCAGCTCTGATGGAGAAGTGAAAGTGATACCAAAGAGGATTAAAAAAGAGAAACCAGTAAGAGCCAGGCATGCTCCTTGGAGATTAAAGAAGATTTGCTGCCTCAAGTGGAGAGGTTGATTGTTTTGACAGAGTGGAGGAATGAATAGGGTTCATAAATAGAGTTAGTCTTTCATAGGGGAGAACTTTGAGATGGTTTAAGCATCTATTTCAGATATCCCATGGATAGTTTTATCCAGCAGTAAACATGCTAGAGTTTGGGAATACAAGTATATGTATGTATCTATGTATGTATTTAGATATAATTGATTATAAATAATGGTCCTTGATTTTATATGTTTTAAATATCGACTGCATTAAAACGTTTAATTTGGTTTTCTTTAAAAATATTGATACAGGCCTAATTTCTCTGATTTCATTCAAAACATTCTTTAAGGGAATTTAATCCTCTGACTAGTTGGAGGCCTGTTTTAAAAAAGCTTGGGGCTTAAATCTGCAGTGCGTAAGGCATCATTCTGGCATTGGATAATATTGTCTGTGACCTGGCTCCAGAGTGTATGAAAATCAATAGAATGGAGCAATGTACATGACTTTTCTTCACTAAAACAAAATAGATGTGAAGTTGAAATAACTCAACAAAAACCACGAACACAAGCCTTGAACTATTAATCCCAAACTGACTGTCTCACTGATACCCCAGCGATATTCTCAGTAACAAATCACAGATCATTTGTTTGATTGGCCAGACTAGATTCTGTTCAGAACAAAGTTTCATCTATATCTTGCTCTAGCCTCAAAAACCATCAATGTTTCTACAAACGAACATTGTTGTAGAAGGCAATTACAGTCATTGATTTCACATTACGGCAGGGATCTATAAGTTATTGGAAAAAAATATATATTCTAGTGTTACACAACCCATGTGCCATGAGAAATCAATCACTTAGTGCGACTCAAAGCTAGCAGTCATGAAGGCCAAAGGCTGTAGCATTGATAAGTAACCAATGGGAGTGAAGCAAACTTTTACAAACAAATTCTCCTTCGATTAGGTCATGCTAGAATGTATTTATTGTTATTTTCGATGGACCTCTACATAGAGGACAGTTCCTTCCATTAAGTTGGTTACTTGATCCATAACCTCATGATTGGCGGTGTGATTGGTGGAGGGTGTACTTTCCCACTGCTCCACCCACTTCTCTCTCTACATAAGCCTATTCCTGACACATCTACTTCCCAAGTCTGCTCATTTTCAATAAGTGGTCTATTGTGTGGAGTCTATGGTTGTGGCAGACATGCTTTTCCACTAGAGGGCAGTATCGGGCTATAACCCATGTCAAAGCAATAGATACTTATATAAAAAGAAGAGAAGTTTGACCTAGTTGAAAGCAATAATTTAAGTAGTGGTCAAAAAGTTGGACTTAAAAATGAACAATGAGAGCATTGTCAGAGTGTGCCAAGTAAACTCAAAGACTAAACACTTCAAAACAAGTTCCAGTGGAATGTATTTAAGCTAGCAAACAGTGCAAACAAAGTAATTTTGGTTCTGCTTTCATTCTCCACAATCTCTCACTTCCTCTCACCAAGAGGACAATTCCACCTTAGTGTCAATCTACATGCTTTATAGAACCTCATCCAAAGGGGTATGAAAAAAGTACAGGCACAATGAAAAACACTGAGGAAAATCTTTCAGAAGCAGGCAGATTCAAGCTTTCAATTACAACAAGATGCGTTAGGAATGCGCTATTTGTGCTGTGGGCTTCTTCTCAAGCAATTTCTTTAATGAAAAACAAACCCAGCCTCCACATCAAGCAAGATCTGAGGCTAGATTTTCAATGAAATACATTTTAAGATATTCTTATTTGGTGGTGTGGCTCGTGATATGTCTGAAAAGCTTGGGAAACACTGGAATATTCAACTCCATTCACGAGGTTAGTCTCGAGTTGAAGTGGATTCAGTTTAAATGCTCACCAAAAGGCTAAAAACACCACTCCCGCACTTCCGGGGGAGTCAGGTTTGGGTCTCTGTGCCGCAAGGAGTTAGTTTGCTCTTGTGCTCAATGTGTGGGCCTCGAGCTGAGTACTGCACCAGTAAGAATGGCTCCTTGGTTTCCCCCTCACCCACAATGCTCTCCTCGTCCTCGGATTGAGCAATACGCTGGAGACGCAGATAGCACCAGCAGCCTAGAATCAGTGCACCAAGGGCTGCCACTGCAATCAGGGTCACGATGATGGTCACCACCCCTGTGCTGGGGCTGTGGTCAGTGATGGACATCCTTCGTCAGGCCACGAGAAGCATCTGCAAGGATCTGTGTTTGGTTCCTTCTACATCTGAACAACAAACATTGGGATTAGGAATAAGGATGGCTTTAATTGTACAGAGCTTTTCACATATACGTATATATTTATACGTTAACGTATAAAAAGTTGGTGTATGATAGCCCCAACACAGAAATCTAAGATAAGACCTTCTTTTAGTGTTAGTTAACAACTCTAGAGCAGAAATTTGCAGCATCTGTATTCTGCAAACCAGATTTCTTGATCTGTCTGTACAGCCCTTTACAATAATCAACACAAAAGCTGATAACTAACCACACCCTCGAACATTTTTTTTTCTTTTTTTGAGTTTGGGTTATGGTTTGTTTGCTGCAGATTACAGGACTTGCAGTTGTTATTGTCCAGCTCAACAAGTTAATGTTTCTGTTCTGTTTATTTGTTGATCGGTTAGTCTGGTTAATTTTCTCTGGACCAATACAGCACATGCAATTTCTGAGAGGCTCAAGATACCAAACCTAAAGGTGCAGTGATATAAACACATCCTGATTGGTCAGGTTACTTTCCTGTGAATCTTATACAATGGAAGTCACGAACGATGTTGTCAAGCCGGTGTAGGTGCGCTTTTATGGTGCATTTTTTTAAATGTTTTTATCTATGTTTTAACCAACTTCACATTCTCATAAAGAGCTCATGAAGTTCATGATGAAGTTCTGGTATTTCCTAAAACAAAAAGCTGCATCATGGAGAAGGTGCTTTGGTTAAGAATTACGAGCTCTGTGCGTCGCACATCTTGACATTGTTTTGGTGTGTATTACGTTTGAAGTGAATTAAGACCCATCTTTTTAGCGATCTCAACTCCTTTGTTCCACACTAGTTGGTGTCAGCATCCATACACTGCATCGTTATAATGTAACCATATGTTTTTAAAAATGCGGATGGATGTCCATTGTTTTGAAAACGCTCTGGTTTTACTGGATGTTGGAAATGTTTTTTTTTTCATTGTTGTCATGCTCCGTCCTTGAGGTCACTGCTTTGTTTACAAAGACCAAGTGTAATGTGGACAAATTGAGGACTGTGTCCACATGTCCATTTAAAAAAAACAAAAAAAACAAACAAACACAAAAATGCATTCACACGGACACTCAAAAAGCCCTCAAAGGCTGTAATAACTCTACCAAAGCAATAGGTGCCAGTCATTTTTTAAAATGTATTATTTAACACTGCATGAGCAAAAACACAAGTGCCTCTGTTTGGTGATAAAATGGGAAACACGTGCATGTAATCCTGTACATGCTGTAAGCCACAATTGTGATATCCATTACTGTGCTTGATGTCAATGCAGCAGTGACAGTGAGTGACGACAAACTCAACCCCCGGACAAAAACAATACTCCAGTTCTCCACACGGACCCAGGGTATGGATCATATAAAATACAATTCACCTTCTCCAGCGCAATTTTCAAAACCAAGTATACAAATTTAAAAAATAACCAGGTACATGTGGACAGGACCTAAAAATTACAATTACAGCTGCTCTACTTACTATACAGACTTATGCCTGATTATGGCTTTTATTTGATATGTATGTGTGTTATTAGCAGAATAATACTGTAACTACACATTATGTAATCATGACTAAATTAAGTTGGCAGAAATTACCAAAACATGTCAGATGATGAAGGTAGATATTAACAAGAGGATTCAATGAAAGAGTGGAAGAGAAGAAAATGGTTCCAAACAGAAGGTTAAACGTGTGACGACAAAGCCGGATTATCAAGTAACAGTTTTCATTTAAATTAAAATAATGAGCTTCAATTTTTTCTATAAATAAACTTGCTTCAATAAGTTTGTACAATCATTGTGGACACATTTTAAGGAACCCATCTTCTGTGTGAAATATATATATATATATATATATATATATATATATATATTTTTTTTTTTGTAAATCAAGGGTCTTGCTCAATGTTGAATGTTAAAGCCGAAAGCCAGAAGGCCTTTGCACAATAATATCTTAATATAACACTTGTAGATTTCTCCTGCATTGGTTAATTAGCTTACAATAATAATTTTTTATCAAAATATTCAAACCATGTGTTTGCATTAAAACTGGTCACATTTAGAATGATCCAGTTTTAGAAGCATGCCTGATAGAAATGACCCAAGGCAATGTTATTTTAAAGAGAACCTTACTCAAACAGGCCTGTTTGAATCAGATGATAACGCGTGTGTTCGGATGCCCGCTCATCTCGACGTGAACTGGAGATGATGATGCTGAAGGTCCTCTCCTCTGCTGTGGTCCAGCTGTTATCCAGAAACAACCAAAGCAGCAGATCACGTTACCAGATACACATCAATGATATTAAAAAATATATATATAAATATATCCCGTCACGGTGGAGGAAATGATATCACGGCTGACCAAAGTCAAACATCCAATCAAATACAGGAAACAGGGGAGGTGTATGGAGGTAATCTCCGCTAGGGGGCGTCTGCTCTCAGCATTAGTCACTACACCATTGCTTTTTTATTTGAATACACTATTGAGCAACAGTTTGAAGTACGTTAGCTAGTTTTATTTTAATGGTAGTATTAATCGGTTATTTTATCAATAAACAAAATGCAGTGAATTAACAAAAAAATAAAAATAAATCGAATTAGTATTTGTTGTGAATACCCTTTGCCTTCAAAACACCAGCAATTCTAGGTGCACTTGCACACAATTTTTTAATTGTTCCAGACATCTCTGAGAACTAAGCACAGATCTTCTGAGGATGTAGCTTTCTCACGTCCCTGTCTCTTTGAGTAATCTCAGGCAGGGCTTTGCGGAGGCCATCCCATCTTATTCTTCCTTACGTTGAGGTAGTTCTTGATTCTTTTGGCCGTATGTTTGAAGTCATTGTCCTGGACAGGAAATCATCGGCCAGTATTTATCGAACATCATTAATCATGATCAACGTCCTAACTGAATTTTGCCAAAATTAACCGCCAATGTTCAAGGAACCTCCATCGTGCTTCAGCATTGCCTGCAGACCTTCATTGTACACTTCTTCAACATTTTACAGAGAGTAGATGTGTGTATCTCGGTCCCACGGATTGCAGTGCTAAACATCTTTTGTTTTTAAAAGGATAATAAGCTTGAAGTACCATCTACTGTGTCAGAACACCCACGGCTTCTATGATGCTCAATATTGCACATTTCCTTGTGCTTTTTCAAGAGTTCAAACCCAAGTTTGCTTTGAAATCTGTTCGGGAGAGACCTTGTTGATGCAGTATTACTACCCTTTGTCAGGTTGCTGTGCTAAATCTTACAGTGACTGGAACATATCTTTCTTAGGCCATGTCCACATGTACCTTTTTTTTTTGTTGTCCTCAAACCATGTCCAAAAAAGAAACCTGTGTCCACACGTGTGGTAAAAAAAAAAACACGAAACAATATAAACTTGAACACTCCAACACCCCTGAAACGCTGTAATGACTCTACTAAACCAACAGGTGGCCGTTGATGGCGTTTTTTCAAATAATTATTAAGCACGTAGGTGCCTCTCTTCGGTGGTCAAATATGTAAACCTGTAAGCCATAATAGCAGAATATACGATAACATAGTCCATGCTTTAGCCACCATTAGTCCTCATGTTTATAAACAAAAAGTGACATAGCATAGCAACTAGAAACTCAGTTTCCCTGTCCACAAGGAACCCGGGGGTGGAGCATTTAAAATACAATTAACCTAAATGCCTCAATCTCATTTGGCACTGTTTGTTTTAAACCTCCTACACACCTGTTGCTGTTTAAGTTCATGACTGGGTTCATTTGATTTGGATTTTAGTACACTTACAAAAATAAACAATATTTTATGTTTCACACTATGTTCAATACAACTATCCATCACTAAAATGTATTAACATATTCGATTCGGTACATGTTACAAGATAAAAAACACTCAAAGTAAGAAGAACTGTTTTGTTTTGAGTCGGCGACTGATCCCGAGCCTGTATTGTATGAGCTGCAAACTGGAAACACTGATTCAACCAGGGGAGGAGTACAAGGGGCACCAAGTGGAACTTGTCTTAAGTTTTGGTAAAAGAAAGAAAAGCTAGTCGTTTTCGGCTCTTTTCGCGTTCCTTCTTCTTATGATCCTTATTACAGTGGGTCCAACCCACCCTTCGCCGATTGCGGAAGCACAATAGTGCCTTAACGAAAGAAAAACAGGAAACTGAACTCCACCGCAAGTCTCTTCCGACGAAAATCAAAGATAAAGGTACGTTCTCTTTCAATAAAGCAAGTTCTTGTCATTTTGTGCTAATCTTCTTTATTCATATAAATATACATATATGTTGATAGTTTACAATTCAAGTGGAACGCTCCTTTCCTGAATGTTTACACTGACACGTACTTGTCTATTTTTAACACTTTCCTGGGGGTTTTAGCGTGATGGCCAGCGCTCCCCCTGCTGACTTCTCGACGACCCTCATGGGGTACCCTGCTCCACCTTCCTACGAGGAATCGCTGAACTCCAACCTGCCTTACCCCCCGGCAGCGCCCGGTTATGCTGCGACACCGGCAGGTTACGCTGTGACACCGGCAGGTTATGCTCCCGCACCGACAGGCGACAAGGCCTCCGTCGCTTCTCATCCGACGCAAGGGTACAACCAGATGTACCAGGCCACCAGTGTCCAGCAAACACAGCCTGTCGCCAACCCTGCAAGTAAGGTCTTATACGCTAAATATCAAGTGCAAAAAAAGGAAGAATATCATGGGGAATTCCATATGTCAACAATAACAAAACTACACACAAAAGTGAAATAAGCCAAGCCTCTATTAGTTAAAAATGCTTTAAATAGTTACTTTGAAGTGAAAAGGCATGGGGAATATCAAACAGAAGGTTCTTGAACAAGATAATAATGCTTTATGCTTCGAACAAAAGGTATATTTCTTTCAGTTTAATAGTATTATGCAATATTCCTCCGACAATGCGCTTTTGGCATACAGCCCACTACCGCCAGGGGAAAAAATGCCTTAAAGTAAAAATATTGACTTTAAAAGCTGACATTTTGAGATTAAAAAAACAAATTCACGTTTTTGAGAAAGAAATTTTTAATTCAAAAGTGAAACATTTGAGAAAGTAGAAATTTTGAGATATAAACGTCAAAGTGATGAGGTCAAAAGTCTCTGCGGATGCCTAATCGAACACATAATTCCATGATGTTCAGCTAATAATGCAAGAATTTCATCATTAGCAAAACCAAGTTTGAAATATTGCTTTATCTCTTCACAGTTCATCAGTAATGTGTCTCAGTGCATTTGATCATGGAGCTCAATAATTGCCTCCAGATAAGTCAAAATGTCGACTTTTGTATCTCAACATTTTTACTTTTTATTTCAAAAGTTCAAATTTGGTCTCTCAAAATGTGGACTTTTTAATCTCAAACTACTTTCTACTTTGTATCTAATTTTTTTCTACAAATTAAAGCCAACGCAACATGTAGCACGTTTTACCACCAAAAATTTGACCACTATTTCTAATATCAATAATTTTTCTTCTTCATTAATATTAACAAAAGGCAAGGTATATTTATTTTTAGGCACCAAAATAAAAAAGTAATTTTGTAAAATGTTTATTTTTGTGCTTTGTAGTATCTGTTCAGACAGTGTACGTTCAGCCGGGGCAGATTTTTGGAAGCGTTCCTGTTCAGGTGTTCTGCCATGCATGCACACAAAATGTCATCACCCGAATCGAGTACTCATCAGGTACGCTAACCTGGCTCTCTTGTGCAGGCCTGGCCATTTTTGGGTAAGACAAAGCACGACAGAACATCCTGAAATGCTCTTGCACACCTGTAATTATTGTTTAACCGATGATTTAGATGCATCTATGGCTGCTGCCTCATACCTTTCTGCTTGGAAAGCCTGAAGGACGTCGTACACCGCTGCCCCAACTGCAGCACTGCTTTAGGAGTTCACAGGAGGCTCTGAAGTATCTCCGGAGAATGCCAAAGAGCAGCCTAAACTACCTACTCTGTCAGGACCCATCTTCCTACACTTTTTCAGAGCCTGTACCAAAGTGATTTAATCAAAGGTCAAGTAATTGGGCAACTAAACGCAACCATATTTTAATGAAAAATAAAACAACTGTGATTAAAGTAGAAAATACATTTTCTAGAAAATAAATGGGTAAATGGTTTGTGCCTTGTGTAGTCCGCTTGTTTACTCATTTTTGCTGTCACCATTGGCGGGGTATAGTAGCTCAGTGGAACTAAACAATCAGGTCAGAACTCTCTGGAGCTCTTCTACTTCATAGAGCCAGTTTTTCCTGTGAAGAACTGCATTTTCTGAAAGATCAGCCATCTTGACCGCCCGCAGAACTGGCTCTGGACTGTGAGACTGAATGACGCCCATGACCATCACATATTTACCTGTAGACAAAGCAACGGTAGAGAGCTCTCTAATGCAAGAGTTAAACAAACAGAAACAGCTTTATGCCAATATCTGTTCCTCAGAGTTACTCAATTAGCAACAGTTGAACAAACACTTATTAGCATCCCAGTGACTTTGACAGAGTTTGTTTAGTATTATTTAATAAATTGTCTTTTTTTATTATAGTTTTCTCGTTCTGATGAGAATCCCATTACAAAATGCAATGAGAAATCCCCACAGCATCATACTCCCTCTACCATGTTTAACTCTTAACACATTTTTCTCTTCTTTATAATGCTTGTCATTGTTGTTCTTGACACTGTAAAACTGCTCTGATGAATGTTTGTATCCATCTTCAACTTTATAAACATTATCAATTCAATCTCTCAAGTTCAAACTAAATTAATTTTGTCTTTGCCATACCACTAATAAAGTATCACAATAGAATCGTATGACTATGAATGTAAAAGGTCTCTTGACATCAGAAGGAATGATCCTTTAATTTAACTAAATCATTTTCGAGTGAGCTTGGGTAGTCTCAAATTCGCAATTTGAAAAAGTGTGTATTGTACACAACAGATGATGGTGGGATGTGGAAGTAACGTAAGCAAAGACGCCCAAGTGGCTAAAAATGTATTAAGTTACTTAAGACACAACGCAAAATCTGACTGAAAAGTGGTATAAATGTTCTGCAATAAAACTATTCAAATCAACCAATGTTTCTAAAGTAAGTACTTGATGATGGACTAACCGGGGCTGAGACAGGGTTTTCCTTTGGGAATGCTATTGATGCCGCTAACAAGGAAGTTTCCGGTTTCGTCTAGGATAAGCACATTGTTCAGGTCCGCTTGAACATCGACCACCGTGCCCTGCATCCAAACCACCGATACTGGCAGTAGCGAACCCCGGCTTCCACTACCCAGACGGCGGATCAAAAATTCGGAGCGAGCGTTTGAGCTCTGGCTTTCGCTAGCCTCTCGTAGTTGGCTAGAGAGCACTTTCACCGGCGGAGAACGCGCTCGCTCCGCGTTCACCAAACTCAAGTTCATTGTCCGCACTTCAAAGGTTGTGCCAGAACTCACGTTGCTGATTATAAATATAGACATTGTATGAACTCTAGAAGCCATAGGGCCCACTTCTGTCCATTCGTCAACACGTCAGGGCATCAACCATGTTACCTAGGGCACGACTGCTAGAATCAAACGGAAAAGGCAATACAATAAACATTAAAATATAACTTACAGATTAAGAAATTGACCTTTTTATTGGCAACAGTCATTGGGTCACACCGTGTGTTCAGTTAAACAGTACATATTTTAATACGGCGTTTCCCTCAAGTAAGATGGTGGTGAAGTCGATGTGTATGGCATCTAGATTGTACTGTATTTATTGTCTGTTCTCTTATTCATTGTGCGCATTTTCAAGTGGTTAACCGGACGTGACGACTTGTTTCATAATAAGAGTTAAGAACAAAAGGAACCACACCAGAAAGTTTATTTACTAGGGTCGTACAAATAATAATACAAAGAAGTTGTATAATTCTTATCAAAGTAATGCTAATTGTTAACGCACTGCAAGGATATTGAGTTGAAAATAGAGATAGACTGTTTAAGTCCCAGATTAGTTAAATTAAAGTAACAATATCCATTACTGTTCATCAGTGTAGCTTTATTATTTTTACAAAAAGTTACCAGTCATAGAACATTTTATATGATTTGTCGTATTCCTTTAATGCAAATACAAAGCA
Source organism: Danionella cerebrum (assembly GCA_007224835.1). Classification (NCBI taxonomy): domain Eukaryota; kingdom Metazoa; phylum Chordata; class Actinopteri; order Cypriniformes; family Danionidae; genus Danionella; species Danionella cerebrum. Next base: position 87,970 of record SRMA01000827.1, read on the forward strand.
GTGATATAATGTAATAATTTTACATTCTAAATGTAATACTTGAGTGAAATTATATTGCATCATTACCTTTAAATGTTAGTGTGAAATTCCCTTTTGCTTAGGTGTTAGTGGGTGTTTATTACACATCAGAAAAATCAATTATCAATCAAAGAATACTTCACAAAAAGTTAATCATCAGGTTAAAATACATACTAGTATTCAGTTTAAATATGTCACGTTAATTTGTGAGTTTCATAGATAACTACACTTGGTTACATCTGATTTTTGAAGTGTTTTATAAGAAGGCCACTTTGATGGTGGAAAGAATGAGCATTAGTATGCTCAATGGAACAGTGTGTCCAATTCCTACAAGAAAAAGAAACAAACAAGATATTCATGATTTATAATGGATTATCAAACTCTCACAGACGAAATATAATACAGCATTGGATAAATAAATCAAAGAGTCTGGGCTAACTCACCTGTAGCAGCTGAGGTGGTGTTTGCAGTGGTAACAGAACTGTTAATGACAGTTGCGTTTGCGGTTGTATTTGTAGCCATAGCTGCTGCTGTTGTAGCTGTACTTGCAGTTGTAATTGTAGTTGCAGTGGTACTTGTAGTTGCAGTGGTACTTGTAGTTGCGTTCGTAGTTGCTGCAGTCATATTAGTGTTTGTCACTGCAGCAGCTGTGGTCGTGTCAGTAGCTGCTTTTCCGCCAGTCAAACCGATGCCAAGTTTATCCAGATCAGACTGTAACTGCGATGTGATCCAGCTTCGAACCAATGTCTGGTTTTCAAAGGTTTTTAGATCCTGTAGATTTTTACCAAGAAGACCCACTACATCCGACACAGTGAGGCTCTGTAACAGAAATCGCTTGATGAACATTGAATGACGGTGACATTTTTAAAATAAAAAGTCAAGTTTTTCTCCACTCACATTAACCACAGTTGTGTCCAGGTTTGTGAAAGTGGACACGCTCATACTGATGTTATATGATGACAGACTCCTCACGTAATCTAGGTCTGCTCCTCCTAAGAACACAAAGAACTCAATTGTTTATCATCCGCCCATCGCTGGCTTTCAGAATATCACACAAACCAACACCAAATATGAGCTGAGCTGTTCTGTCTCACCAAGATAAGATTCGATGAGCTGGAAAGCCGACAGGGTGCTTCTTGTGTCACTGGTAGTGGTCATGGGAAATGCTTGTTTAGCAATGGAGAAAAGCATCTTCTTGTTTGCAGCTGAACACGTGGACACATCCAGAGCATCACTTCCCCTGTTATGCAGGAGATTCATATTATTATTACATCGATAAATACCAATTTACACTTTCAGAAGATCTCTTTTCATGATGCACATCGATTTAAGAAATTGTAAAACTGATTAGTTGCATATTTTATTTACTAACAATGTCTAAAATGGTATTTTGTGATCACAAATTATACAGTAAACAAGACTGAAGTAAAAATCATCTTCTTACTCTGTTTTGAATACATCTGTCTCTTTAGTTAATGGGTTTTGGTGGCAAGGACCCAGCTTACAGTAAAAGTGTTTGTCTCCAAACATAAATGTCCAATTTAAACCTTGTAAGTGCATTTAATGCTAGGTTATTGATCCTGTAAGAAACCATGATTTTCAAAACCCATTTGCAGTAACAAATGTGGGATGTTTCTTGTAGTTAGCACTAGATTTAGTCACATCTCATGAGAGATTTTTCCTGACTATTCTTCTAGAAATCTTTAATGTTTGGACGCCGACGTGTGGCAACTCAAACCTTCAGCTCCCTCCACAGATTTTCTAGACCACTCAAGCACATTAATGGACGTCCTTCAGTCTTATCATGTAGTCTTCACCTTGTGTTTTGGCTCATTGCCATGATGAAAATCCAATTTTTTTTTTATTTATGTCCCGTCCTGTTCTCGTTAAGAAAAAAAAAAACACCAGGCAGGTTCCAACCAACTTGATGTGGTTTACTTGGAATCATTAATATGAAAATATAGAGAAATATTTACCTCCTGCCCCCGAAGGTTTTTGAGATGAACATAAAATGTCACCAACATTATTAACAGGCAACTCTGCTTCCAAATATTTCTAAAAGTGAATTCACTGTGAAATTACCAGAAACCCGTATGTCTCTTGAGATATCAGAACCATTTTATGACTACATATGGGAACTTTAACAGGAAAATTCTGTTGGTAAAGCATGATTTATAGTATGTTACTAATAATCTTCCCGGTGACATACTATGAAATCTTACATGAAGTTCCATGTTAGTAAGTAAGTCCCAACTCTAGATTATCTATGTACTATTTACTCTTTTTTTACTTTATGTATTTTATGTTTGGTGGGTTTTATACCACACATTGTCCTCGAAAGAGCTGAGACACCTTAAATAAAAAAAAATATTATGTTAATACCATTATATAAATAATATGTGTATAGTGACAATAAAAAACATTTAATTGTGTACGATTATTTTTTTTATTGACATGCCACCTTCTATGGATATATTAGTGGCAAGTGTCGGTTTAAAATCAGTGCTTCCTATCAACATTAAAAAAAAAAAAAACATTTTAAAATTCTTTTAAAGAAATGTAACAAACATAAACCAATTTTTTAAACGTAATAAAGCCTTACAATCAACTACAACATTTTTAATGAAGGGATGACATCCCACACCATGAATTTGAATGTAACCATGACTGTGAATCTTCTAGAAATAACCCCTTTCCACTTTTCCCCATCAAGAAATGAGTTATTTACACATTAGTAAAAATGAAATTGAACCTCTTTTACATATGAACACAGGGGTAAGCATTTACCGCATGCTGTCCGGCAGGATTGTTGATAACTGGCTGGTGGTCAGTGAGCAGAGATTGGGTCCTTTCACCAGATTCAGCACAGTGGTAGTCAGATTATTACCAGCACTTAGGTATTTGGTAATGATTTGATTACTCTGAAAGAATGTTATCAGAAATATTAACCCAATTGAAATATATGCCATCTTTAAAAGAAATAGTGTTCAGTTGAGTAAGTCTTAACCTGTTCAGAGGACCACGTGCCATCATTGGCATTCATCAGTGCAGCCAGAGTGTCGGGTTTAGTGATGCTCCATTTTTTAATTTCATCCACTGTGGCATTCCTGGATACAGACTTCAAAAGCTGGACCTGATCATCTGAAAGACCACTGGGCAAAATCTGATAGAGGAGAGAGGTATATCTAAGTTGAAACAGTCCTGGATACAGTGATTTGAGAAGGTCTTCACACAAAGCGTTCTACCTCTTGAAGTTTGTCTAGGATGACTCTCTGGAAGTTGTTATCCTCAATTTTTGCACAGAGACTTCCGAGGTTGTCCTTCACAACCTGAGCACTTAGACAGTTCCTGAATTGAGAAGCATCATATCCAAAGGGGAAGGCATCATCGCTGATGGTAACACTGGAGATGTTGCCCACTGTACAGTCACTCGCTTAAAATAAAGGCACAACTTTGGGTTAGAAAATATCTGAGAAAAACCCTCCACCATTTACATTATGCTTAAAGTTTATGGCACTGATCGTCCAAATGAACCTGACTAAACCTTTGCACAGTACTGTACATTTCTTGTATTTTTGAATTATAATAATGACATTGGATTATAGCAACTAATTTTCATCAATTTCTAAAATGTTTTATCTAAATATCATTATAGATAAAACATTGTAAACCTCTGCTCAAAGAATAAAAATAAAATGTCTGAAAAACAGTTAACTGCAGCGAAGTAAATTTCACGATAAAAACCTGGCAGCTCTTGTTGCCTGAAATTTACTGTCAAATAAATGTTTTAGAGGATTTTACTGTGAATTTAACAGATGTTTAAAAAAATATTACTGAAATCGTAATATTTATTGTTGACAACCATCTATTATACAGTTTTTAATTTAACATTTGTAGTGCAATAATTACAGTTGATTAAAATTTTTTTTATAGCTCAGAACTGTCTATTTTGAAGGCTTGTTTTGTAACAATAACTAAAAAACTAAACTATACATTTTGTACTGTAAAAACTGCAAATAAGCTAATAATAAGCTAACTCTAATATGCAGTGTTAATTAGTTTTACGGGATTACACTGTAAATTTGACATATAGTAATCATGTATTTAAGGTTTACATCTGTCGAAATGCATGAGATCCCATGAGTTTCTTTAAAAAAATGCTCCACGTCTTCAGTTACCACAATTTATGAATCCCTGTGTTGTTCCTAAGCATTTATGCAGTATTTTGCCGTTAAATTCACAAACAATTTTTAACATTGTATCGGTCCTCTTTAAAAACATGATTTTTGGTGGCATAACTGAAGATATCCAGATCTTTAATGTTTTCAAGGCCTGAACAATGTTTTTGTGTTTCTAGAACCCTAGTTTATTTGGATAATTGTCATCGTGGAATGTGTTTTAAGTGAACATCTTGCTTGATACCCATCACCAGTGCCCTGGGTGAGGGAAGTGTTGTAGCTTTCAGCCAAGACTTGATGGACCTCAATCATTCCTTTGATGCAGGGCCATCCCCAAATATGTATTTCAATAATTTTTAAGGGGTTTTTGATGCAAAAATTCCTCCAAAATAAAAAAACTTCTTGAGCTGGATCAATGGCTGATTGACTGCTTCCATGCTTCCCTTATACAAGAGTCGATATGATACTCCCCCTTCAAGAGTGGCTCCAAACCCCTGTATAAAAGACGCTTGTGGACAGAAATGCACGGACTGAAAAGGGGCAAACACTTATTTAACTCTATTTATCAATAGTATTTCTATATAAACCCATCTTTGTTAGCTGATCATTTGATGAGTGTTACTTCCAGCTTAAAAAACATTCGACTCTGACTAAATATTATACATTTAAATAGTTAAAAAAGGTTTATGGACAAAGACAAATACCAGCTCTCTTGCTTCTTTTGACCGGTACAAGGATTGCTTTAAATAGCCTTTTCTGATGAGATTTTGATACAGTATTTCCACGCACAAATTTCAGGAAGCCTTTGAAGAAGATGCTTAGATCAGTCTGTTAAAAAGGTAAAAGACAGTTTGAGAACACATGAAAATATTCACAAACAATTCAGGGTTGCCAACAACTGATATCAAGATGCATGAATCACTCATGTGGTGCATAGTGATGAAAAAATTTGTTTTGTTTTTTTTTACAGTAGAGTACTATTTCGTCTGGTTATATGACCAACTTTAATTTTTATGTTTTCTATAAGACACCGAAATAGTTTTATATTAATGACAAACATAGACTACTACATTTTAAAATAAAATGCATTGGGACAACAAAATAACTAATATTTTTAGGGATTTCACTCTCGTGCAAGATAAAAAATATTGCATGAGAGTTTATTTTTAATCTCACAATTTGAGGGTTGGCATCCCTGAAATTGTACAAACCAATAGCATTCAATTGCTTTAATTCTTTATTAACTTTAATTCGGAATTAACATACCTGTCTGAAAGATCCCCAAAAGTTCTGTGAGAAGTACAAAGGCAGATTCCCCAGATCATTGAGTGTTTTCTGATTCCACTTGCTTTTAGATCTAAATAGAATAAAGGCAAACTTTTCATTATTATACATTTCCCAACAATAGGTGATTTTTATGATTATTGAAAAACAGAAGTCTCTGGATGCTAAGCTAATTAACATCTTAACCTTGTATTATTCAGAATTCTCCCACTAGAGGGCTCACTTATCAGGGATGCTTGTTTGTATGATGAGTTTGCTACCTGTTTATTTTATTCACTGGATTTAGCAAACATTGGGATTGCTTAGATTAATCTAAAGTCTTTAATCTCATCATTTTAAATGTAAGTATTAACTTTTAGTATTGTGCTTTGAAGCATCAAGAATAACTTGCCCATAATTTGTAGAACCCGCCATGAGAAGATTTTCCATTGCTAGCATTTGAGAATCCGAGAGGTCCTTGCAGTTCTTCAAATTCTCCAGGATTTCTGGATCTGAGTTTGTAATGTACTGGCTGTTTGCGGCACATACCAAGTTGCCCAGGATCTTCAAATCCTCTTTCTTGATGCTCACTCCTTTGATGCCCTTTATTGAAAAGCAATAATGTGTAAATACATAATTTTCATCTTAAAATAACTTTGAGACTTTAACATTTTAACACAGAAGAAATGAATAAATGGTTGGAACTGGTATGGTTTTTCTCGGCCAACATACTTATTAGATATTATTCCAATTGTCATTTTCATTTTGGGAGAGGGATTCAAATTGAAAATGAATGTGTGAAGAGCTTCAGCTCCAAAAAAGTTATCATTTTGAAACTATAATATGAGGTAGTTAACCTACAACAATCAAATAGAACTCTTTTTTAACCTATTTATTCCAATAAATTAGGTTGATTTCATGAATGTTGTATACATTTAAGCTCAAATGAATGCGGAAAAAAAACACACAATTTTTAAGATGCTGCTGTGATTTCCAAGCTGTGGAAATATACTACTGACTCCTGCTGACTTGGAGAGAAATTTCTGATTCAATTTTCCCCCCCTGTCTTTTTATATGGAAGCTGGTTTCTCCTCTGAAGTAAGAATGTGAAAAATAAAAAAAAGTTATGAAATTGGAATAGCAAGTTTTGAATCAAAATTCTGTGGCAAACCCAACATTCTGAGAAATAGAGCCAGGCATTTGAGTCACAAAAACAACAGGACATTAAGTAAATTCTATTGCTATGTTTATGTTATCCATGCACTAATAATGATTTTATTGAAAGAATCAATGTTATTCTTGATCTAAATAACAAGACTTTTATAGCATATCTTTTTACATTCTGCCTTGAAGATCTCACCTCACATGCCTAACATATTTCAAAGAGTAATATTTTTTTTCTCAAGTTCTCTTTTTTAGCACATTTGAGACACAGGAAGCATGCCACATCAGTTTGGTGTGGTGTTCCTTAATATCTCCGAACACCTACCAAGCAGTCCAAAGCGTTATTCCACAAAGTGTCTCTTCTTCCACTCAGTGCACTTGACAAAACAGTGAGATCTGCTGCTCCAAGTGCAGTAAAATAGTCCTTGCACATAGTGCTGCTGATTGTTGCATAACTGCAGAGAACATTTAGAGTTATAACGTTTGTCCAAACATTGTCATAGTTGAACAAAAACTTGTTTTGAAAGACACAGTTCGCACTTACTCGTAATACAGCAACATTTCTGGAGGAAAGCTGGAGAAGTCAACAGCCACATCACTTCTAACAAAGTTGTACATGCAGGTTAACTGTGAAAATATTTAGATATGTTAATCCACCTTTGTTTTTAACCAATAACAAGATCTCCAATATATTCAGTCACATCGAAACCCCAATTTTACTGCCCACAGTATTTATGGGACAGTCTGAGCAGAAGATTGGTGCCCACTTTTCCTGACAATTTGTATTAAGTTTCTTTTCTATTAAGACTTCTCAATTCTGGATTGCTGTACTTGTTAATTAACCTGTTCAATTAAGGTCGTTCTTTGTGCAAGTACAAAGAATCAAATTGTACATTTAAGTGATTTGTTTTGTAAAAACCATGTCAATATCGATTGAATCTCACCTGGGTCTCGCTAAGTACCACCGTTGCTCTGTTTGCTCTTCGTCGACAGGCTTTTATCAGGCCTTTCACTTTGGTTTGAGTGAAGGTCTGCACTCGGGAGCATGTAAATCCTTGCAAAACTTCAACTGACAAGCTGCAGAATGATCCCAAATGAGCAATTGTCTTAAAGTAAATATAGTTTTATTTCTAGATAAAGTAAAAAGACTTACTCGTCAGGTTGATCAAAAACGTTTGCAACAGTATCAAAGAAAAGAGCGGCCTGTAAAAGAATCCCAAGATTAGCAACATTAGCGAAAACATTAGCAAATGCTCCAATGATATAACTGTACCTGCTCAGGTTTCCACTTTTTGTTGTTAATCTGTTTCACAACAGTCACGTCTGCAGTGGTTGGAATCTCCAGAAGGCTTCTTGGAATTTGAACAGCCAAGTCATCGGGAATGTTTTTAAGAAGGGCAACTGGAGTTGTACTCGCTTTTACAAGCTAAAAAAGTAATAAATAAATAAATGTGTGTTTCCTCTTGAACAATCACGTAAAATGCACAAATACTGATCATTTACCTGGGTTACAAAGGTCTTTTGAACAATTTCTGGGGCAGCCATTATGTTTTTGACAAATGTTGTGTCTTGGGAGATGGAAACCATTTGGCTTGGGTCAATATTAGCCAAAACTGTTGAAGGGATGCCAGTAATCAGAGGTCCGAGACTCACCAGTTTGGTGGGATTTGTAACCTGCAGATTTCAAATAGTTTACAAAATCATTTAAAAATAAAAATGGTAATATTCATGTACCCGGACCAGTACAACATTTACACAAAAATCAAGTTTTGTAACCCCAAGACTTTCATTCAACCCGGATTTCAAGCAGAATTTAGAACCTGGTGGTTCTACAATTACGATTTTTTTGGCATTGTTAGTCTGCCACGGTGACCCATTAGTGCCAAACACAACACAAATCAACTTTATCGGTGCAAATTTCTCAAAAAAAAAAGTTATTGTCAAAGGTTTACAAAATAAAATGTACTTACTATTTATTTCATGGTATAGTATGTGTAGTTTAGTTTTGGGAAGGGTCTCTTGTATCTTACCTCAAATGACCCACTGAGAAGCACATTCACAATAGCCTTGGCTTGTCCGAGATCCCAGTCAGATACAGCCGTAAGTGTTTGGAGATTGTTAATAAGAACTTCAGGAGGGGCTGAGTTAATCTGTGCCGTTGAAAGCCCAGTAACTTCAGTCCCCAAGGTGCTTATAGTGCTAGAATCAATAGTTTGGATGTTTGCTGCAAGTGCAGTAGATATCTGAAAAAATAATAGAAGAATTTATAAACTACTTCATGGTAAACAAATTACTGGTTTTAAAGAAAAACTTACAGCAGGATCCAAATCTGTACAAGACGTTTTGAAGAATCCAAGAAGAGTACTAGTCTGAGTCTCGTTTAACGTTGTGAAGGTAGAAGCCGGGGCACCGCATTGTAGAGTCAAGGGCAAGCTAGAGAAAAGATAACACTTTAAATTCTTTGACTGACCTTCGGAAATGTTGGGAAATTTCAATCCACACTTACTTGAAAAGATTGAAATTGGGGTTTTGATTAAAGATAAGCTGTGTGTAGTAAGTGGTCAAGTTCTTCGGAAGAGCTATCTGGTTAAACAGTTGAATGTTTGCAAGGTTCACAGTGAAGATTTGTATCTGCAAATAACAGCATTGAACAGTTTGTATATTTTTATGTTAAAATGCAATTGTTTTGGTCTATTAAAAATGTATTGAATTCATACGTTGGATTCTGAGCCAAAAGTGTATAGATCATCTAGAGTCAACCAAGACATGAATGTACCAATATAATTGGCAAACCATGCAGTTGAATCAGGTCCTGTATCCGTCGGGTTATAACACTTAGGAACAGAGTCTGAAATGAAAACAAAATATCAATTTTGTATATTTTTGGTCATAAATGTATTTTTTTCTGGGTTTTCTTTTTACAAACAAAGTTGAATCTGAAACAGCTCTGTTGATGAATATGGATTAAAATAAATTCTGTCATAAAGTATTATTTTCTTACTTGTCCACTCATGTATTTTGACACTCAACCATTACATGTAACTTATAATATTAATTTCTCTTTAGCCAAGAATATATCTTTATGTATTTTTTCCTCCTAGAGAACATTATCACGGTATCTGTGCATTTATCAATGCTATAGTTTGAACAAATTAGTGCAAGTGTCCTGATTAGTGTGAATCTATGTATTTTTTATATTCTGTAATATGTTTAATATAGTTTTTTTGAATATCTTTAATATTCCATAGCTTTTTATAACCTTCGAGAAGGTTTGCTTCACTCAATCTCAACAAACAGTCAGCGAAAGCCAGTGGTTCTCATGAATATTAAAATATTGGCCAATCAAAGAGCACATATTAAGATCTCCTATTAGGATTAGGTCACCCTCTCATTTTTTTTTTATCAAAATGAGAAGGTTTTTTATTTATATAAAAATCTTGATATCCATATAGCTGGTCTCATGTTCCCAAAATATCTAATAGTGTTCTTTTTCTGATAAATATAATTATATGAACAATACAGGAGCTCTCTGATTTCCTGTGATTTCTGAAAAATATTGGCTATTAAATAGGTTCTGAAATTATAGTTTAATGAAAATGATAATATTATGAGCCTTTTTTGTAGTGCTGACAAAATCCTGAATTGATTAATTGTTTGATAATTAAAATATTCCTAAAAATCAACACAATTGAAAATAATTGACTGACCAAGCAAAGGAACTGAACATTCATAATGGGGTAGAGTTAGGCCTAAAAAGGTTTTTTAGTCATCAACCACCAGCAAATTTTTGGCTTCCAGAACTTGTTACAATATGAAAACAGATTAAAAATGACTAGTTCTGAATATTCTTAATGTTTTTTTGTCCATAAGCTTCCAAACTTCAAACAGTTCAGCAAATAAAGTAATTATAAAATGAAGATCAGTTCACCTGCTTTCAGATATGTTTTGATGGTGGAGTACACATCAGCACTGGAAATCTGAGAACCATTAAAGTTGAAACTGGTGCCCAAAACTTTGACCCTAGAGGAATAGAAAAATCTCTTAAATGCCCAATCCTCAGCATAAACAAATTTTATCAAAGCATTTGAGACTTACATTTTCTTGTATGACAAACAGGAGGAACCCAGAGTACTTTGTGACCCTAACAAATCTTTGTTCAGGAACTTTAGGTAGAATTTAAATCTTTTATCAAACCACAAATCAATCTCTGTCTGGTTGTCACTATTCAATGCCATGGGCCAGACACAGGGAAAGATGTTACTTTTAATATTATCTGGAACATCCACCTACAAAAAACAAAACCATTCAAAGTATCCTAAATTATTTTAAGCATACATTTAAAGTAAAACAAACTCACATTCTCCAGGAAATCTGTAGTTTTGGTAAAGCTATCATAGATGGTACAGATCTGGGAATAGTCATTCATCACATCTGTCTGTCTGAGGTAGGCTCCCAGCTCAGTGGGACTAATGGAGTTTATGAGCTGAAAAACAAGAAACATAAAAGATAAGCTTTCTTTTTCTTATCTACACTGAGATGAGATGAAACAGAGCACACCTCAGATTTCCGTGAAGGTGGCATCAGAGAGAGAACCGTGGTGAGATTCGGGAGGGGTCCAAAGCTGGAAAGACTGTCACTGAGATATATGATGAAGCTATTGCTTTGGTAGCATTTCAGGGGTTGTGTTCCTGCAAGAACAAATGATTAAAGTTTGCTAATCACAAACGAATGAATAATTTTTAAATGTGTTTTTCTTCACAGTATACCTCCAAAGGACAGAAGAATGTATTTGTAGATTGCATCCTTGGTATTTGTGGGAAGTGAAGATAGACTTCCAAGCAGTTTCAGGCTGCGAGTTGAAAAACACTTCAGCACATCACTTTGTCTAATTAACAATAAAGAACAAGTCAATTGTTCTTACACAGAATGAGATGTTTCACAGTCCCTTGAGTTGAGAATGGAAAAAAATGAAGGGACGAGGCTTTCTGAAAAGTTGGGTAGAAGAGGTTGTAGTCTAGTTTGAAACCAGACTTGAACTTGGACATTAGGGATGCTTGATAGATTTGCTCTGTCAAATATCTGTTGGATCAGTGCTGTTTTTACATCAGTTGAGAGCAGGTTATCCTGGATATGAGGAAATAGTTTCATTTTAGACTTACAAGGGCAATTCTGAATGAATTGTTTTTCGTGTCAATAAGTTCTCGTCACCTTCACTTTTGGGGAAAAGAGGTCAAAGAACGTGGCCAGCTGACAATCCTTCACAACTTGCATGACGTTGATTGAGGTTTGTGAATTCACCAGTGCACCAGGGGTGAGGGAGAACTCAACAAGTTGGTTTAGACTTAAAAGAGGTAGAACATCCGCCTAAAGAGGTAAAAATGAAAGGTATTGACTAAAAATGTTATTTTCGTTCTGTGAAATTTCCAAATTGATCCTGTTATACTTACTGCTTTGAAGTTGCTGTTCAGAGTGGCAAGGTCTGTTAGATTAGCCACCTGAACGAATGACCCAAAGTTTTTGGTGACCCATTGTACTGAGGTGGCTGCATCTTTCAGGCATTGAGGATCTAAAGAAGAGAATTAGTATGGATTTCAAAAGGTACTATTTTCAACAAAAATCACAGGTGAGCTGTCTCCCTCTTTTCAATAACATTATGTTTTCCATACTGTGCACAGTGGTTTCAGTCGATTTCCAATCTCAGAGACTGAAATTCTTTAGACTTTCTTCAAGATTCTTACTTACTTCTTCCGCTTATCCTTGGCAGGGTCGTGGGGGGAGCAATCTAAGCAGGGTCACCCAGAACCAGACTCTCTCTATCTGTCTGTCAATGAGAGACTCTCCTTGTCCTGCTCACCATATAAAGGAACTATGGATCTGAAGGCAATAAACATTTTGCGGCTTGCTACATGATGGTCAGCTGGCAGAAGTGGTGCATTATGTGCCTGGTTGCTCAAAGATATCTTCCTACTTAGAGCTGTAATAACAGAGGTTCTGCTGATCCACGTAGGTAAACTCTTGGTTATCTGTGACTATCAGAAGTGGTCGGTGCTGTTAAAAATCCCACTAAGATGGCCGGCTGGATTGAGGTTGGGGCGGGCAACGCTGTAGGGACTCATGCTGTAGTCTTGGCAAATTGGACATCATTGGGGAGAGACTGATGTACTTGCAACAGATGTTTGACAAAATGGAGAACAGAACATTAAACCTCAAAAAGGCTTTCCAACAACTCTTCAATTTGTGGAGTCAAAATAACTCTCCAGTGAGAACAGGATAACACGAAGCTCTCGTTTCTTCTCAAGGACAATAGCTTCTGCTTACTCTTATCTTCTGGTGTAAATGGGCAGTTTACAGACTAGTGCCAGAAGAATGGGAGCTAGAAAGACTACTGTTTACTAGTGGAATAATCCACACCTCTCCAGCCCACCTTCCTGCAATGTTGTCTTGAATCTGATATATGCTTGTTGCCAAGGCTTTTTTTACCCCCTGATCTCAAAATACCCTCTGGTGGACAATGTAGGAGGGACATTTTTGAGCTAACTGTACCATTGTACCAACATTGTCTGTACACACATTTCCCCTGTCTGTATTTGTGGTCAGAGGGATCCACTTTCACTTGTGACAAATAAAAACTTGATTGAATGTTCATTTGTTTTCTCATTTGTTATTTGTTTTTCTTTTGAATACTTTTCACACTTTTAAATCTAGGTTATGTGCCATTTCTTTGCTTTAGAGAAATATTTTTTGTTAAAGATAAAAAAATGTAATATAAAAATACAACTTACCATCAATGTCACTGCGTAAGAGGAAAGATTTTACGAAGACTCTGTAGATCAGCGCCTGCTTCTGTGTGGCTGAAGCTTCAGGTGAGATGCATATGTCTTGTTGGGGTATCACCAAAGTCTCAACACTAAAAGATAATGATTTTTTTTACATAAGTGACTGCACACTAAGTTTCAATGTGTAAAGAATAACTTACATAGTTTGGTAGCTTTGACAGGTGAGTTTTTTGGCGCTGAGACAGGCCAAGAAGTTCTGAGATGCTGATGGTAAGAAATATTTCAGACGCCCCTGAAACCACGAGCGAATGTAAACCGGGTCCCTGAGTCTCTGAGGACTAAAGCGATCGATGCGGACTTCAGCAATCACATCCAGCACTTCCGACAAATACACACTGCTGATATTGAGAGTCTGGGAGATAAACAGAGGATTAACTTTAATAAACTTGTTAAAATATACAAATAAAAGAAACACAATTGCATTAGAACTGTACCATGTTAGAGAGTCTGAGCAGAGCGTCGTCGAGGCTTGTGCTGGTTTTGCTGAAGAAAAGCTTCCAGGTCTCTTTAGGAATATTACTGGAGAGTTTGCAGGCTAACAGATCGGCCAGTTGCTGAGAGGAAATCTGTGACAACTGATCAACAGAAAGAGATTTTAACTTAAACATTGAGTAAAAGGTAAAGTATTCTCCTCCTGGAGAGAAATATTACCGTCGGGAGACAGGCAAACTGCAGGATGGTAAAGCTGCAGAGATTCAGTGGATCTGAAGGATTCAGAGCAGGTCCGGTCAAGAACTGACCCAAAGCAGAACTGAAACCAGAAGAAACACAGTGTTGTGATGAACGTGTTTCCCTCAGTGTCTGATTTATCTGAGAACAGACAGAAGAACTCACCTGTTGACACCGGCACAGACGGCAGAATCTGAGAAAGAACAAAACAAGACAGAATTGAGTTTTAGAAACATTTCTCAAACATCTTCAGAGGATCAGAAAGAAGAAAGTCTGAAATCACTTCTGAAAAAATCCCTTACCATCAACTGGAGTTGATGAACACTGAAAGAGAGTGGGACAAATTTTAAGTTTGACGGTAAACAAAAAAAAACGAAATTATAAAAGTTTTGTTCATCTTCACTTACCTGACTTGATCTTTCAATACACACTAAAGGAAAAAAAAATGGCACAATTCACAATTAAATCCAGAAAACTGTTCATTTATGTTTGTAACATGATCTAGATTCAGTAGAAAATTCAGTCTCACCATCAGGAGGAATCATCATGATCGTGTCTCTGATCATCAGCAGATCTTCAGTCTGGTTTGGAGAAGCTGATGATAACGTCTGATCAATCCTGTCAAAGCTGATTCACAGACACAACACGAATCAATCAGAAAACCATAAAAACCAGATCACAGTCTGCTTTAGACCAGACAAATCCACTCACATGACTTTGTAGTTCTCACAGCTGAAGTTTGCCTGCAGGAAGATGAAAATCAACATTATGATTATGACAAAATCCATGCTTTTATTAAATGATTATAATCTGGAGATGCACACCATTCTGGCTTCTGTCTGGAGACCAATGACAATGTTGTACAGTTTTTCTCTGTTAGGGGTTTGAAGGAGGAAGTCAAAGACTCTTGTGAGGATGTTCGCTCTATCTTCTGGTTTAGCAGGAGGACTGAACACCAGTTCATGCAGCTGCGCCAGAGTCAGCACAGGAAGAGCCTCCACCTGGAGTCACACGAGTGCATTAATCGTCTTTTTGCTCTGTTTCTATTTGATAAAAGCTAACAGTAAAACACTGAACTTACAGCTGAAAAATTGCTGCTCAAATTATGAAAATATTGAAGCTGCGCAAAAGGAGAGAAACTGCCAAAGTTTTTCACGATGAAGTCCACGCTGTTGTTAAATGGCAAAGTGCAGTCGATGCCTGAAACAACAAATACTTTGTTCTTAAACAGTCACTTTCTCTTATATTTAAAAGAGGTTATTCTAAAATGTAATTAGTTAATTTTTTTGTAGACAGAACTGTGCTTTTAAAAATTCTAGCTAAAACAGTTTGCGGAGCAAAACCAACAACATTTACCTGAGTTTTTATGTTGTGACAGGAATGGCTGAATGAAGTACAAGAAGGCAGAGCTCTGTGTCCCAGTGTCCATCAGCCCAAATTTATTATTTAGAGCCACAAAACTGTCAAAGAAAATCCATTAGTGACACGACGGCAATGACACGACTTATTAGAACGATTGAACATCAATTAATCTAATAGCTAAACAACATGATGTATTCAGAGATGTGACTTACATTGTTTGGTAGCTTTCACAGCTGAGGTTTTTGGTGCTGAGACAAGCCAAGACACTTGGAGATGCTGATGGTAAGAAGGGGTTCAGTCGCCCCTGAAACCACGAGCGAATGTAAACCGGGTCCCTGAGTCTCTGAGGACTAAAGCGATCGATGCGGACTTCAGCAATCACATCCAGCACTTCCGAAAAATACACACTGCTGATATTGAGAGTCTGGGAGATAAACAGAGGATTAAGTTTAATAAACTTGTTAAAATATACAAATAAAAGAAACACAATTGCATTAGAACTGTACCATGTTAGAGAGTCTGAGCAGAGCGTCGTCGAGGCTTGTGCTGGTTTTGCTGAAGAAAAGCTTCCAGGTCTCTTTAGGAACATTACTGGAGAGTTTGCAGGCTAACAGATCGGCCAGTTGCTGAGAGGAAATCTGTGACAACTGATCAACAGAAAGAGATTTTAACTTAAACATGGAGTAAAAGGTAAAGTATTCTCCTCCTGGAGAGAAATATTACCGTCGGGAGACAGGCAAACTGCAGGATGGTAAAGCTGCAGAGATTCAGTGGATCTGAAGCATTCAGAGCAGGTCCGGTCAAGAACTGACCCAAAGCAGAACTGAAACCAGAAGAAACACAGTGTTGTGATGAACGTGTTTCCCTCAGTGTCTGATTTATCTGAGAGCAGACAGAAGAACTCACCTGTTGACCCCGGCACAGACGGCAGACTCTGAGAAAGAACAAAACGAGACAGAATTGAGTTTTAGACACATTTCTCACATCTGAAAACTCTTCTGATAGTTTTTCTTACCATTGAGAGGAGTTGATGTGCACTGAAGGAAACAGTGAGTGTGAAATTTTACTTAGATTAATTCTTTATGAATAAATAAATATTATTGTCTACAAAGTTATCTTCACTTACTTGAATTGATCTCTCAATACACTCTAGGAGAGAAAAATAGAATTCACAATCGTCATCATAATGTGATCGAATGATTTGTGATTAAATAGTTATTGAACTCAGTCTCACCATCAGGAGGAATCATCATGATCTCGTCTCTGATCATCAGCAGATCTTCAGTCTGGTTTGGAGAAGCTGATGATAACGTCTGATCAATCCTGTCAAAGCTGATTCACAGACACAACACGAATCAATCAGAAAACCATAAAAACCAGATCACAGTCTGCTTTAGACCAGAAAAATCCACTCACATGACTTTGTAGTTCTCACAGCTGAAGTTTGCCTGCAGGAAGATGAAAATCAACATTATGATTATGACAAAATCCATGCTTTTATTAAATGATTATAATCTGGAGATGCACACCATTCTGGCTTCTGTCTGGAGACCAATGACGATGTTGTACAGTTTTTCTCTGTTAGGGGTTTGAAGGAGGAAGTCAAAGACTCTTGTGAGGATGTTCGCTCTATCTTCTGGTCTAGCAGGAGGACTGAACACCAGTTCATCCAGCTGCACCAGAGTCAGCACAGGAAGAGCCTCCACCTGGAGTCACACGAGTGCATTAATCGTCTGTTTGCTCTGTTTCTATTTGATAAAAGCTAACAGTAAAACACTGAACTTACAGCTGAAAAATGGCTGCTCAAATTATGAAAATATTGAAGCTGCGCAAAAGGAGAGAAACTGCCAAAGTTTTTCACGATGAAGTCCACGCTGTTGATAAATGGCAAAGTGCAGTCGATGCCTGAAACAACAAATAATTTGTTTTAAAAAGAGTTCTTTCTCTTAGCATTAATGAGGTTTTTTTTAAAAAAGGTCATTTAAATTTGATTTGATAAAAAAAAAAACATCTTCATTTCAAGGGTCTTTACCAACTCAATGACACCTAAAGAGATAATAATGACAGAAAAATATACTTTTAAACTAAATACAGTTAACCTAAGAAAGCAAAACAGCGATGTAAAACCCAAGTTGAACAAACAAGTCAATCATGACGATTTGTCTGAAAAGAAATATTTTCAAATTGACAAATTGAAAGTTTGAAGGTCTGGTCTATTATTCATATCAGCTGAAAACTACACAGATTGGATGCAGCGTAGATGCCCACATTTCAAAAGCTGCCTTAGATGAACAAAGAAATGGAGGATGAGTGAAACAATCTCTACAGAGAAACAAGCGCAGGAAAGTCAGAATTGTTAAATTCCAACAACATTTACCTGAGTTTTTATGTTGTGACAGGAATGACTGAATGAAGTACAAGAAGGCAGAGCTCTGTGTCCCAGTGTCCATCAGCCCAAATTTATTATTTAGAGCCACAAAACTGTCAAAGAAAATCCATTAGTGACAAAAGGAAAATGGCATCTCAGAAAATGAATTGACCTGCTAATTTTTATCAGATCATTTACAAACTCTTTGAGCTACTTATTTATTTCCACAGTTTGAGTAATAACTCTGAGATGTGACTTACATTGTTTGGTAGCTTTCGCAGCTGAGGTTTTTGGTGCTGAGACAGGCCAAGACTCTTGGAGATGCTGATGGTAAGAAGGGGTTCAGTCGCCCCTGAAACCACGAGCGAATGTAAACCGGGTCCCTGAGTCTCTGAGGACTAAAGCGATCGATGCGGACTTCAGCAATCACATCCAGCACTTCCGACAAATACACACTGCTGATACTGAGAGTCTGGGAGATAAACAGAGGATTAACTTTAATAAACTTGTTAAAATATACAAATAAAAGAAACACAATTGCGTTAGAACTGTACCATGTTAGAGAGTCTGAGCAGAGCGTCGTCGAGGCTTGTGCTGGTTTTGCTGAAGAAAAGCTTCCAGGTCTCTTTAGTCACATTACTGGAGAGTTTGCAGGCTAACAGATCGGCCAGTTGCCGAGAGGAAATCTGTGACAACTGATCAACAGAAAGAGATTTTAACTTAAACATTGAGTAAAAGGTAAAGTATTCTCCTCCTGGAGAGAAATATTACCGTCGGGAGACAGGCAAACTGCAGGATGGTAAAGCTGCAGAGATTCAGTGGATCTGAAGGATTCAGAGCAGGTCCGGTCAAGAACTGACCCAAAGCAGAACTGAAACCAGAAGAAACACAGTGTTGTGATGAACGTGTTTCCCTCAGTGTCTGATTTATCTGAGAGCAGACAGAAGAACTCACCTGTTGACACCGGCACAGACGGCAGAATCTGAGAAAGAACAAAACAAGACAGAATTGAGTTTTAGAAACATCTCAAATATATTAAGAAGGCCCCAACAAAAAGTTCACTTACCATCAACTGGGGTTGTCATACACTTCAGGAGAGAAAGAAACATTATTGAGTTAAAATGGTTTACTGTTCAATATTCAATGAAAAAATTTAAATGTTAGTCTTTACTTACTTGACTTGATCGTTCAATGCACTCTAAAGGAAAATAAAAGACAATTGAGAGGTTAAAGGGGTCATGTAGTTGATCTATTCACACATAATTGATGGGTAAAATAAAGGTGGCTTTACAATTTCAAGAACCTTCAGCCATTTCATTTCTTAAATAAAAGTTTGAAAGAGAAAAGGTAGAAATACTCCCCTATAGGAATACACATGTGGTGTGTCATCCAACTGGCATATATACCTTAATCAACTCAGTGGGGATGGTCACATTCCTTTTAGAGTGCTCCCAAACTTAAACCCAAGTTCCGGGAAACTCACAAGCAGATTATGATGGGCACAAGACTGAAATGCCAAATTCCAGGCACACTGCATTGACAGAGAACCTGGAGATGATCCCCACTTTCTTGTTCAATGTCAATACTGTCTGAAGCATGGTTTTGAATACTGTTCCTATCGCTTACTACAAACAGATCTGGGGAGGCTGGTGATTGACTGAGATTTTAAGAGTTAAGACCTCTACACACCAATCTGAATTGAGATTTGCATAAATCTCCGGATGGCTTCTCAGCAGGGTGCTTTCTTCTATGTCGTCTTCTTCTTACTCCTGCTTTGTGTGCGAAGTCCCTCTAAAAATGTGAGATGAGCGCCACCGAGTTGATCTTCTACATCTTACTCATGTCATCAAAAGAGCCAGCTTTCATTGGTCGTTCTCTTTACGAAAAACCAATCCAAAACTTTTATTTTGTCGGCACCACTCATTCAGTCAGATGTGTGAGCTCCGTTGCAGTCCATGCTTCTCAAATGAGGTGCGTTCTCGCATGAAACCTCAGATTAAAAATGTGCATCGTGTGTAGAGGCCTTAAGCCCTTGCTCTACGCCCCTGTGAAGAGTGCCCAAGTCTGGTTAAGGGTCTGAAGACACTGGAGAGTGGTAGGGACTACGCGTAGTTCATACTCATGAATTTTGAATCATACATGAGCAAGGAGGTTTACAAGGGAAAACACATTCTGCTTTTCTTATTCGCCCAGTTGTGTGCCAATGCATCTGTCCTGAGTGATGCTGGGAATTTGGGAATATAACATCACTTTCAAATGCTTGGTAATCCCATACAAAAGGGTCATGGCTCGAAGGAATGCCAGATCCTTTCATGTTCTCAGGAGGTCCCAACAACTCGCGGTAACCCTCACACACAACTCACAAATGCATACATCTGATAACCTCTTTTTTCAAATCTAGCAACAAATCTATTTACTTTTAATTACTTTCTGTCCTGGCAAAGCCAACTTTTCTTTATGAGGAGTTGGCAACACTAGACATCCCTGTGAAGTTATCAAGAGAGCTGCATCTGCAGGGCAGGCTATACTGAATCATTGTCCAGAGAGAACATTGCAATCCTTCTGCAGAAACAGCTACAGTGTGATTGACACCTACATACCCGATGAAGAGATTGTGACAATCCTTTAAGAGAGAGCAAAAGAAAACAGCATGACTTAATTCACATACTGGGACAATCAGAGAAAAGAGCTTGAGAACTCTTCCAAGGGGTGGCACGTGTCGTAATGGGAAGTTGGTCATCTTATAACTGGAGAGTTGGCAGTTTAATTGCCAGAAGGTCCATTCTGCCATTGTGGGCCCTTCACTCGTATTGCACTGTATGGGTGTGTTTGACTTGTTGGGTGTATTTGGTGGTGGGCAGGAGGTCGTAATTGCAAAATGGCAGCCATGTTCTGTCTAACTGCACCAGGGCAACTGAGGGCTACCGAGCTAGTTTCTTCCCACCAGTGTGTGAATGATTAATGCTCTGTAAATTGTGTCTTTGAGCATCTGGAAAAGCGCTATATAAATTGATAACATTTTTATTATTAGGATTAAGTTGCCATCAGAACCTTTATTTGTCACATACGGTGTTACGTGCAGGGAAATTGGAGCCCTTTGTTCACAAAACAAAAACATTTTAGAAACAAGAAATGTGTAAAGGATAATTATCTCTCATAATACTTGCCAAAGATTACCAGCAATGTAAAAAGTCCTTAATAAAATGCCATTTTCAACATTTTTCTGATGTAAAAATGGTTATATCTACAAACTGTACGCATTCACTAGGATAAAAGCAGCTATGAAGTTAGGATGACATTATTTGTTCTGAACTCAACCTCACCATCAGGAGGAATCATCATGATCTCGTCTCTGATCATCAGCAGATCTTCAGTCTGGTTTGGAGAGGCTGATGATAACGTCTGATCAATCCTGTCAAAGCTGATTCACAGACACAACACGAATCTATCAGAAAACCATAAAAACCAGATCACAGTCTGCTTTAGACCAGAAAAATCCACTCACATGACTTTGTAGTTCTCACAGCTGAAGTTTGCCTGCAGGAAGATGAAAATCAACATTATGATTATGACAAAATCCATGCTTTTATTTAATGATTATAATTTGGAGATGCACACCTTTCTGGCTTCTGTCTGGAGATTAGGTAGGAAGCTCTTCAGTTTTTCTCTGTTAGGGGTTTGAAGGAGGAAGTCAAAGACTCTTGTGAGGATGTTCGCTCTCTCTTCTGGTCTAGCAGGAGGACTGAACACCAGTTCATCCAGCTGTGCCAGAGTCAGCACAGGAAGAGCCTCCACCTGGAGTCACACGAGTGCATTAATCGTCTTTTTGATCTGTTTCTATTTGATAAAAGCTAACAGTAAAACACTGAACTTACAGCTGAAAAATGGCCGTTCAGACTGGAAAAATATTGAAGCATTGCAGAAGAAGAGAAACTGCCAAAGTTTTTCACGATGAAGTCCACGCTGTTGATAAATGGCAAAGTGCAGTCGATGCCTGAAACAACATCAAATAATTTGTTTTCAAAGGAACTGAGTTTGACATTCATGGTTTGGGCTGCACAGAGTGGATGCAGTCCAGCTGGAAGCCAAAAGCTGTAAACCATTTGCTCTGTAAAACCAGCAACATTTACCTGCGTTTTTATGTTGTGACAGGAATGGTTGAATGAAGCTGGTGAAGACAGAGCTCTGTGTCCCAGTGTCCATCAGTCCAGATTTAGAATTTAGAGCTACAAAACTGTAAAAGAAAAACAATTAAAGAAAGATGCCATAAGTACAAATTAATCGATACGATTGAACATGGATTAATCTAATAGCTGAACAACATGATGTATTCTGAGATGTGACTTACATTGTTTGGTAGCTTTCACAGCTGAGGTTTTTGGTGCTGAGACAGGCCAAGACTCTTGGAGATGCTGATGGTAAGAAGGGGTTCAGTCGCCCCTGAAACCACGAGCGAATGTAAACCGGGTCCCTGAGTCTCTGAGGACTAAAGCGATCGATGCGGACTTCAGCAATCACATCCAGCACTTCCGAAAAATACACACTGCTGATACTGAGAGTCTGGGAGATAAACAGAGGATTAACTTTAATAAACTTGTTAAAATATACAAATAAAAGAAACACAATTGCATTAGAACTGTACCATGTTAGAGAGTCTGAGGAGAGCGTCGTCGAGGCTTGTGCTGGTTTTGCTGAAGAAAAGCTTCCAGGTCTCTTTAGGAACATTACTGGAGAGTTTGCAGGCTAACAGATCGGCCAGTTGCTGAGAGGAAATCTGTGACAACTGATCCACAGAAAGAGATTTTAACTTAAACATTGAGTAAAAGGTAAAGTATTCTCCTCCTGGAGAGAAATATTACCGTCGGGAGACAGGCAAACTGCAGGATGGTAAAGCTGCAGAGATTCAGTGGATCTGAAGCATTCAGAGCAGGTCCGGTCAAGAACTGACCCAAAGCAGAACTGAAACCAGAAGAAACACAGTGTTGTGATGAACGTGTTTCCCTCGGTGTCTGATTTATCTGAGAGCAGACAGAAGAACTCACCTGTTGACACCGGCACAGACGGCAGAATCTGAGAAAGAACAAAACAAGACAGAATTGAGTTTTAGAAACATTTCTCAAACATCTTCAGAGGATCAGAAAGAAGAAAGTCTGAAATCACTTCTGAAAAAATCCCTTACCATCAACTGGAGTTGATGAACACTGAAAGAGAGTGGGACAAATTTTAAGTTTGACGGTAAACAAAAAAAAACGAAATTATAAAAGTTTTGTTCATCTTCACTTACCTGACTTGATCTTTCAATACACACTAAAGGAAAAAAAAATGGCACAATTCACAATTAAATCCAGAAAACTGTTCATTTATGTTTGTAACATGATCTAGATTCAGTAGAAAATTCAGTCTCACCATCAGGAGGAATCATCATGATCGTGTCTCTGATCATCAGCAGATCTTCAGTCTGGTTTGGAGAAGCTGATGATAACATCTGATCAATCCTGTCAAAGCTGATTCACAGACACAACACAAATCAATCAGAAAACCATAAAAACCAGATCACAGTCTGCTTTAGACCAGAAAAATCCACTCACATGACTTTGTAGTTCTCACAGCTGAAGTTTGCCTGCAGGAAGATGAAAATCAACATTATGATTATGACAAAATCCATGCTTTTATTAAATGATTATAATCTGGAGATGCACACCATTCTGGCTTCTGTCTGGAGACCAATGACGATGTTGTACAGTTTTTCTCTGTTAGGGGTTTGAAGGAGGAAGTCAAAGACTCTTGTGAGGATGTTCGCTCTATCTTCTGGTCTAGCAGGAGGACTGAACACCAGTTCATCCAGCTGCGCCAGAGTCAGCACAGGAAGAGCCTCCACCTGGAGTCACACGAGTGCATTAATCGTCTGTTTGCTCTGTTTCTATTTGATAAAAGCTAACAGTAAAACACTGAACTTACAGCTGAAAAATGGCCGTTCAGACTGGAAATAAATTGAAGCTGCGCAAAAGGAGAGAAACTGCCAAAGTTTTTCACGATGAAGTCCACGCTGTTGTTAAATGGCAAAGTGCAGTCGATGCCTGAAACAACAAATACTTTGTTCTTAAACAGTCACTTTCTCTTATATTTAAAAGAGGTTATTCTAAAATGTAATTAGTTAATTTTTTTGTAGACAGAACTGTGCTTTTGAAAATTCTAGCTAAAACAGTTTGCGGAGCAAAACCAACAACATTTACCTGAGTTTTTATGTTGTGACAGGAATGGCTGAATGAAGTACAAGAAGGCAGAGCTCTGTGTCCCAGTGTCCATCAGCCCAAATTTATTATTTAGAGCCACAAAACTGTCAAAGAAAATCCATTAGTGACACGACGGCAATGACACGACTTATTAGAACGATTGAACATCGATTAATCTAATAGCTAAACAACATGATGTATTCTGAGATGTGACTTACATTGTTTGGTAGCTTTCACAGCTGAGGTTTTTGGTGCTGAGACAAGCCAAGACTCTTGGAGATGCTGATGGTAAGAAGGGGTTCAGTCGCCCCTGAAACCACGAGCGAATGTAGACCGGGTCCCTGAGTCTCTGAGGACTAAAGCGATCGATGCGGACTTCAGCAATCACATCCAGCACTTCCGACAAATACACACTGCTGATATTGAGAGTCTGGGAGATAAACAGAGGATTAACTTTAATAAACTTGTTAAAATATACAAATAAAAGAAACACAATTGCATTAGAACTGTACCATGTTAGAGAGTCTGAGCAGAGCGTCGTCGAGGCTTGTGCTGGTTTTGCTGAAGAAAAGCTTCCAGGTCTCTTTAGTCACATTACTGGAGAGTTTGCAGGCTAACAGATCGGCCAGTTGCTGAGAGGAAATCTGTGACAACTGATCCACAGAAAGAGATTTTAACTTAAACATTGAGTAAAAGGTAAAGTATTCTCCTCCTGGAGAGAAATATTACCGTCGGGAGACAGGCAAACTGCAGGATGGTAAAGCTGCAGAGATTCAGTGGATCTGAAGCATTCAGAGCAGGTCCGGTCAAGAACTGACCCAAAGCAGAACTGAAACCAGAAGAAACACAGTGTTGTGATGAACGTGTTTCCCTCAGTGTCTGATTTATCTGAGAGCAGACAGAAGAACTCACCTGTTGACACCGGCACAGACGGCAGACTCTGAGAAAGAACAAAACAAGACAGAATTGAGTTTTAGAAACATTTCTCACATCTTAAAAAGGTGAAACAGCAGAACATCTCAAATCACCCCAAAAAGTTCACTTACCATCAACTGGAGTTGTTGTACACTGCAGGAGAGAGAAATAAAATTTAGTTTTAATTGTACAATGGTCAATGAAAAACAAGAAAAAGTTTGTTGTCAACTTAACTTACTTGATTTGATTTTTCATTGCACTCTAAAGGAGATGAGAACACAATTTAGACATTAAAAAGGTAATGGACAAAAAAGAACAAAAATTATTTCTACTCACATATAAGAACTGATCAGAAGGCAGAATTTAAATTTCAGGACTTGTTTAAATGTCATGCCTTTAGAATAAATGATGGTCTCCTCTAGGCTTGCACTGTGACTTAAGAGTATGAAGTATTTATTTAAATAAAGAATTACCTACAGTTGATTCCCTCTCAAAATGCTTAGCTCTCCCCTCCCTCCCATATCCACGCAATTGGAAACAAATCAGGCTATTACTGATATTTCCTTTACTTTTATGACCAGGAGTTGAAATTTGAATCAACAGAACCCCAAGCTTCTGTTGTGATGGCGTTTGGATGTTTGGTGTCTTTGCTCAAAGCTATTCCAACTCTCTGCTGTTGATATGATACACTTTCACTGTTTAATGAATCTGTTTATTGATAATGTCTATTACCACCTTTTAACAAAGTAAGTATCAAACGCAATTAGTAATAATTCTGAGCTTATCTGTGAAGATCTTTTTATGAAAAAAATTGCAGCAAGAGTCTGGAATGCCATGAGTCTTGTAAGGTTTGTTTAGTTTCACTGTCCCTCATCAGACAGACAGGGCTTGAATAAAGCTCTACGTAAATATGTAAACCTTGGTGAGCCAGAGAGCACTTCAGAGATCACACAAACACCCTTACAGACAGACCGTATAAAAAAAAAAGCATGATTCATGCTAATGGTAAAAAGAAAAGATCATGTTTTCATTCTGAACTCAGCCTCACCATCAGGAGGAATCATCATGATCGTGTCTCTGATCATCAGCAGATCTTCAGTCTGGTTTGGAGAAGCTGATGATAACGTCTGATCAATCCTGTCAAAGCTGATTCACAGACACAACACAAATCTATCAGAAAACCATAAAAACCAGATCACAGTCTGCTTTAGACCAGAAAAAACCACTCACATGACTTTGTAGTTCTCACAGCTGAAGTTTGCCTGCAGGAAGATGAAAATCAACATTATGATTATGACAAAATCCAGGCTTTTATTAAATGATTATAATCTGGAGATGCACACCATTCTGGCTTCTGTCTGGAGACCAATGACGATGTTGTACAGTTTTTCTCTGTTAGGGGTTTGAAGGAGGAAGTCAAAGACTCTTGTGAGGATGTTCGCTCTATCTTCTGGTTTAGCAGGAGGACTGAACACCAGTTCATCCAGCTGCGCCAGAGTCAGCACAGGAAGAGCCTCCACCTGGAGTCACACGAGTGCATTAATCGTCTGTTTGATCTGTTTCTATTCGATAAAAGCAAACAGTAAAACACTGAACTTACAGCTGAAAAATGGCCGTTCAGACTGGAAATAAATTGAAGCTGCGCAAAAGGAGAGAAACCGCCAAAGTTTTTCACGATGAAGTCCACGCTGTTGTTAAATGGCAAAGTGCAGTCGATGCCTGAAACAACAAATAATTTGTTTTCAAACAGATCTTTCTCTTAGCATTAATGCGTTTTTTTTTTAAAAAGGTCATTTAAATTTGATTTGATAAAAAAATCTTTATTTTAAGGGTCTTTACCAACTCAATGACACCTAAAGAGATAATAATGAGAGAAAAATATACATTTAAACTAAATACAGTTAACCTAAGAAAGCAAAACAGCGATGTAAAACCCAAGTTGAACAAACAATTCAATCATGACGATTTGTCTGAAAAGAAATATTTTCAAATTGACAAATTGAAAGTTTGGAGGTCTGGTCTATTATTCATATCAGCTGAAAACTACACAGATTGGATGCAGCGTAGATGGCCACATTTCAAAAGCTGCTTTAGATGAACAAAGAAATGGAGGATGAGTGAAACAATCTCTACAGAGAAACAAGCGCAGGAAAGTCAGAATTGTTAAATTCCAACAACATTTACCTGAGTTTTTATGTTGTGACAGGAAAGGCTGAATGAAGTACAAGAAGGCAGAGCTCTGTGTCCCAGTGTCCATCAGCCCAAATTTATTATTTAGAGCCACAAAACTGTCAAAGAAAATCCATTAGTGACATGACGGCAATGACACGACTTATTAGAACGATTGAACATCGATTAATCTAATAGCTAAACAACATGATGTATTCTGAGATGTGACTTACATTGTTTGGTAGCTTTCACAGCTGAGGTTTTTGGTGCTGAGACAGGCCAAGACTTTTGGAGATGCTGATGGTAAGAAGGGGTTCAGTCGCCCCTGAAACCACGAGCGAATGTAAACCGGGTCCCTGAGTCTCTGAGGACTAAAGCGATCGATGCGGACTTCAGCAATCACATCCAGCACTTCCGACAAATACACACTGCTGATACTGAGAGTCTGGGAGATAAACAGAGGATTAACTTTAATAAACTTGTTAAAATATACAAATAAAAGAAACACAATTGCATTAGAACTGTACCATGTTAGAGAGTCTGAGCAGAGCGTCGTCGAGGCTTGTGCTGGTTTTGCTGAAGAAAAGCTTCCAGGTCTCTTTAGTCACATTACTGGAGAGTTTGCAGGCTAACAGATCGGCCAGATGCTGAGAGGAAATCTGTGACAACTGATCCACAGAAAGAGATTTTAACTTAAACATTGAGTAAAAGGTAAAGTATTCTCCTCCTGGAGAGAAATATTACCGTCGGGAGACAGGCAAACTGCAGGATGGTAAAGCTGCAGAGATTCAGTGGATCTGAAGCATTCAGAGCAGGTCCGGTCAAGAACTGACCCAAAGCAGAACTGAAACCAGAAGAAACACAGTGTTGTGATGAACGTGTTTCCCTCGGTGTCTGATTTATCTGAGAGCAGACAGAAGAACTCACCTGTTGACACCGGCACAGACGGCAGAATCTGAGAAAGAAAAAAACAAGACAGAAATGAGTTTTAGAAACATCTCAAACATCTTAAAAAGGTGAAACAGCAGAACATCTCAAATCACCCCAAAAAGTTCACTTACCATCAACTGGAGTTGTTGTACACTGTAAAACAGAGAAATTAATAATGAGTTAAGTTGTTTTGATGTTCAATATTGCATAAAAATATACATTTTGTTTTTCAACTTACTTGAACTGATCTGTCGATGCACTCTATAGAAAAATAAAAAACAATACAGAGTTTAAAGGGGTCATGAACTTACAAGTTAAAAAGATAAGACGTGATGGAAAAATAAAAGGGAGCAATAAGGTTTCAAAAGTCAAAATGGGTTCATTTACTTAAATGCATTTTTAAAGTCATTAGATAATAATAAACCCCTGTAAACTAGGACTGAAAGCTTTATCAATTAGAGGTTACAAAATTGGTCAAAGCCATCTTATTTCTGTCTCCAGAAATACATAATCACCCCTCCCCAATGTGCATCTTCTATGACCCCCTCAGTGCAAGAATCTCTAGACAGTCAGAACTGAGTGTAACACTGGCCCAGAATGCTGCTAATACCAGTCCTCATGCACAAAATGTGACATAAATTGAAATAAAAACAAGCAATGTACGATGTTTATGTGATCATTCACCATCTCAAAAGATTTGTTTTATTTAAATCTTCCTCATCAAATAGACAGGGCTTGGGAAAAAAATCAACATAGCAATTCAAATCTTGGACAATCAGAGACTAGAGTTCAACTATGCTTCCAAAGATCACATGATTATCCTCCAAGGCCAACCTTGCAGAACATACCTTGATAAAATAAAATTTTCTTCTAAACTTGAAAGTTTTTCATTTAAAAATGCATCAACAATTTAACTGGATCTTCAGAACATTTTAAAGTAGAAAAAAAAATTATTATCATGCCATTGGATACTATCATCTAGTAATTAAGAGAACATTGTTAGTTTCAGACTCTGGCTCACCATCAGGAGGAATCATCATGATCGTGTCTCTGATCATCAGCAGATCTTCAGTCTGGTTTGGAGAAGCTGATGATAACGTCTGATCAATCCTGTCAAAGCTGATTCACAGACACAACACGAATCAATCAGAAAACCATAAAAATCAGATCACAGTCTGCTTTAGACCAGAAAAATCCACTCACATGACTTTGTAATTCTCACAGCTGAAGTTTGCCTGCAGGAAGATGAAAATCAACATTATGATTATGACAAAATCCAGGCTTTTATTAAATGATTATAATCTGGAGATGCACACCATTCTGGCTTCTGTCTGGAGACCAATGACGATGTTGTACAGTTTTTCTCTGTTAGGGGTTTGAAGGAGGAAGTCAAAGACTCTTGTGAGGATGTTCACTCTATCTTCTGGTCTAGCAGGAGGACTGAACACCAGTTCATCCAGCTGCACCAGAGTCAGCACAGGAAGAGCCTCCACCTGGAGTCACACGAGTGCATTAATCGTCTTTTTTCTCGGTTTCTATTTGATAAAAGCTAACAGTAAAACACTGAACTTACAGCTGAAAAATGGCCGTTCACACTGGAAATAAATTGAAGCTGCGCAAAAGGAGAGAAACTGCCAAAGTTTTTCACGATGAAGTCCACGCTGTTGATAAATGGCAAAGTGCAGTCGATGCCTGAAACAACAAATACTTTGTTCTTAAACAGTCACTTTCTCTTTTATTTAAAAGAGGTTATTCTAAAATGTAATTAGTTAATTTCTTGGAGACATTTCTGTGCTTTCAAAATGTATAGCTAAATCAGTTAACGGAGCAAAACCAACAACATTTACCTGAGTTTTTATGTTGTGACAGGAATGGCTGAATGAAGTACAAGAAGGCAGAGCTCTGTGTCCCAGTGTCCATCAGCCCAAATTTATTATTTAGAGCCACAAAACTGTCAAAGAAAATCCATTAGTGACATGACGGCAATGACACGACTTATTAGAACGATTGAACATGGATTAATCTAATAGCTAAACAACATGATGCATTCTGAGATGTGACTTACATTGTTTGGTAGCTTTCACAGCTGAGGTTTTTGGTGCTGAGACAAGCCAAGACTCTTGGAGATGCTGATGGTAAGAAGGGGTTCAGTCGCCCCTGAAACCACGAGCGAATGTAAACCGGGTCCCTGAGTCTCTGAGGACTAAAGCGATCGATGCGGACTTCAGCAATCACATCCAGCACTTCCGAAAAATACACACTGCTGATATTGAGAGTCTGGGAGATAAACAGAGGATTAAGTTTAATAAACTTGTTAAAATATACAAATAAAAGAAACACAATTGCATTAGAACTGTACCATGTCAGAGAGTCTGAGCAGAGCGTCATCGAGGCTTGTGCTGGTTTTGCTGAAGAAAAGCTTCCAGGTCTCTTTAGGAACATTACTGGAGAGTTTGCAGGCTAACAGATCGGCCAGTTGCTGAGAGGAAATCTGTGACAACTGATCAACAGAAAGAGATTTTAACTTAAACATGGAGTAAAAGGTAAAGTATTCTCCTCCTGGAGAGAAATATTACCGTCGGGAGACAGGCAAACTGCAGGATGGTAAAGCTGCAGAGATTCAGTGGATCTGAAGCATTCAGAGCAGGTCCGGTCAAGAACTGACCCAAAGCAGAACTGAAACCAGAAGAAACACAGTGTTGTGATGAACGTGTTTCCCTCAGTGTCTGATTTATCTGAGAGCAGACAGAAGAACTCACCTGTTGACCCCGGCACAGACGGCAGAATCTGAGAAAGAACAAAACGAGACAGAATTGAGTTTTAGACACATTTCTCACATCTGAAAACTCTTCTGATAGTTTTTCTTACCATTGAGAGGAGTTGATGTGCACTGAAGGAAACAGAGAGTGTGAAATTTTACTTAGATTAATTCTTTATGAATAAATAAATATTATTGTCTACAAAGTTATCTTCACTTACTTGATTTGATCTCTCAATACACTCTAGGAGAGAAAAATAGAATTCACAATCGTCATCATAATGTGATCGAATGATTTGTGACTAAATAGTTATTGAACTCAGTCTCACCATCAGGAGGAATCATCATGATCTCGTCTCTGATCATCAGCAGATCTTCAGTCTGGTTTGGAGAAGCTGATGATAACGTCTGATCAATCCTGTCAAAGCTGATTCACAGACACAACACGAATCAATCAGAAAACCATAAAAACCAGATCATGGTCTGCTTTAGACCAGAAAAAACAACTCACATGACTTTGTAGTTCTCACAGCTGAAGTTTGCCTGCAGGAAGATGAAAATCAACATTATGATTATGACAAAATCCATGCTTTTATTAAATGATTATAATTTGGAGATGCACACCATTCTGGCTTCTGTCTGGAGACCAATGACAATGTTGTACAGTTTTTCTCTGTTAGGGGTTTGAAGGAGGAAGTCAAAGACTCTTGTGAGGATGTTCGCTCTATCTTCTGGTTTAGCAGGAGGACTGAACACCAGTTCATCCAGCTGCGCCAGAGTCAGCACAGGAAGAGCCTCCACCTGGAGTCACACGAGTGCATTAATCGTCTTTTTGCTCTGTTTCTATTTGATAAAAGCTAACAGTAAAACACTGAACTTACAGCTGAAAAATTGCTGCTCAAATTATGAAATAATTGAAGCGGCGCAAAAGGAGAGAAACTGCCAAAGTTTTTCACAATGAAGTCCACGCTGTTGTTAAATGGCAAAGTGCAGTCGATGCCTGAAACAACAAATACTTTGTTTAAAGAGTGAATTTATTTAACATGACTAAAGGGAGTTTTCAAATGGGGTCTTGTAAGAATTATTATCTGAGATTCATGAGAAAAAAGTCTGTTTTTAAAAATTATTGGTTGAAACCATCTTTTGATCTAAACCAACAACATTTACCTGAGTTTTTATGTTGTGACAGGAATGGCTGAATGAAGTACAAGAAGGCAGAGCTCTGTGTCCCAGTGTCCATCAGCCCAAATTTATTATTAAGAGCCA
This sequence comes from Danionella cerebrum, assembly GCA_007224835.1. Lineage (NCBI taxonomy): Eukaryota > Metazoa > Chordata > Actinopteri > Cypriniformes > Danionidae > Danionella > Danionella cerebrum. The sequence continues at coordinate 120,099 of SRMA01000827.1, forward strand.
CAAAACTGTTAAAGAAAATCCATTAGTGACATGAGGACAATGTTTTATACAATAAGTTTCTTTCATCTTAACATTATCTAAATATTTGATTATTATTTTTTTCAAACATTGAGAGAAACCAATTAAACTCATTCAGCTGAGGATCAAGAGTTGAGTTAAATTTGAGATTTCCTCTAGATGTGACTTACATTGTTTGGTAGCTTTCACAGCTGAGGTTTTTGGTGCTGAGACAAGCCAAGACTCTTGGAGATGCTGATGGTAAGAAGGGGTTCAGTCGCCCCTGAAACCACGAGCGAATGTAGACCGGGTCCCTGAGTCTCTGAGGACTAAAGCGATCGATGCGGACTTCAGCAATCACATCCAGCACTTCCGACAAATACACACTGCTGATATTGAGAGTCTGGGAGATAAACAGAGGATTAACTTTAATAAATTTGTTAAAATATACAAATAAAAGAAACACAATTGCATTAGAACTGTACCATGTTAGAGAGTCTGAGCAGAGCGTCGTCGAGGCTTGTGCTGGTTTTGCTGAAGAAAAGCTTCCAGGTCTCTTTAGTCACATTACTGGAGAGTTTGCAGGCTAACAGATCGGCCAGTTGCTGAGAGGAAATCTGTGACAACTGATCAACAGAAAGAGATTTTAACTTAAACATTGAGTAAAAGGTAAAGTATTCTCCTCCTGGAGAGAAATATTACCGTCGGGAGACAGGCAAACTGCAGGATGGTAAAGCTGCAGAGATTCAGTGGATCTGAAGCATTCAGAGCAGGTCCGGTCAAGAACTGACCCAAAGCAGAACTGAAACCAGAAGAAACACAGTGTTGTGATGAACGTGTTTCCCTCAGTGTCTGATTTATCTGAGAGCAGACAGAAGAACTCACCTGTTGACCCCGGCACAGACGGCAGACTCTGAGAAAGAACAAAACAAGACAGAACTGAGTTTTAGAAACATCTCAAACATCTTCAGAGGATCAGAAAGAAGAAAATCTGAAATCACTTCTGAAAAAATCCCTTACCATCAACTGGAGTTGATGAACACTGCAAGAAAGTGGGACACATTTTAAGTTTAATGGTAAACAAAAAAACGAAATTATAAAAGTTTTGTTCATCTTCACTTACCTGACTTGATCTTTCAATACACACTAAAGTAAAAAAAAAAGGCACAATTCACAATTAAATCCAGAAAACTGTTCATTTATGTTTGTAACATGATCTAGATTCAGTAGAAAATTCAGTCTCACCATCAGGAGGAATCATCATGATCGTGTCTCTGATCATCAGCAGATCTTCAGTCTGGTTTGGAGAGGCTGATGATAACGTCTGATCAATCCTGTCAAAGCTGATTCACAGACACAACACGAATCAATCAGAAAACCTTAAAAACCAGATCACAGTCTGCTTTAGACCAGAAAAATCCACTCACACGACTTTGTAGTTCTCACAGCTGAAGTTTGCCTGCAAGAAGATGAAAATCAACATTATGATTATGACAAAATCCATGCTTTTATTAAATGATTATAATCTGGAGATGCACACCATTCTGGCTTCTGTCTGGAGACCAATGACGATGTTGTACAGTTTTTCTCTGTTAGGGGTTTGAAGGAGGAAGTCAAAGACTCTTGTGAGGATGTTCGCTCTATCTTCTGGTCTAGCAGGAGGACTGAACACCAGTTCATCCAGCTGCGCCAGAGTCAGCACAGGAAGAGCCTCCACCTGGAGTCACACGAGTGCATTAATCGTCTGTTTGCTCTGTTTCTATTTGATAAAAGCTAACAGTAAAACACTGAACTTACAGCTGAAAAATTGCTGCTCAAATTATGAAAATATTGAAGCGGCGCAAAAGAAGAGAAACTGCCAAAGTTTTTCACGATGAAGTCCATGCTGTTGTTAAATGGCAAAGTGCAGTCGATGCCTGAAACAACAAATACTTTGTTTTCAAAAAGACATTTTCACTTATCTTTAACAGAATTTATTTAATGATAAATCTTATGCATTTGAAGTGTGAGATTGAAGAGACATACACATGCTTTTAAAAGTTATTAGATAAGTTTCTGGCCATCAAAACTAACAACATTTACCTGAATTTTTATGTTGTGACAGGAATGGTTGAATGAAGCTAGTGAAGACAGAGCTCTGCGTTGCAGTGTCCATCAGCCCAGATTCAGTATTTAGAGCCACAAAACTGTTCAAATGGATTTGAAATATGAGATATAACATGAACATTCTGTTTTTATCATTTCAGTGCATCTGCTAATTAAATTGCCTGGAGATGGACAGGGTCTGACCAGCTTCTCTATTTTCACCTGTATGTTACTTTTGTTTTGCTACACATAGTACAAAAGATTATCCCTCTAAAAAGTACTTGATAATCTATCATGGGAATGTGCTTTAAAGAGAAAAGTTTTATTTTAATTAAATGGTTATATGAGTGCCTTTACATACACAGATAGGTAACATATTATTGTGTTTATGTGGATGTAATAAAGTGTATAATATTTCCTAAGTTTCCATTTCATTTATATTTACTCTGTATTCATAAAAAAATGTTTTATTAACTAAATAAAAATGTTTAAATATTCTTTTGACAAGCTTCCTTTAACTGAAACTTAAACTTCCTTTGGAGTAAAGCTCCTCGTGATTTAAAACCAAAATCAAACAAAAACCTGTTTGTTTGTCTAAACAATAAAAACGATTACCATTACTCCCACAAAACTATGGAAAACCTTCAATTCAAAAGCTGAAGATATTGTGTGTAATCCAAAAATCTTTCAGGTTCACAAATAAAAAAATATTAGGAATCAATAAATTTGAAAACTAATGGAATCATTCAAATCATTTTTAAAAATTGGCTTAGTGGGCAGGATTTATGGGATAAATTTACAGAAAATGTAAAAAAAAATTAAATCAAATATGAATAGTAAAGAAAAGTTGATGACAAGTTAAGCATGTGTAAAAACAAATTAATGACACCATGTGTGAAGTGCGCTCAGAGCAGGGGGATACTGGGATAGAATCATGAGCTGGTTGCAGTGCGGAGGGTCAACTCAGCTTTGAAGAAAAGTATAAAAGGTTGTTCAACATTACTTTGCTTGGTTAAAGGATTATTGGAGATCAAAAATGACTCAAAAAACTCAACAACATCAAGAAATTAGATACAAGCACAAACATAGAAGAAGAATTGAAAAAAATCAGATGATAGATGTGACTTACATTGTTTGGTAGCTTTCACAGCTGAGGTTTTTGGTGCTGAGACAGGCCAAGACACTTGGAGATGCTGATGGTAAGAAGGGGTTCAGTCGCCCCTGAAACCACGAGCGAATGTAAACCGGGTCCCTGAGTCTCTGAGGACTAAAGCGATCGATGCGGACTTCAGCAATCACATCCAGCACTTCCGACAAATACACACTGCTGATATTGAGAGTCTGGGAGATAAACAGAGGATTAACTTTAATAAACTTGTTAAAATATACAAATAAAAGAAACACAATTGCATTAGAACTGTACCATGTTAGAGAGTCTGAGCAGAGCGTCGTCGAGGCTTGTGCTGGTTTTGCTGAAGAAAAGCTTCCAGGTCTCTTTAGTCACATTACTGGAGAGTTTGCAGGCTAACAGATCGGCCAGTTGCTGAGAGGAAATCTGTGACAACTGATCAACAGAAAGAGATTTTAACTTAAACATTGAGTAAAAGGTAAAGTATTCTCCTCCTGGAGAGAAATATTACCGTCGGGAGACAGGCAAAGCTGCAGATTCCGTGGATCTGAAGGATTCAGAGCAGGTCCGGTCAAGAACTGACCCAAAGCAGAACTGAAACCAGAAGAAACACAGTGTTGTGATGAACGTGTTTCCCTCAGTGTCTGATTTATCTGAGAGCAGACAGAAGAACTCACCTGTTGACACCGGCACAGACGGCAGAATCTGAGAAAGAACAAAACGAGACAGAATTGAGTTTTAGAAACATTTCTCACATCTGAAAACTCTTCTGATAGTTTTTCTTACCATTGAGAGGAGTTGATGTGCACTGAAGGAAACAGAGAGTGTGAAATTTTACTTAGATTAATTCTTTATGAATAAATAAATATTATTGTCTACAAAGTTATCTTCACTTACTTGATTTGATCTCTCAATACACTCTAGGAGAGAAAAATAGAATTCACAATCGTCATCATAATGTGATCGAATGATTTGTGACCAAATAGTTATTGAACTCAGCCTCACCATCAGGAGGAATCATCATGATCGTGTCTCTGATCATCAGCAGATCTTCAGTCTGGTTTGGAGAAGCTGATGATAACATCTGATCAATCCTGTCAAAGCTGATTCACAGACACAACACGAATCAATCAGAAAACCAAAAAAACCAGATCACAGTCTGCTTTAGACCAGAAAAATCCACTCACATGACTTTGTAGTTCTCACAGCTGAAGTTTGCCTGCAGGAAGATGAAAATCAACATTATGATTATGACAAAATCCATGCTTTTATTAAATGATTATAATCTGGAGATGCACACCATTCTGGCTTCTGTCTGGAGACCAATGACAATGTTGTACAGTTTTTCTCTGTTAGGGGTTTGAAGGAGGAAGTCAAAGACTCTTGTGAGGATGTTCGCTCTATCTTCTGGTTTAGCAGGAGGACTGAACACCAGTTCATCCAGCTGCGCCAGAGTCAGCACAGGAAGAGCCTCCACCTGGAGTCACACGAGTGCATTAATCGTCTGTTTGCTCTGTTTCTATTTGATAAAAGCTAACAGTAAAACACTGAACTTACAGCTGAAAAATTGCTGCTCAAATTATGAAAATATTGAAGCTGCGCAAAAGGAGAGAAACTGCCAAAGTTTTTCACAATGAAGTCCACGCTGTTGTTAAATGGCAAAGTGCAGTCGATGCCTGAAACAACAAATACTTTGTTTAAAGAGTGAATTTATTTAACATGAGTAAAGGGAGTTTCAAATGGGGTCTTGTAAGAATTAATATCTAAGATTAATGTGAAAAAAGTCTGTTTTTAAACATTATTGGTTAAAACCATCTTTTGATCTAAACCAACAACATTTACCTGAGTTTTTATGTTGTGACAGGAAAGGCTGAATGAAGTACAAGAAGGCAGAGCTCTGTGTTCCAGTGTCCATCAGCCCAAATTTATTATTAAGAGCCACAAAACTGTTAAAGAAAATCCATTAGTGACACGACGGCAATGACACGACTTATTAGAACGATTGAACATCGATTAATCTAATAGCTAAACAACATGATGTATTCTGAGATGTGACTTACATTGTTTGGTAGCTTTCACAGCTGAGGTTTTTGGTGCTGAGACAAGCCAAGACTCTTGGAGATGCTGATGGTAAGAAGGGGTTCAGTCGCCCCTGAAACCACGAGCGAATGTAAACCGGGTCCCTGAGTCTCTGAGGACTAAAGCGATCGATGCGGACTTCAGCAATCACATCCAGCACTTCCGACAAATACACACTGCTGATATTGAGAGTCTGGGAGATAAACAGAGGATTAACTTTAATAAACTTGTTAAAATATACAAATAAAAGAAACACAATTGCATTAGAACTGTACCATGTTAGAGAGTCTGAGCAGAGCGTCGTCGAGGCTTGTGCTGGTTTTGCTGAAGAAAAGCTTCCAGGTCTCTTTAGGAACATTACTGGAGAGTTTGCAGGCTAACAGATCGGCCAGTTGCTGAGAGGAAATCTGTGACAACTGATCCACAGAAAGAGATTTTAACTTAAACATTGAGTAAAAGGTAAAGTATTCTCCTCCTGGAGAGAAATATTACCGTCGGGAGACAGGCAAACTGCAGGATGGTAAAGCTGCAGAGATTCAGTGGATCTGAAGCATTCAGAGCAGGTCCGGTCAAGAATTGACCCAAAGCAGAACTGAAACCAGAAGAAACACAGTGTTGTGATGAACGTGTTTCCCTCAGTGTCTGATTTATCTGAGAGCAGACAGAAGAACTCACCTGTTGACCCCGGCACAGACGGCAGACTCTGAGAAAGAACAAAACATGACAGAATTGAGTTTTAGAAACATTTCTCACATCTAAAAACTCTTCTGATAGTTTTTCTTACCATTGAGAGGAGTTGATGTACACTGCACGAGAGGGAAAAGCAATATTCAACATGATTTTTTGAACATTATAATAAACAAACAACAAGAAATATATTTTTGTTCATCTATACTTACTAGACTTGACTTTTCAATGCAATCTAGAAAAACAAAAAACACAATTCAGAAACGAATTCTCAAAGAATTGTTCAGTTATGTTTGTAAAATGATCTGGTAATTAAGGTAAAAATTTATTTTTCTGAACTCAACCTCACCATCAGGAGGAATCATCATGATCGTGTCTCTGATCATCAGCAGATCTTCAATCTGGTTTGGAGAGGCTGATGATAACGTCTGATCAATCCTGTCAAAGCTGATTCACAGACACAACACGAATCAATCAGAAAACCATAAAAATCAGATCACAGTCTGCTTTAGACCAGAAAAATCCACTCACATGACTTTGTAGTTCTCACAGCTGAAGTTTGCCTGCAGGAAGATGAAAATCAACATTATGATTATGACAAAATCCATGCTTTTATTAAATGATTATAATCTGGAGATGCACACCATTCTGGCTTCTGTCTGGAGACCAATGACGATGTTGTACAGTTTTTCTCTGTTAGGGGTTTGAAGGAGGAAGTCAAAGACTCTTGTGAGGATGTTCGCTCTATCTTCTGGTCTAGCAGGAGGACTGAACACCAGTTCATCCAGCTGCACCAGAGTCAGCACAGGAAGAGCCTCCACCTGGAGTCACACGAGTGCATTAATCGTCTGTTTGCTCTGTTTCTATTTGATAAAAGCTAACAGTAAAACACTGAACTTACAGCTGAAAAATGGCCGTTCAGACTGGAAATAAATTGAAGCTGCGCAAAAGGAGAGAAACTGCCAAAGTTTTTCACGATGAAGTCCACGCTGTTGATAAATGGCAAAGTGCAGTCGATGCCTGAAACAACAAATACTTTGTTCTTAAATAGTCACTTTCTCTTTTATTTAAAAGAGGTTATTCTAAAATGTAATTAGTTAATTTCTTGGAGACATTTCTGTGCTTTCAAAATGTATAGCTAAAACAGTTTGCGGAGCAAAACCAACAACATTTACCTGAGTTTTTATGTTGTGACAGGAATGGCTGAATGAAGTACAAGAAGGCAGAGCTCTGTGTCCCAGTGTCCATCAGCCCAAATTTATTATTTAGAGCCACAAAACTGTCAAAGAAAATCCATTAGTGACACGACGGCAATGACACGACTTATTAGAACGATTGAACATCGATTAATCTAATAGCTAAACAACATGATGTATTCTGAGATGTGACTTACATTGTTTGGTAGCTTTCACAGCTGAGGTTTTTGGTGCTGAGACAAGCCAAGACTCTTGGAGATGCTGATGGTAAGAAGGGGTTCAGTCGCCCCTGAAACCACGAGCGAATGTAAACCGGGTCCCTGAGTCTCTGAGGACTAAAGCGATCGATGCGGACTTCAGCAATCACATCCAGCACTTCCGAAAAATACACACTGCTGATATTGAGAGTCTGGGAGATAAACAGAGGATTAAGTTTAATAAACTTGTTAAAATATACAAATAAAAGAAACACAATTGCATTAGAACTGTACCATGTCAGAGAGTCTGAGCAGAGCGTCGTCGAGGCTTGTGCTGGTTTTGCTGAAGAAAAGCTTCCAGGTCTCTTTAGTCACATTACTGGAGAGTTTGCAGGCTAACAGATCGGCCAGTTGCTGAGAGGAAATCTGTGACAACTGATCCACAGAAAGAGATTTTAACTTAAACATTGAGTAAAAGGTAAAGTATTCTCCTCCTGGAGAGAAATATTACCGTCGGGAGACAGGCAAACTGCAGGATGGTAAAGCTGCAGAGATTCAGTGGATCTGAAGCATTCAGAGCAGGTCCGGTCAAGAACTGACCCAAAGCAGAACTGAAACCAGAAGAAACACAGTGTTGTGATGAACGTGTTTCCCTCAGTGTCTGATTTATCTGAGAGCAGACAGAAGAACTCACCTGTTGACCCCGGCACAGACGGCAGAATCTGAGAAAGAACAAAACGAGACAGAATTGAGTTTTAGAAACATTTCTCACATCTAAAAACTCTTCTGATAGTTTTTCTTACCATTGAGAGGAGTTGATGTACACTGCACGAGAGGGAAAAGCAATATTCAACATGATTTTTTGAACATTATAATAAACAAACAACAAGAAATATATTTTTGTTCATCTATACTTACTAGACTTGACTTTTCAATGCAATCTAGAAAAACAAAAAACACAATTCATAAACGAATTCTCAAAGAATTGTTCAGTTATGTTTGTAATATGATCTGGTAATTAAGGTAAAAATTTATTTTTCTGAACTCAACCTCACCATCAGGAGGAATCATCATGATCGTGTCTCTGATCATCAGCAGATCTTCAATCTGGTTTGGAGAGGCTGATGATAACGTCTGATCAATCCTGTCAAAGCTGATTCACAGACACAACACGAATCAATCAGAAAACCATAAAAACCAGATCACAGTCTGCTTTAGACCAGAAAAATCCACTCACATGACTTTGTAGTTCTCACAGCTGAAGTTTGCCTGCAGGAAGATGAAAATCAACATTATGATTATGACAAAAGCCATGCTTTTATTAAATGATTATAATTTGGAGATGCACACCATTCTGGCTTCTGTCTGGAGACCAATGACGATGTTGTACAGTTTTTCTCTGTTAGGGGTTTGAAGGAGGAAGTCAAAGACTCTTGTGAGGATGTTCGTTCTATCTTCTGGTTTAACAGGAGGACTGAACACCAGTTCATCCAGCTGCACCAGAGTCAGCACAGGAAGAGCCTCCACCTGGAGTCACACGAGTGCATTAATCGTCTGTTTGATCTGTTTCTATTCGATAAAAGCTAACAGTAAAACACTGAACTTACAGCAGAAAAATTGCTGCTTAAACTAGAAATGTACTGAAGCTGCGCAAAAGGGAAGAAACTGCCAAGATTTTTTACAATGAAGTCCACGCTGTTGTTCAATGGCAAAGTGCAGTCGATGCCTGAAACAACAACAAATACTTTTGTTTTCAAGAAGACAATTTACTTATTTTAATAGAATTAATATTTCATGATAAATCTAAGGAATTTGAAATGTGAGATTGAAGAGACATACACATGCTTTTAAAAGTTATTAGATAAGTGTCTGGTCAGTAAAACTAACAACATTTACCTGAGTTTTTATGTTGTGACAGGAATGGCTGAATGAAGTAAATGAAGGCAGAGCTCTGTGTCCCAGTGTCCATCAGCCCAAATTTATTATTTAGAGCCACAAAACTATAAAAGCAAAAATTTGAGAGATATAAAGATAACATAAAGATTCTGTTTCTATTATTCAAGCACATCTTCTAATTGACAAATCAGCTTTTTTCAATTAAACTGCATGCGGCTGGATAGGGCTTAACCAGTACTTTCTTAAACTGTATGTCACTTTTGATGTGCTGCACATAGTGCAAAAGATTATCCCTCATTAACGTAGCTGAGATTCTATTGGGCATTACTGCCGATTGCTTGGTAACTTTCAGGAGAAATGTTTTGTTTTAGGTAGATAAGAGAGCACTTATTTGTAAGTTGACAAATTGTTTCAATTTCCATTTATTTTAAATTTCCTCTGTATTTTCAATAAAATATTTTATTATTAGCAGAATTTTGCAGACGTGGATTTGATAAGTTTTCATTAAATAATATCTACAACATTTTGGAGAAAAGTTCTTCCACATTTAAAACCAAACCAAAACCAAAAACGTATCTGTTCCTGAACATCTGAAAAAGCGCTATTACTCCAACAAAAGAACGAAAATATTGAACTGTCAAATCATAAATTTGTCTGTGATAATTTCAAAACTTTTAAAAATTCATAATTAATAATCAATTAGAAATCAAGGAATTAGAAAACTAAAGGAATCCATAAAATTCTATATGAAAAATTTTGGCGTAGTCGGCAGGATTTAGTAGTGTTTTTGATTGGTGTGAATGTACAAAAAAAGGTAAAAAAAAAACCCATATAAATGTTTCAGAAAGATTAACACATTTAAAAACAAATTCATGACACCATGTATGAAGTGCGCTCAGAGCAGGGGGATACTGGGATAGAATCATGAGCTGGTTGCAGTGCGGAGGGTCAACTCAGCTTTGAAGAAAAGTATAAAAGGTTGTTCAACATTACTTTGCTTGGTTAAAGGATTATTGGAGATCAAAAATGACTCAAAAAACTCAACAACATCAAGAAATTAGATACAAGCACAAACATAGAAGAAGAATTGAAAAAAATCAGATGATAGATGTGACTTACATTGTTTGGTAGCTTTCGCAGCTGAGGTTTTTGGTGCTGAGACAGGCCAAGACACTTGGAGATGCTGATGGTAAGAAGGGGTTCAGTCGCCCCTGAAACCACGAGCGAATGTAGACCGGGTCCCTGAGTCTCTGAGGACTAAAGCGATCGATGCGGACTTCAGCAATCACATCCAGCACTTCCGACAAATACACACTGCTGATATTGAGAGTCTGGGAGATAAACAGAGGATTAACTTTAATAAACTTGTTAAAATATACAAATAAAAGAAACACAATTGCATTAGAACTGTACCATGTTAGAGAGTCTGAGCAGAGCGTCGTCGAGGCTTGTGCTGGTTTTGCTGAAGAAAAGCTTCCAGGTCTCTTTAGTCACATTACTGGAGAGTTTGCAGGCTAACAGATCGGCCAGTTGCTGAGAGGAAATCTGTGACAACTGATCCACAGAAAGAGATTTTAACTTAAACATTGAGTAAAAAGTAAAGTATTCTCCTCCTGGAGAGAAATATTACCGTCGGGAGACAGGCAAACTGCAGGATGGTAAAGCTGCAGAGATTCCGTGGATCTGAAGCATTCAGAGCAGGTCCGGTCAAGAACTGACCCAAAGCAGAACTGAAACCAGAAGAAACACAGTGTTGTGATGAACGTGTTTCCCTCAGTGTCTGATTTATCTGAGAGCAGACAGAAGAACTCACCTGTTGACACCGGCACAGACGGCAGAATCTGAGAAAGAACAAAACGAGACAGAATTGAGTTTTAGAAACATTTCTCACATCTGAAAACTCTTCTGATAGTTTTTCTTACCATTGAGAGGAGTTGATGTGCACTGAAGGATACAGAGAGTGTGAAATTTTACTTAGATTAATTCTTTATGAATAAAAAATATTGTTTACAAAGTTATCTTCACTTACTTGAATTGATCTCTCAATACACTCTAGGAGAGAAAAATAGAATTCACAATCGTCATCATAATGTGATCGAATGATTTGTGACCAAATAGTTATTGAACTCAGTCTCACCATCAGGAGGAATCATCATGATCGTGTCTCTGATCATCAGCAGATCTTCAATCTGGTTTGGAGAAGCTGATGATAACGTCTGATCAATCCTGTCAAAGCTGATTCACAGACACAACACGAATCAATCAGAAAACCAAAAAAACCAGATCACAGTCTGCTTTAGACCAGAAAAATCCACTCACATGACTTTGTAGTTCTCACAGCTGAAGTTTGCCTGCAGGAAGATGAAAATCAACATTATGATTATGACAAAATCCATGCTTTTATTAAATGATTATAATCTGGAGATGCACACCATTCTGGCTTCTGTCTGGAGACCAATGACAATGTTGTACAGTTTTTCTCTGTTAGGGGTTTGAAGGAGGAAGTCAAAGACTCTTGTGAGGATGTTCGCTCTATCTTCTGGTCTAGCAGGAGGACTGAACACCAGTTCATGCAGCTGCGCCAGAGTCAGCACAGGAAGAGCCTCCACCTGGAGTCACACGAGTGCATTAATCGTCTGTTTGCTCTGTTTCTATTTGATAAAAGCTAACAGTAAAACACTGAACTTACAGCTGAAAAATTGCTGCTCAAATTATGAAATAATTGAAGCGGCGCAAAAGGAGAGAAACTGCCAAAGTTTTTCACAATGAAGTCCACGCTGTTGTTAAATGGCAAAGTGCAGTCGATGCCTGAAACAACAAATACTTTGTTTAAAGAGTGAATTTATTTAACATGACTAAAGGGAGTTTTCAAATGGGGTCTTGTAAGAATTAGTATCTGAGATTCATGAGAAAAAAGTCTGTTTTTAAACATTATTGGTTAAAAATCATCTTTTGATCTAAACCACTAACATTTACCTGAGTTTTTATGTTGTGACAGGAAAGGCTGAATGAAGTACAAGAAGGCAGAGCTCTGTGTCCCAGTGTCCATCAGCCCAAATTTATTATTAAGAGCCACAAAACTGTTAAAGAAAATCCATTAGTGACACGACGGCAATGACACGACTTATTAGAACGATTGAACATGGATTAATCTAATAGCTAAACAACATGATGTATTCTGAGATGTGACTTACATTGTTTGGTAGCTTTCACAGCTGAGGTTTTTGGTGCTGAGACAGGCCAAGACACTTGGAGATGCTGATGGTAAGAAGGGGTTCAGTCGCCCCTGAAACCACGAGCGAATGTAGACCGGGTCCCTGAGTCTCTGAGGACTAAAGCGATCGATGCGGACTTCAGCAATCACATCCAGCACTTCCGACAAATACACACTGCTGATATTGAGAGTCTGGGAGATAAACAGAGGATTAACTTTAATAAACTTGTTAAAATATACAAATAAAAGAAACACAATTGCATTAGAACTGTACCATGTTAGAGAGTCTGAGCAGAGCGTCGTCGAGGCTTGTGCTGGTTTTGCTGAAGAAAAGCTTCCAGGTCTCTTTAGTCACATTACTGGAGAGTTTGCAGGCTAACAGATCGGCCAGTTGCTGAGAGGAAATCTGTGACAACTGATCAACAGAAAGAGATTTTAACTTAAACATTGAGTAAAAGGTAAAGTATTCTCCTCCTGGAGAGAAATATTACCGTCGGGAGACAGGCAAACTGCAGGATGGTAAAGCTGCAGAGATTCAGTGGATCTGAAGGATTCAGAGCAGGTCTGGTCAAGAACTGACCCAAAGCAGAACTGAAACCAGAAGAAACACAGTGTTGTGATGAACGTGTTTCCCTCAGTGTCTGATTTATCTGAGAGCAGACAGAAGAACTCACCTGTTGACCCCGGCACAGACGGCAGAATCTGAGAAAGAAAAAAACAAGACAGAATTGAGTTTTAGAAACATTTCTCACATCTGAAAACTCTTCTGATAGTTTTTCTTACCATTGAGAGGAGTTGATGTGCACTGAAGGAAACAGAGAGTGTGAAATTTTACTTAGATTAATTCTTTATGAATAAATAAATATTATTGTCTACAAAGTTATCTTCACTTACTTGATTTGATCTCTCAATACACTCTAGGAGAGAAAAATAGAATTCACAATCGTCATCATAATGTGATCGAATGATTTGTGACTAAATAGTTATTGAACTCAGTCTCACCATCAGGAGGAATCATCATGATCTCGTCTCTGATCATCAGCAGATCTTCAGTCTGGTTTGGAGAAGCTGATGATAACATCTGATCAATCCTGTCAAAGCTGATTCACAGACACAACACGAATCAATCAGAAAACCAAAAAAACCAGATCACAGTCTGCTTTAGACCAGAAAAATCCACTCACATGACTTTGTAATTCTCACAGCTGAAGTTTGCCTGCAGGAAGATGAAAATCAACATTATGATTATGACAAAATCCAGGCTTTTATTAAATGATTATAATCTGGAGATGCACACCATTCTGGCTTCTGTCTGGAGACCAATGACGATGTTGTACAGTTTTTCTCTGTTAGGGGTTTGAAGGAGGAAGTCAAAGACTCTTGTGAGGATGTTTGCTCTATCTTCTGGTCTAGCAGGAGGACTGAACACCAGTTCATCCAGCTGCGCCAGAGTCAGCACAGGAAGAGCCTCCACCTGGAGTCACACGAGTGCATTAATCGTCTGTTGGATCTGTTTCTATTCGATAAAAGCAAACAGTAAGACACTGAACTTACAGCTGAAAAATTACTGCTCAAATTATGAAAATATTGAAGCTGCGCAAAAGGAGAGAAACTGCCAAAGTTTTTCACGATGAAGTCCACGCTGTTGTTAAATGGCAAAGTGCAGTCATCGCCTGAAACAAATATATTTTTTTTTTCAAAGAGTCACTGTCCCTTATCATTAAAACCATTTTTAATGAGGGTTCCTTAAATTTTTTTTCTTCAGTTGAATAGTTTTTTTACCTTTGTTTTTTTGTTTTGTCAGGTACATAACCATGAAATCATTGAAGACCAAACGCTGTATTCCACTCGTCATTAATCCTAAATTATTACTTAGTTCCACAACACTGCAAAAATAAAGCAGAGATAGAACAACATAACAATTATTTGGTATTTTGATTTACAAGCACTGGTTAATTACATCATAAAGAGTATCTGGATTTATTTAATTTAAATAGTCGAAAATTGACAGGAAGCCCATCTAAGTTCAATTCACATTGTTTGTTAAACTGGTAAAAAAGGTTGTGTCTAAACCAGATAATGAACATACAGAGCCCTGTACGCTTCACAGCTGAGGCTCCGAGTGCTGAAACATGACAGGAATTCTTCCGGAATCGCTGGAAGAAGTGGCTTCATCTTGAACTGGAACCACATTCTCATGAACTCTGCATCACTGAGGCTCACAGAGGTAAAGCTTTCTGCAGGCAGATCCCCAAACAAAGCTGTGAGGTTGCTTTGCAGCCAGTTTGCACTCTAAAGCAGGAAAAATAAAGAATGTCTCAAAGGATTGATTTATTTTAATGAAAAACTGAAAACTTCTTATGGTGATCCATCCTACTAGAATTTGTTCCATCTGTGCTTTGGAGAGTTCACCACTCAGAAGCTGCAAGTTTTCCTCAGTGAAGCTCAGGTTAGATTGAGCAATGCAGTTAATGGCTTTCACCAGACTCTCTCCATTGTGCAAAATCTGTAATAAAGTGTCATTCATCAGATACACTGCAATGACTTTTAAAGTGTGCTTTTACTTGGAGGATAAAGTCGTGACAGAAATAAAATGGATTGAGAGTGGAGGAAGAATTCTTAAGCCTCTTGAGCCTGAATCCAATTTGAATCAAGCACGAATCAAAGTAATGTTTCTTTTATAACAGAATTTATATCAAGTTTGTAATCAGCTGCGGCTTTTAACATTTTGTTCTAGACATTCCAGATTCCAGAGATGAGCACAAACCCTATTGTTGTGGTTTTACGTTGTTCACATTCTTAAAATGTGTGAAATGCTATTCTTGTCTGACCTGATCAGGGTGTGGGTGATAATCTGAAAGATTGTATTCTGATGTTTATGATGGCTAAACTTACTTGACAGGAACTTTTGCTGGGGGAGAATTGACAGATGTTGGTCGGATCTGCAGTTGGAGGATCTAGGGCACTAAATAAGATTAGAAACAGCATATGGTTAATTTCATATTCTTTGTGATTTTAAATGCAATTTGAAGAATATATCATGTATTTTGATACTACATCAATAAAACATTTTTGAGATTATTATGTATTAACTGTTTGAAAACAAAAAAACAAGTATTTTCCAGTTCTTTCTTTTTAAATGCTTAAATGCCCCCCAAAATAATATAACATAAACATCTTCCAAAAGTATATCTCTCAATCAGAATTTCAAATTTTTACAAATTTTTTCCATTTTTCTTCATTTTTTTAAGGTCCTTCTTTAATAAGAGCAGAAAAAATTGCTACTCACAAAACAGAGTTGAATATATCTGTAGTGTTGTCTGGTAAAGTCTGGCCTGTCACCAGGTAGTTTTTCATCACAGGAATGACCACATTCTGGAACCATTCACTTATGGCCGTCATGTTAAAAGTATTAACTGTAAATTGGACATTGCTCAAGGTCAGGGTCCAGTTCACAATGAGCTGAACTGTCTCAGTCCTGACAGCGCTTTCATTTGTCTGCAAGAAAACAATGAGATAATTTGTGAATTGATGTCTTGATAGGTTCATGGGGTAATCTTTCTAACAGCAAACAACATTTCATGTTAAATTAAAGCTGTAAGCAGCAATCAAAGGGCTCTTGGACCTCCGGCGCCATCGTCTTTTGATGGCTGTCGTGCGCACATAGTATAACAAAGTTAAAACAACTTTGCAATTTACCATACCATATTCCTTAAGATGGGACTGACACAAGATGGTGCTATAACTGACACTGTAGGTTGCTATGTGGATACAATAAGACGTGGACTCTCAAGTCTGAGTTACCAACGACTTCCTGTTTATGGCTAAATTTCTAAATTCTTTTTTTATTTTTTTGAAATTCAAAATGCATGGTCGCCAAGTATACATAGCTTAGCGAGGTCAAAAAAGCTTCATAATTAAACATCCCATATGCCTTATGATAAGACCGATGGAGCTTGCCAATGAATAGATCAAGTCTTTGGTAGGAGTAAGTTAGCCACACCCACTTTACTCCAACTAGTGAAAGGTCATTAGATTATTAATAAATCTCATCAAATACTATCATTTTACAATGGTCACAGTACTCAAAGCCTTGGGATAAAACAGATGTCTTTTTCGACTTAGTTTTTGATACTTTTACCTGTTTTTTTACCGCTTATTGTAATATTTATGGGTTTACTGCCTTCTCTTATCAAAAATCACATTTAAAAAACACAAGAACTTACACTCTGGGCAATGTTCACACATGATCGAATGAATCTCCCCATTGGTTTCAAATACACAAGGAAATCTGTGAGATTCTGTAGACAAATGTTGAAAATTAGGATAATTGGGATAAGGATTGTTGTATTTATTACTATTTGCATATAGCAATAGTCTGACGACAGCTAGACTTTCACCATCACCAAAAAAACCTGTCCGACCTTGTTGAGAGCATCTGAGTTGATGTTGGTTATGGTGAGAGTCATGTTGGTGAGTGGCTGAAGGAAGCTCTGGAAGATCAGACTGATAACATCAGCG
This sequence comes from Danionella cerebrum, assembly GCA_007224835.1. NCBI lineage: Eukaryota > Metazoa > Chordata > Actinopteri > Cypriniformes > Danionidae > Danionella > Danionella cerebrum. The sequence continues at coordinate 137,100 of SRMA01000827.1, forward strand.
CTTAAACCCACAGTGCTCTCCAGCTGAAAGACCAGCTCTGCTTTCTGTTGCGGCGTCAATTGGTTCAAGACAACTATCTGCAAAGAAACAGATTGTGCTTAGATTTCCTCTCCAAAGATGCTAGTTCAGAACATAATGCCCTTGATTTTGTCTTTTACCCCATTAAAGTCTGGTTTCACAGCCTTGAAATCTGCAAGACTTGCCACCTCCGAAAAACTCTGGAAGTTGAGCTGAAGCCATGTCTCTGAGCTCTCTGAACTGTTCACACAGCCAGCTAAAACAATCAGAGAGGAGTCTGAAGATGGCTGATTCCAAACATCAAAGAATGGTTGCAAATATGATTCTGATTAAAAAAATTCTGATTCTGAATCAAAAATTCATCAAAAATTTGATGAAATTACAACCTTTTTTAGCATTTATGATCTTTAGACACAAATTTATCCAAAATGTTTCCATGAAATGGATTGTCTCTTAAAGCAAATGGGCTTGGAAAAGTTTACATTTAAAACATTTTTAACTGATTTTGCATTGGATCACTTACTGTCAGTGGAGTTTTTTAACAGGAAGGGTTTGATGAAGTTGTAATACACCATGCTTTTTCGTTCAGGACTAATCTGCAGACTTAAATCCTGAACCCTTTAACAAAAAAAATGAACGCAGTTGGATTTCACTGTAAAGATAACCATTTACAGCAGTGAGCAGTGTGTAAATGCTCACAGTTGCTGGAAGCTCTGGCAGGTGAAGTTGGCTTGGCTCAGGCATGACAAGGTTTCTTTGGACACCGAAGACAGGAATGGTCTCAGCTTGACTTGGAACCAGAGATTTGTGAAGTCAACATCGCTCAGAGAAGCCTGCATGCTTGCTCCATTAGTCCGGATGTCATTGATGTAGCTCACAACTTGGCTAACATCTTGCCTGGATCTCTGTTTAAAGCAACGATGAGACACTTTGTAAAAGTTTCTTTAAACACCAGTCAGTGACTAAAGATCAGTTTACTGCACCAGCAATGTGTAGAAATCAAAGACGGCATCAGAAAAGGCTTTGAGGCTTTGGCCGTCTGAGAGATGTATCCCGGCACAAGTGAGAGTGCTGTTGAGTGTTGTGTTTGAGAACTGTGCGAAGAACGAGGAACACAGTGATATAGATCAAAAGCTGTCAATTTTAATAAATTTTAACCATAATATGAATTCTCACCGATGAGCAAGAGGAACCGTTATTAAAAACAATGCCTGCAAAAATGTGCAAAGAAAAAAATCAGTTCAACACACAAATTTTATATAAAAAGTAATTGTATTGTTTAAAAAATAAACAAAACAAAAAAAAAACAAACAAACGTACCATTCTGAAAGTCCACTACACACTTTATGGACAAAGAACAAATATGGAAAATTAAAAGATGAATCATTATAAAACCATAATCACCATTAGAATCATTGTTTGCGTTAATTCATATTTTTAAACTAATATAAAAGTTATTATATTAGTAATTTCCTAGATTCATGGTCACGTACTTTAAGATTATGGTCATGGGCACGGTCATGGTTCTATTTAATGTTCTTTGATATTTATGTAAATAGATATTTATTTTAAAAGTAAATACCTGGCTGTTTATCAGCGTGAGGAAGCCTAATAAAGGTAAAGGATAAAAAAAAAATCATTGTTATTATTAAAGTCGTTTTTTTAAACATCTTTTTTAACACACAGAAACGCATTGTATTTTTAAGAAATGAAAATGTGCAAAAATTCAATATCTGCAAAGGCGGAAAAATTTAAATTAATCATTTATAGCTAAATAGATTTCTCCAATCTTGTCTCTTACCTATATTTAGCAGCAGTGAAAGGTGAAAATGTGCCATTTCGATGCTCACATCACTGATAACTATGCGACAGAGAATCAGCAGATTATTCCCTCAAACCAAAAACTATTGCAATGCAGAAACCTTTCTAGATCTAACAAAATTACTGTTAAGAATTTAAACTTATTTTGATATTTAAAGATTCTCATGCATGGAAATCCAGAATGCAGCTGCTTCAGGAGCACCTACCTGAAACAGACGTCTGTGTGTCTGTGTGTGGATGTGAGTGTGTATGTGATGCAGTCCAGCAGGTGCTCTATTAACAAAGATATCAAAAGGGTGTGGGCTACATGGAGACAGGTTTGCCCATGTCAGAAAGCCCAAAAACAAGACCAGCAACTACTTCTGGAAAACAACAAAACAAGAGTTTGACACATTCCATGAATGTCAAAATGCATGTACATGTCTCCTTTCAGTTTTTACTGAGATTTTCTTAGTTTCCTATAAAAACGCTACTGAAATGTCAAAAAGCTGCACATCGAGATGAATGTGTTTTTCTTTTAACATTAATACAGCGTTATTAATTAACTTTACCATCAATAGATATGCATTATAGTGGAGGAAAATATGTTTAATTCAGTGTTTATCAGCAATTTCAATCAAAAAGGTTACTTTGCCATTTATATAATTTGTTTTAAATTTGTTTCAATGTAGTTTAAGTATGAAAATGATTTCATAACAACGATAAGTGTTAATTAGCGTATGTTAATGTTGTTTATGTTAAACTGCGAGTAAATTAATAATTTAAAACAATTTTTCAAATGGAGCAATTGCAATCTTTGTAAATGGAGTTAATCAGTCTTTCAATTAATCAGACTATTCTAAAACAAAACAGGGAATTAAAAAAATTTAAACACATACTCATATTACCTCATACTAATAATTGATAGAACTTTAGTTTAGATTGCTTTAAGAATGACACATTGCATCAAAGAACAGATCACAAAGCGCATGAAGTGCTCTTTTGTTTTCTAATTGTTTGCCACCTACTTTATTTTATCTGAGATACAATGGGACGTAAATGCTTATAAATGTGAATAATACAGCCATCATTTACTGTGCAAGAAGCTTTAATAATTGACAGCCGAAACCTGTTTTGATTGTCAAACTTGATTTTTTCTCAACTTACAGCTCTTTTTGTTGGCTAGAATCTCAGGGACAGCCCAAACCTGTTGTTGTGTACAGTTATGTGCTCAAAGACTTTTTTTTTGGAAAAAACCATTGCTCAAAGATTGGCACTAAACAGTGAATAAACCAGCACTCCAAAAGTAACTAGGTGGCTAATGCTTGTAAAAGTGCTATTTAAAAGTATTTTATTGGGAAAATGGAATGGCTACCAGGGTTTATTTATTTATTTTTTTGTTGCCATTGAATAGTTAGTGACATCATACAAAGTTCCCCCATACGTATAATATTTTGCTGAGATAGTGATTTACCATATCGTTGTTATGGTCACGTTGCAATGGAGGGGTCAGTAAAATAATATAATTTTGTTCTATAAGTCATATAAACCAACCCCCAAAGCTGAGATAAAGTTCAGAACATTTAGTTGCTAAGGTTACTAAGAGCCATCAGTGAGGTCATTAAAAAGTATAGTTTGTTACTATTATTAGCATAAACAAACCCCAATGTCTCTATAATATTTCATCTTGAAGACATTTATGTTGCCATTCTACTGCTACTATGAGTCATTTGTAAATATTTAACCTCTTCGAGAGCCTGGAGTTCATATAATTTTGATTGGAATGTTTTTACGCCGACTGATAACCTCTACAAGTGAAAACAACCACCCAAAAAAAATTAAATTACAAAATGTTTTAAATGAAATAGCAAGACATCATTTGTTTTGAGAATGGAAGGAATTGAAAAAACTGAGAATAATAAACGTCTTCATGAATCTAAAGTACAGGTTTATAGATTCAATCACAGCAAGATGACTCTGATCACTCTGAACACACTGTCCTGGTAGAGAGTGATGGATAAATTCAAAAGTTATAAGTAAATCTAAATAAGTTATAAATAAGTAAACTCAATCAGCTCACAAATCTGAGGAATCTCAACAGCTTTGAGAGTCAATGACCTCGAACAAAGAACAAGGAAGTTTATTAACATGAAAACCATGAAAACCTCATTAACCCTGTGACCTGAAGACATAAAGAAACCTTTTGTGCTTCCCATTAGCATTACATAGATTGGATTTGAGCTTGCGGATAGTTTCTAAGGCCCAGAACCTAGATACACTTTTGAGTGTGTAGAAAAACAGTACATGTTCTGTTTCACACAATGTTCTCCTCAGCCTTTAATTGTTTGCATAGTTACAATCTCATCAATCATCTTGTCAGATTTACAGGTTATTTTTATATAATTTTTTTCACCGCCTTTTATCAGCTATTTAGGTCATTGACGCAGAAACTCCTTTAGTTTTCTTAATACTGAAGGAACTGAAAAGATACCTTTTGCAAATAAATATGTCACAAATACAAACTTGAAACCGCATTTTTCTACTGACTTAGTTAACAGCGTGGATAAATAAAACATATATAAGCAAATCTTTAAACTTGATAATCAATTGTGGATGGTGTCAGTTTACCTGTACTTTGGTGAAACTATAATTTGGGACACACAAAGCTCATTTAGTAAACTGATTGGGAGACAGGCAGGATTATAAGCATCAATATTTAATATCTTTTTTGAACACATCTTCATTGCTCTTGGTGTATGTATGTGAAGATTTCTCACTGTTTCTCACCTCTGCAAGTGTCATGAAAAAATATGCGACCAAACAAGTTGGGAAAAAAAAAACCTGTGCAGGTTTATTTGTTTCCCTGGGTTGATTTGGCTCTTAAATGTTTCTTTTTTGGTTTGAATTTGAACCCCTTCAGACGTGAATTACTTTAAAAGTATGAAAATGCTAGGCTCAGTAGACAATCAATAAATAATGATGATGTTTTTTAGATATTCTTTTAATTTCAGAGGACATCTGGTATATATTTGTCATATTTACCAAACATTAGCCATGTTTCCATCCAAAGATGTGAATATGCGCACAACTGGAATATCAAATATTTGCGAATAAAGCACTGCTTCCATCCAATGAGTCAAAGAGAACAATTGAATTGTAGTTTCCTGATAAACTGGTGCCAAATATCAAAAGAAAAAGGAAGTTGTTGTCAGATTTGCAATGAAATTGGTCGGTTGGTTAGTCCATTAGTGCGCCCCAGTTCCGAGAGAAAAACCGCATTGCCATTGCATTGTATTGGGATTTATTCAGTAAAATGTTTACCCACTCAATTTTATATGCATTTTGAAAATGTATGCACATCTTGGTGTTTCATTCCAAGATTTTTTATGCATTATTCCAAAATGCGTATCAAAATGTTGGAAAAGAATGTGTTCTTTCGTTCAAAAGTAAGTCACTTTGGATAAAAGCGTCTGCCGAATGCATAAATATAAAATGTAGAAGACGCTGAAGTTATGTCTAAAGTCAACATACCCTGCACACTATAATCCAATAACAACCAGGTCACACTACTACCAATCGTGGCAGGTTTCATCATGGAAAGGACGAGTTAGAAACACCTCTTGCTGAAATGGTCTTTGGTGAAAGGTTGAGAAAAAAGGCGCAAATAAATGTGTATCATCAACCAAAATGTGCTTTTTGAGATTTCAAGCACATCAGGCTGTTCTTAAAAACTAATAAAACCACAATATTCATTCTAGTGGACCTGAGTGGAATAAGAAGTCGAGAAGGGCCAAACCATTCAAAGTTTTGAATACAAATAATGGGATTATGGTCTGGAGGCTGATTATTCCCACTAGGACCTGCTTCTTCTTGAGCCTCTTCATTGTTCCCTTGCCGTTGGATTAGGTCACTGAGCATAAATGCAAATCCAGAATCCATTTCCATACTCTGGCTAGGAGGAGGTTCCAGGTTTGAAGGAAAATAGCGATGTCGATCCTCCATTTGTCGTGATGTTTGTTCCCTTTGCTGTTAATGTTAAATAATAATTCCAAAACTCTTTTACCTGTAACATTTTGGTCCTTATCCCAAGCACCATCTTTCATCATCAGAAAAACCTGTTTAGTTAACAAGAAACATTCAAAAGGAAACATAACAATACTAAATAACAATGTACAATGGCAAATATACATAGAGATAATACATAACAAATATCAGTTAAAGTGTGAGATTAGTTTTGACAATTTTAAAAGGCAATGTTACTTTGTGTCAGTTTACTTTCAATGCCAGTGTTGAGTGATGTGGGTGAAGCTGCTTTACTTTACACAACAAAAGCCAATTGGGTCAGTGGTAAAGAGTAAAGCATTTATTCACAGTGGCTTTGAGGAGTATATGTGTGTTTTCAGGAAAGGATAGTGAAAATCCAAAAATGTCAACGGTGTCAAATTTGTCGTAGTCTGAATTTATGGCAAATTTTAATAAAAGCACTTACTGGAAAGAAGGAATATGGAGTTAATTCGAATATCTGAAGATTACACTCTGGAAATGGCACATTATTTTTTTTATTTAACTTGAATGCCCTTATCGTTTGTCATCAACAGAAAACAAAGCCAGCATGGTTTTCAACTCCATGAAGCATGAAATCAAGATGTCTATTTAATCAACTGCGGTCTGACACTGGTATCTAAATTAGTTTTTATCAATGTCCTTAATCTCTTCACGTGGAAATCTGTACAAAAAATATATATATTTAAAAGAGAAACTTTGGATTTCTCAAATTCTTTTTATAAGTTGACTGAAATGCTTTTGAAGTTTTACTTTACTTAAGGTTTTCAAGTTGATTCAACATTTTTTAGTGTTTACTTTTTCCTTTAGGCAAGGGAAGTTACTTTTTTAAAGCCCATTTTATACACATTGGTAATAAAAAGTGGTTTGCATAAATTAAAAACTGTGGAAATAGAGCATATTGACTTCTATTAACTTATTTTTTCTTTTTTTGTTTTCCTTTTCAATTTTAAGAATAAATGCTTTTAACAGAATGGAAATTTCAGTTATTTTAAAAGAATTTTCCGCTTATTATAAAGGAACACCAGTATTTTCAAGGTTACTCGCTGTAACTTTATGATAAGATCACTTCAATAATGTAACAATTTAATATTAAGAATTGATTTGTTGTGCAGATGGTTTTTTTGTGTGTAACAGAAATTGCAATAAAAAACATGATTTTTACAATAACTAGCAATAAAAATTTTTTCGGAAACATACCTTGCAAGTAACATTTTATTTTATGTTTTATAGCACAGTAGACATGCAAATTAAACAGCTGAAGTGACAGCTTCACGAAGAATGACTAAGAACATTAAATTGAAAGGGAAAGTTGCAAAAGGAATTTCAAAGATGTAAAACAAATGTAAAACAACCGGCTGTTATCTCACATTTTTAGCTTCTTGTTTAAGTGAAGACAGACCTACTTTGTCACGGTCATGTAACACCCCATACGTCAAAGAGTGATGTTCAAACGCTTATTTTTATATTCAAATGGAGCCGAAAAACAAGACACTTTACACAAATACAAAAATAGTGCAAAATCATTTTAGTGTGCCATTTTAGGAAGGGAAAAAACATATTAACAGCGTATTTTAACAACACCTGATCATCTTGGGGTTGCATATTGATTTAGATTTTGTGACTAAACCAGTAAAAAGCTTGTGAAATTCGTTAAACTTAAGTCTATTATCAGATGCCATTTACAGAATTTCAATTCAACATTAGATTTATTTGATAAACATTCCAATTTAGGGAAAAAAATGGATGAATAAATCATGAATAAATGTTTTTTTTTTCAGTCGTATATTAAGTTTTACAATAAAGTGTTCAGTTTCAACAGTTTAACAAAAGACGTACACTTAACAAATAATTAATATTAAGATTCCTATAAGCATTATCCAGTTATTCAAATAGACTCTTTCTAAAAGACAATTTGTTAAATTTATCTGAATTTCAGTTTATTAAAGAGCCCAATTATTTTTTTTCCTTTGCATTTTGTGGGAACTGCAGTATTATTTAGGATTTTCACCTGGGAAAAAAGTGATACAGAAATATGCCTGTAACTCATGTTTATGTAACTCTTGCTTTTACAGAGGAACTGTGAAGCAAACACAGCAAAACAACTCTGAGCACGGTTTGAATGTTGATTGTTGAGCCATGTATTTTTAGATCTGTCAATCAGCTGGATTGGTTTGCAACCCTAGAAGATGCCTAAAATATTTTCACAGTTTTTATCATAAGATTTTTTTTTCTATGATGAATACAAACAAAAAATGGTGTCAGAATACACTTATTTCCTCGTAGCAGTTATCATATCATCTGTGAGAAACTGTGATTATTTATACTGGGAACTTTTTGGAGCTGACGCATTAATCTGTGGAGCTTAACTAAAACAACCGTAAACTGATCCAAGATTCTATTTCCCTATAGCAACCAGGACATTTAAATCAAAACAGATCAGCAAGGCATCTCACAAGTATCAATGACATCAAATGTAATGTTAAAAAGCAAAATAAATAAACAAATATGGAAATGTTTAACTTTTTGTATGATGCTTGTCTTTTAGGGCTTCAAACTCATACTCACACAGAATTAATTTAAGAAATTTTGTTTTTGTGTAATTGTACAAGAGATCTACTTACAGTGGTAATTCATAGTAGCTTACTTTTTAAACAGATAAAAATGTATGAAATTAATATTACTGTGTATTGGGTGCTATATCATTAGAATTAGACAAACTAACATAATTTTATTGTTTCATTTTGTCTAATTTTATGTAAGCTTTAAATATTCAGATAAAGCAAATTCATTGTTTTGAAAAAAAAAAAAATACCCCAAATAATTAAATATAAACACTAATAAAAATAGGGAGGCCATACATTTTTTTTATTAATCCAGTTTAGTTTTATTTGTGGACATTATGTCTAAAGCAGTTCTGAATAATTTAATTTGTTAATATGCATAATGAGTAAACCATGTTTATGCAACAATTATACATCAAAACATATATTCTTTCTTTTGGTAGAAATTTTCCAGAAGATTAACATTCAAGCTGGCCAGCAATTTTCAATATTTAACTGCTAATAATGACTGCTTGAAAACCTTTTTTTTTTTTCTCCTGAAAGGAAGTCTCACAAAGATTAAATTAAATCTGTGTCATATATTTAATAGGTGTTTTCTGTACATTGCCAAACGCTTTGAATTCGATGTCAGGTGACCGTTACCGTCCCCTGGGATGGTGGGTGAAGTTTCTTGATAATCTGACAAAGCTTTTTCATGTAGACCCTTCCTTCTCACTGGTATATTCCCCTGATATATTCTGGTTGCCACCAAGGTCATGTGACATGATGAAATGATAAACAATCATACATATCCCATGCTGCATTTGGATGGTTTACCCACAGAAAAGAAATGTTTTTAAGCGTAAGGAATTTTTCGAAAAGGAACAGAACAACAGAAAATGCTTTTGGAAATTATTCTAAACACATTTGCATCAACAAATTTTCCATCAGCAAGATTTCCCAGTTGTATTTAATTAAGGAAAAATAGCTGGAATTGGGAGCCTCTCTAATATTATATCTCTATATTTGTTATATTATTGCTATAAATTAAAACAAAGAGATGGCTGTTAGAGACTGTACACCGACAAAATGAAAGAACGAGGAAACAAGATTGCAAAGCATTTTGTGCAAAGATGACAACATCTGGTGAAATTATATTGTTTTCAAATGAAGGAAACACAAAAAAACTGACTCCACATGCACCTCATGGAATAATTGGCACAAGGCAAGAGCTACAGAAACTGACATCCAGACAGAGCACACCAACAGAGCTGTTTTAAGTTTTCGTTTTAGGGGAGGCCTGTTATAGTCTCGAGCGTTTTTGTTGGAATAATTCTAACATGTTTGTAGGAATAATTCTGCTGCCTATAAACCCACAAATTCATCGCAGTGGAGAAAACCTTATGCTTTTTCCAGCATTTGAATATGCCACATAAAGTAAAGGCCAAAAAGGAGTTTCTCAAGAAGAAACTCACTGAGGTCCTGAAATACCCTAGGTAAGGCATGTAAAGTCATTCCTAAAAGCTGTATCAATCCGATTTTTAAGTCGCAATGTCACTCTGCGCTTCCAAGTCCTGGTGCTACATTCTCCGACTGAAAGACAATGGTAGATGGTGTTGAAACCTTGATAGATAGTACATCAAAAATGCTTTAAATCTGTTTTAAATCAAGTGAAATATTATGTGTAGATCACCAATAATGTGCCATAACAAAAGTCAAGGGAATGAGACCTAATGACTAACCTTTATTATAACACAATATTTGTTCTCTTTGATTTAAAACAGTTTTAAAGCATTTTTTATGTAATAACTATCAAAATTGCAACCCCTTCTACCATTTCCTGTGAATGGGAGAGTGGTGAGGCTGGACCTAGAAGCACAGCATGTCAGACTTAACCAAGTTTAGATTCAGGGCCAACATAGGGCCGTAACCAGTCTCCAAAGCTTGTGACCATAGAACATCTGAGGAAAGGGCTAGAGAATTCATATAAAAAAAACATCTACCCTACAAGAAAAAAACAATGCATTTTTATGGATTTTCTCATTGAAATTAAGCTATTACTACAGTTCATTGGCTGACAACACAAAATCACCTTCTTTTCTTCCTCCATCTGGTCATGTTTGCGTTGTACATGGCTGAATAGCAAAAATATTACTTTTAGTCAATGTAAGTGTACCTTGCATCATCCTTCTTGATTTAAACAATGGCTCATTCAACTCAACCAAACTTGTGCCATATGTCACACGCTCAGATTGAAATGTATTCCAAACAATGCTAAAATCTGAAAATAAAATCCACATTTGTGTGGCAGGTTAACTTTAAGAATCTTTCTTGGATATGAGAGAAACGTGACAAAAAAAACCACACTTAATCTGTGTAACGCATCATTAGTTTTCCTTAAATAGCTTTTATTTTTTCAGAATAACTACGAGAAATGTATGTGCACGTTCTGTACAATTTTCTCTGTATACTTGAGATTGCTTTTAAAAAAATCGAGTGGTGAAACAGTTTGAAAAAACGGGATGTTGACACTTAGAAAAGCTCCCGAAATACCGTCCAACAGCAATCCTCTGGTTTGCTCTGGATATATATCGGAAATATCAGTTCTTCAGATTATTATGTTGGCTCCAGTTATTGTTGTCAAAAACCCCAACTCTTCAGTCTCTATAGAGGCACATTAAAAATACTGCCATTTCCCAAGAACTGTGTCTTTGATTGCATCAACAAACTGTGCAGGCACCCAGTAGACCCAATATTGCGAGGCTTCTGTCGGACCCAGCTGAAATGCCTAGAAAAAAAAGATTTACAATTATTTTATAGTTATAAACAAGAATCTAGCGGAATTGTAGAGAAATTAGTCATTTTTGGGTAAAAATTGGGTAATTATCAACAACGATTATTAACCGGTTATTGATAAGACTTACATATGAGACTTACAATAAAAAAGATTAGTGCCAGATTTTTAAACCAACGGCAGGTAATTAAGAACACAACAAATGGGAAAGTTTGACTGGGCAAAATTTTCCCCAGTAACATCAACAAGCCACATTTTAGAAAAATATAAATAATATAAATAAACTACATAAGCCTGCATGTGCCATTCTTTCTTTAGCCTATATTGTTGGTGGGTTGACTAATATAATTAAATCTTAAACCCTTACCATCATGTGATAGTCCTCGTGACCCTCTATTGCCTCAGTCACAACATTTTTGATGGAACCCATGGGGATTTTTTCCGTTCTTTCTGGAGGCCAGGAAAAAAAAATCAAAATAACCAATTAAGTTCCTTACTTGGGTTTTTTATTTTTATTTATCAAACACCCAATCACCTTTTGTTCCTATCCACATTTGATCCTGTTCCAGTTTGAAAGTCAGTCGAACCTTTCCCCCAGATTTGTTGTACATTCCTGATAAAGGCACAGTCGGCAGTCGCTCCTATTTGACAAACAGGAAATCACTTGGTTGTCATTAGTGTGCACATGAAACTTATTATTGTTCTAAATGAGAGCCTTACAGCGAGGGGCAAAACATCAAAACAATGTTCTTTTGACAGCATGAATCTGGCATATTCTACTCAGATTTTGTTCTTTCCACATACCTTAGTTCCTTTGAATGATGGCATGACATCTTCTGGTTTACCTTTATCCAAAACTTTTCTGTGTTGCTGAGTAAAAGACCCACAATTTCATTTATAATACACAAGCTCATGTATCCATCAAAATTCTCTCAAATTAAAATAAATTGTTACCCACCTTTTGTCTGCACAATGGTTCCTTTTTGTTCTCCTCAGCTTTAACCTCTTGCTGAATAACTTCTTTTGGTGTGTTAACAGCTAGTACATCGTTTATTGTAGATCCGACTACCATAATCTTTGCACCGTTTGTAACTTTGATTTCTCCAAGCGTCTTGTCCTCGGGTAGCAGTCCTTTATACATCACTTTCTGCATAGCAGGGGGAAGACCTAACCACAAAATATAAAAGATGGTATTACACAATCGTATCTTGATTTAAACTGTAGTCCCACATTCCAATTATTTTTTGTATCAAGAAAAACTCGTATATGTGTGGGTAGCTTTGAGTAGTGCTCAGATTAATTAAAATAATGCAAACAAAAAACAGACACACGTTCGCTTTACTTAGTAAAGGGAACACAATGAGGGATTCAAGAGGTAAATAAATTAGAAAATTAACTATTTTCTTTTCCACTGAAATCTGTGAAAACCCAGTCAATAGAGATAAAAGGATGCTTCTGACATCCGCTTTAAGTGGTAAATGTGATGAGAAAATACGCAAACAATTCACCAGTTGTTCTCCAAACTTTCTTAAAATAAATGAATAAACTTATTTAATCTAAATCATAATGTGAAAAGCCATTCATTGCCAAACTATCAATAACAGTCAGGGTCCTTATTCAAATAAAATCTTCATCACTGGTCTACCATTGGGAAATGTTTTGCCTTCTTCTTAGCTCCTTGCGAAACAAGCTATAAATGACGAGGACGGGTCCCCTAACTCTTCCCCCAGGTTTTTGTGTTCATAGTAATAAAAACAGTGCATTTTAACGAATTGATAGTGAGAAGAAAATAAAGTATTCTAAAAAATTCTAAATAAAGTAAGAAGACTCAAGCTAGATTTAACAAGATTTAACAGAAACCAAGGCTTTATTTAGCTTAAATGTGAGTCAGCCAACTAAAGCACTGATAAATCGAGAAGAGGGGGTAAGGGAGCAACTGGACTCTCAAGAGTCCAAAGCATCAGCGAACAAATGTCTCCCCGGCATTTTTACCTAAACATCTTCTAACTTCCTGCTTGTGATGTATTTCCTGTTCTTTAGGTGCATTTTTTGAAAGGTCCTCAGCAGATCAGAACTACAGCCTGAATGCCCAAGCGACAAAAGCATGGCCCATCATTGGTACTCTAGGATTAAAAATGTTTTTAAGCTTTATGCTTTGCCTACATAACTATTTAACATCAGCTAAAGGTTATGCGTTTAACTTAGTATTTGGTATTTAAGATTCATCACTGAATGATTGTGATCACAGAGAATTGCTAATTAAGATCTCATTGTTACATAATAACAGCCAAAGTATGTTGTCTTTGTTTGGGGGCTGGTGGAATTTATGGGCCCTGCAGGTATTACTTGATTTACACTCTTCTGTTATCTGATCATGCTTTGAGTGGACCATTCCTTTTGTGGGCAGCCCCCAAAAGGCTACCAGTGTATAAGATACATAGAAATAATGTTCAGTTGTGTTAAAAGATTTATAACTGCAGCTTTGCAGGTTAAACTTGTTCTGTTACCCCAAAACAAGTCAGGTCTACCTGTAGCACCAGAAAAAAAATTGCCTTCAGAATGAGAAATTGGCAAACCAAACTCCGCATTAACCATGATACCAATTCAAAATGAGCACGAAAACACATTGATGGCCAGATTACCTGTGAGGTTGTGAATCTTCTCTTTCAGCTTAGCACCGGTACTATCTAAAGGGATTTTAAGATCATATTTGTTTTTGTTCCAGATGATTTTGACATCCACCATCTCTTTCCCCTCGTCACTCTCCTCTCCATTGGTGACCACAGCAGTGCTTTCGCAATCAGCGAGACACGCTTCTTCACTCCCTGCTTCATCTCCTTGACCAGGAACATCACATGTCATTTCGGGTACCTTTTTCGTGACATTAGCATCCATTTCTGCTATCTCACTTCCTATGGAAACAATTCAAAATGAATATCAATCAAATTGTGTAGTTTAAAGAGAAATCCACCTAAATCCACCTGCAGACGAAAAGAGACGAGCAGCGATAGGGCAATCCCAATCGACCACTGGTGAAAACTTGTGGGAGTGACCAGCGATGAGCAACAAAAGTTAAGAAAAGGTGTAACTTTATGCTAATGAGAAGCAATCATCGCGAGTGACATCCAATAGGAGGGAAGTATTTTCTACGGTTTATTTTGTGAACCCATTGAGCTCTGTGTTTACACTTTGGGCGCACATGCAAAAAAGCACACGCTGTTCCTCGTTCATGACTGAAAATGCACGTAATTTGATTTCAGTGTTTATGTACATACTTTGCATCTAAAATAGCGAATTGGTTGTTGATTGCTTGTCAACCACTCATTGATAAGCAAATAAACAGTGGTACGCCCACTAGTGACGGCTCTGCTAGTCATTGGGCGACAAGTTGTGACGTTGTCTCTTTTGGTAAGTTTTTAAATAAGAGGTTACTTGATTGTACATAATTCTAACAACCTTTGCATTTACAAATACCCCCAAAGTACATTTTGATCCAAATAAAAAGAAATATGGGTTAGTCTATGATCCCTCTAATTGCTCTTAGAAAATGAGCAGTAGTGTGGGAGTATATTTAATTGTAGAAATTGTATTGTTTACACATTTAATTAGCTTGTAAAACTGCAACGTTTATATAGCAGCTATTAACATTTACAAGAACATCTGGACTACTTCAAGCCATCTTTTGAAGTATGAACATTGATGGTAAGGTTTAATGGGACTGACAGTGCTAGCAGTGAGAAACAGTTGATGAGATCATCCACAACTGGCTCGTTGTTAGCTCGCAGTGCTAACGTTAACTCCTCGAAAGCTCACATGCACACTTGCCTCAAACACTTGAGGTGCCCATCTAGCCAGGAGCTTGGGAAACCGAAAGTTCTGAGGCTCACCCGAGGCTTTACGGTTCAAGGTTCATTCGATAGTTCCACGCGTCCCAACGGTGACCCATAACAATGGTATTAGTGTATACAAATCGACAGATTTTGTGACATAGCCTAAGTTTTCGACATGGCTTGTTCTAACCCCAAACATCTAGCTGTTGATTCATCCTGACAAGCTAAAGAAATGTCAGCTATCTAAAAAGGAACATCCGATTTTGTTAACCGCTGTGATTGGTTGATATATGTCCCTGCAAAAACAACGAAAATTGGCTTTAAGGACATTTTCACGCTACCTACCATCCTGTGCCGCCATGATGATTGTGTACAATATGAGGAGAGGCTTCTGGGAAAGAGCGTGCTGTCAGGGAAAGACCTCTACTGCTTTCCGTAGTGACTTTGCGATTTTAAAATCAGGTTAAACTGAGAAAAGGGAAATGAAAGTAAAGATAATACCAGATATTAAGAAGTATTATTAATTTATATGTATACAAAAATGTAATGCACTGAACTTACCTCTCCCGCTATATGAATAGTTAATCTTCTAGCCTTTAAATAATTATAATATAAACAACAACAACAACAACAACAACAACAACAACAACAACAATAATGTGTTATTTTTGACCAGTTTGATAATCCTTATGTTTTGTAATTGATCTAAGGCACAAGAAGCATGTCATTTTTTGGTAGCCATTTGTTTACATTCCAAAACCAGTTTTCAAATAACAAGAATTTATTTTTCAAACACATGTTTATAAACACAAATTAATTGGAATTAAGTGCAGAATTTCTTTGGGAAATATATTGGAAGCAGGCAGGTCAAGAGAAGAAGTCTCAATAGACTTAGGAAAAGAAGAAACATCAAAAAACAATTAAAAAAAAGGGTTACAGGAATTTTAAATCGGTTGAAGAGTTGACTGAAACCCATTCCTGAACCAGCTTTCAAATAACAAGAAAAAAACATGTCCCTAATGTTTCAAATAAAGCCCTTATAAACAACAATTTAATTTTGAATAAAGTGCAGATTTGAACATTATTTCTTTTGGAAATAGATTGGAAGCAGACAGGTCAAGAGAAGAAGTCTCAAAAGAGTTCGGAAAAGAAGAACAATTTAACAGCATTATACTACTGGATGGCCATGATGGATTGGCGACCTGTCCAAGGTGTACCCCCTCCTCTCGCCTGATGTGTGCTGGAGATGCTTGGCTGGTGGCAAAAAATGCTTGGCACCAGGAGAACCCAGTGACCCCGTCAGTGGGTTAGAAGATGAATTAATGAATAAATAATGCGGGATGGATTGTGAAACGATCAAATTTTTTTTAGGGTAACAGGAATTTTGTTTTGGTGTAGAACTTCTAGGTAAGAAAAATGTTTCCTTTCATTCCTTACATCAAGGGTTGACAGATAACAAGATATTGGCCCAGGCCATGAACATGTGTAAAAATAGATAGAGATATAGGAATTCTTTCAATGTTATAGTTTCAGAGTAGAAGGAAATTGAAACCGCTGAACTAGAATAAAATTAATGGGAGATGATTTTTCAAACTGAGGAAGGATTTTAACTTTCAGAGGTACTGTTTAATCAAGTTAACTTGAAGTATTATTAGTTTTTTTTAAATCAAGAAAATGTAAACCACCCTTTTTGAAGTTGTCCATTAAGAAAAAAAGTTACAAAATGACTTTTGTTTCTCAAAATTTCAAATTTAGCCCCCAAATTATCTCAAAATGTCAACTTTTAAGCTCATAATTTAGCAATTATTATTATTATTATTTAACATTTTCCATTTTAAAGCCATTATTATTTCTTTAGGTTTGGATATGGGCTTCCGTAGAAATGGGTTCCCATAGACTGAAATTCTGTAGGTGTTATGGACAATTTATGAAAGATTTAACACACCAAGTACAACGTTACCGGAGGTGACGAATTCTGTTGTGTTCTAAACAATAGAGATCGGCTGCGCTCGATCTAGGATAGGGTGCACATTGTTTTAAGATCTACTATTGGTCCGCGGTTAAAGCAACACATACCCTGCCTTACCTCCGGGGCACGGTGAACTTTCAGCTCTGAACTTTGAGCTCTATGAAAATGTAAACGGTCGTTTAAGGCTTATAAATCCACTACCGAATCACTAACAAATGCCTGCGCGAGACCGAAACAGAGACTGCGTGAGAGTTTGGCTTTGTGAATCTGGTAAGTTACTCTGCCACGCTGTTATTAACACTGCAACCACCACCCTGCTCTGCTATCATTTAACAAGACAACTGAAATGTTTTGTTCAATAAAATATGGGATAAGGACGATATAATAATAGATTTTTAAATGACATTAACATGCATTTCGGCACAGATTTGTGAAGCTACAAAAGTCATTGCAACCACATACATTTTTATTTGCCATCAACATAAAGAATGCATTCATTCTGTGCCACTGCTTCATGTCCACTAGGTTAAATTAGTTACCACAGAAACCATCACATGGACTTTGCGTTCCAGCCACTTTCATATTATGCATTTGATGAACACAAGCTCATGCAGTTGTGTAAGTTAAGCAATGACTTCTATTTGCTTCTCTGCAAGTCCAGAAGGATTGTGTTGTGCATGCAGTATATACACAATGGATCTTATTATTCCTCTTATTGAATGACTTTTTCACAGTATGTTTTCCTGGAGAGTCTTATGTTCATGGATCAGGACACACTTGATGGAATTCTGACATCTTCCACGGGGATTTACAGCAGGTGAAGATGGCGGACCTCAGGACTTACAATGTTGTTGTTTTGGGGATTGGATTTCTGCTTATTTTCACAGCCTTCACCACATGTGGAAATATCGAAGTAAGTGGTTCCTCACCTTTACTCCATGATAAGGTTTAATGATTATGGTATTTAAACATGTTTATTTTCCAGACTTTGAAGTGTTTTAAGTATATATGTATTATTTTTAAAGAGTTATTTATTCAGTAAATTTTCTCTCAGTCTAGGTTTGTCTGTCTTTGTATTTTCACAGTTTGATCACAGGATCACATTTATGTTTGCATGCTGCTTCATTTCAATATTTTATGTATCACTTAAATAAAAAGAGCCCTCTCTTAAATGATTGTATGAAGACTTTGATTGTTGAGGGAAATCCAGGCCAGGCAAATCTCGTGTTTTAGATTTTCCCTATTAGTCCATAAATTATCCAGCATGACTAATGTGAGGAGGACATTCAGATGTCACGCTGGACTCGCGCTGCTGACCTCATGCAGGAAAAAAAAAATTACTAACTCAATTTCACAGTGAAAGGAGGTTTTATCACAAGATAATCCAACTTTTTCCTTTATTATTTAGTATTAAATTATTTTTCGATAGCATAGTATTGGACAAATCATTACACAAAGCTTCACAAATCAACTACAAATATTAAATTTCTGTGCTTATAAATACGTTTTGAATCTATTTATTTTTCTATAAGCAGTAGATGCTATACATATTGAAATATATCGAAACTCTTGAGGTAAACAGGTATCGGGTTCTCAGGTATCGGCAGATTTGTGTTCGTATCATTATAAGATAATTGTAGTTTTTTTAATGAAATTGGAAAATTCAGATAATTTTTTTCTGCTATTATCTAATGTGAAATCAGAAATGTCCTCATTACACGTAGATGTCTCATAAATATTCATAAGACTGGGTTCCCTTATTCAAGAAAACACACGTCCTTTCAGACTGCTGTCCACTATAGAGTAGCAAAAAAGCTTGGCCTGAGCCTGAAAATTTTCATTAATTGTTCTTAAAGCCACTTGGAGGTATATTTGCTTAATACAACCTTCAATTCACCTCTTCAACAACCAGTGGTGTCTCTCTTACCAGTTAAATACAAATCCTGCTTTGTCTTTCCAATCAGAGAAAGTATCACCTTTGCCTGTTTTTGGAACCTCATCCAAATGGGTATGTTGTACGGTTTCAAAACAGCTGCAAAAGTAAATTGCAGAAGTTCAACATTGATATATTAACTGCTTGGTTAATTGTTTCCAAATGGAGCACTAATTATGATTAATTGACCTTATTACAATAACCCCCGCCCACATCTGGAATTCACTTTGAACAAAAGCATCTACTAAATTTATAAATAAATGAAAGACAAAGTGCATAAATGTACATACATAGGATAAATACACACAACACAATAAAAGTATCTCTGTGCAAGATTGTTGGCTCTATTAACGTGGCCTGTGTGTTTGACTGAGATTGTATCATTTTTATTACATTTAAAATAACTTTATTTTTCTTTTTAGCAAACTGTGGTGAAAAGCTTGAATGGCACTAACTTTACTGGGAGTGGGTATCATAGGTAAGATTCACTTTGAGATTTTTCAAACACTGATTGATATTAAAAGCCGTTCGTGTACAATCCCATAATTAGATTCACATGGTCTGAGGGTGACTGCGCTAAGATCTGATGTGGGTTATCTGATGATGCAGAGAAATCACTCTGGCCTGTCTGTTTGCCATATTTAGTAAAAATATAAACGAAAAATCACCTGGATATGAAGATTTAAAAAAAGAGCTTTTTGTTTTTTGCTGTCTTGAAATTCTGTTGCTGACTTATTTGTATCTTTTTTCAGTGTATGATACCAAAACTAACATGTGTTCTTTAGTAAATGAAGAAATATAAGGTTTGGGGAAACAAAGGGCTGAAAGTTTTTGTCTGGCTGGGCATTTGTTTAAATGGGACTCAGGGTAGCATGGGAAGAACCTGCAGAATCCATTCAGTCCCACACGGAATTATATGAGGAGATCAAGATACTATCTGCATATCTTGTAAATGTTCATTGTCAGTTTATGGTGGGATTAAGCTAAGACGTTTCTTGTGTTGATAAATAATCGTTATTTGATAAATTGGCCAAAAAAGTGACTAAAAGTGCAGTAATTCACTTTTCAATCAACTTTTAAAAATGAAATGATGCGAACGTTTTTGGAATGTGTGAACCATCATTTCCCATTAAGTCTTTTTTATATGTTGTTTATGTTTGGTATCAAGTGACTTCCCCTTTTCTTTCACAGTCTTGGAATAATATATGGAGTTTTTTCATTCTGTAATATACTTGCTCCCATGATCGTGGCAATAATTGGAGCTCAGTTTACAATGTTCTTGAGTGGAATTCTTTACAGGTGAGTATCTAAGATGCAATTGTTTTCAAGTCTACTTCTTGTGCTCATATTGCCACTGCATCTATCCTTCACTCTGTGTATTTTGCAGTGGATATATAGCTGTATTCATCATTCCGTCCACGTGGTCCTTTTATTTCACATCGGTGCTGATTGGGTTTGGTGCAGCCAGTAAGTAGAATATAAGATGATTTCGGTCATCCTAGAAATATTTCCTTTAAGTCAAAATTTGTTTGTTTTTTTTGTAATCTGTGTTTAATTCTTATGCATTGCAAGTTCTTTTTAACTAGTGCAGCCTGTCCTCTGTTCCTATCCCCAGTGCTCTGGACAGCCCAGGGACTCTTTCTAGTGGAAAACTCTGATGCCTCTACCATTAACAGGAACACTGGAGTGTTTTGGGCTCTGCTGCAGTGCAGGTACAGAAAGGACATCAGCAAGTTTAGCTCAAGTTCTAACAGTTTGATGTTATAACCATTAACGTAATCCATGTAATCAAGGTATTGATTACATGGTAATAGATAATCAGTAGCACACTAATCCACAATGCAGAACTTTTGCGTAAATAACATCATCAATGGCTTAAATGCTCAAATAGCTCAACTGCAGATTAACAAATTTGCAGATCCTTTATCTTCCTCGTTTTTTCACATATGTGTTGTTTTTATTTTTTGTGTGGCACAACTTGACTCTTGTCTAGAGCAGTTTATAAACTTTATAAACGCCGACTTTATAAACACCAAAATGTGACCATACCGGGCTGGCTGAATCTCGTGTTCCACCTCGTTTGTTAGGTGAATGGGTGTTTTTTGGTAAATGACGAAACAATACAAATTAAAAGTCCCCACTTTTATCCCATCAAATCTACATTTTTCACATTTCAATTATTGATTGTTAACTTTTTATCAATATCAATCAGCTCTAGTGGCTATTTGAAGCCAATCCACTGATCTGTGGTAACAAAATGGGGTCACACCCTTTTGGTGTAGTGCTGCATTTGCTTAAATTCAGATGTAAAGCACAAATAAACTCTAAATTTAAATGTAACCTAAATGTAAACAAAAGCCACCTTCCCTGTGTTTTTATAATCATGGTCACTTCAATCAAGTATTCTCTACTAACCAAATAATTTATCTTAAATGTTTAAACAGCCATTGATTCCTGACAAAAAAAATCTGTGTTTTCTTTCCAGTATGTTGTTTGGCAATCTGTACATTTATTTTGATTGGAAGGGAAAAGCAGAAATTTCAGGTAACGCAATGGGTTTCTAATTCATATTTTAACAAAAGCTTGATTGCATCAACTTTTTTTAATATGGGTTAATCTGTACATGTACACATTATCTTTCTACAAAACTCAAACAACCGTTTCTGGAGTGTGACTGTCTCCGAAGTTAAGTGTATGTTTACTATTGTGCTCTTTCATTGTTGTTTCTGCCATATTTGTGTCAGACGCAGATAGAAAGATCATTTTTGCAGCCCTTCTGGTGATCTCACTGCTGGGGACTCTTAGTTTTCTAGCCTTGAGGAAGGTGCGTCAGTTAGAAGATGCTCAGTCTGAGGAAGAGGGGCAGTCTTTGCTATCAGCACGAGTTATGTAAGTGCCAACTGAGATGGCTTATATTGCTAAATGTAAAAACACAAAGAAACAATGCATGATTGGTTTAATATTGCATTTTCTTTAATTATATGCAACTATTTTTATTACCTTAACAATGTGGTTTTAGATATAAAGAAAGAGTAACATCTTCTGTGATTGATGCAAAACAGAGTTGAGTAAGTTCTCAAGGTTACACTTCACATTCCTACATGATTATTTTCAGCCAAAAATGAACATTCCTTTCATCTGTTTTTTGTTGTTAATTTTCAGAGACAATCATGGAAATCTTCAAAACAAAAACCATATTGTTGTTAAGTTTCTGCATGGCATACAGCGGTAAGGGCGTCTTGGAGCCGTTGATGCGAACGCGGTGAGCATGTTTTGATTCCTCTAATCTCTTTGAAGGTTTGGAGCTCTCATTTTACAGTGGCATTTATGGAACCTGCATTGGAGCCACATCTCACTTTGGTGATGCAGCAAAAGGCTTAGTTGGTATTTCGGGCCTCATTGTAGGAGTTGGAGAAATAGTTGGTAGGTAAAGCCAATATTTCTTGTGTTGTGAAAAGCTGCAGATGAAGTAACTTAAAAATGTGTTTTGTCTACAGGAGGAGGATTGTTTGGCCTTCTGATGAAGAATAATCGTTTCAGGCGCACTTCGGTTGTCTTCTTAGGGATGGTTGTTCACTTTGTGGCCTTCTACTTGATATTCCTCAATATACCTGATGATGCACCAGTGGTTTTGCAAACAAGCTCACAGCATAAGCCGTATCTTACACCAAGGTACTTCATGAGTTGTTTGCCGTGAGAATTGAAGGAATGATATCTAATCTGAATTCGATCTCCTGCAGTGTGTCCATTGCTCTGCTGTGCAGCTTCTTGCTGGGTCTCGGAGACAGCTGCTTCAACACACAGCTCTACAGCATTCTAGGACGCGTTTATGCTGAGCAGAGTGCTCCTGCTTTCGCCATTTTTAAATTCATACAGGTAAAGACTCTAGGGAACCCAAGGGAAGGGTTTCTCTAAAATTTCTGGCATTTTTAATTACTAATTAACTGCTTGAATTGTTTGAAACTATAAATGTTTCTGTTGTGGTTGAGGAAACACCTCATGGCAAAAGTCCTCCTTTAATCATTGACAAAAAAATGTCAACTTTTCATGAATGCTCGCAGCCTATTTAAATAAATGGTGACCCCTGGGTTCTGAATTTTAACTGGTTTGGTGTGAGATGCAGTTCAGTCTGCGTTTCAGGTTAATGCCATTGCTTGGTCCGATATGCAAATGTGATGTTCATAACTTCCTGATACAACCCACCAAACTTTGTGCAGATTAGTTGATATTCTACTTCATAATACTCAATGTCAAAATCATACAATCCTTAATTGCACGATTGGTTTGATTAGCATATGAGCCAATGCGTCAGGTATCCTCTTGTTACCTGTATATAAGACACCAGTCTACAGAATCAGTCAACAGGCTCAACCAAATCAGTGCAAGGCCTAAAAGTAAAGAGTTGGTTAAGAATGACTTACATAAGGCGGGAACAGGAGATTTTCTAGTAGATCAGGATCACTTAAATTTAAATATAGCCGTCTTCAAATGCATTTTTCCCATATCTTTAGTTTCCCACTGTGAAAATATACAGCGATTTAGGTGGAGGGAACATTAATCTGTCAGTGGACAAACGTTGAAATTAGCATAGCGCCACTGAAACTCCCATTTGTCTACTTATCATTGCATCTGTGGTCTCCTAGCTTTAGACTGATGCATAGCTGAAATAATCTGCATACTGTGCGCGGAGTAAGTGCCATGACTAGATCTGACAAGGCATTCTGAGAATTTAATTATCAATTAAGGATTAATTAAAGGTTGCAGATGACCATGGTTCTTTTAAATACAGGGTCTTTCAATTGACTTAAATGTTTTTCTTCAAGGCAATGAAAGTTGGATGTTTGCTAAATTTGTAAATGCAATGTCCTTCATGCACATTACTTCAGTCTGTAAGTAAACCACTGTCTCTACCAGTCTATTTGTGCAGCCGTGGCATTCTTCTACAGCGGGTATGTACTACTAACCTGGCAGCTCCTTGTGATGGTCATCATGGGCTTCTTTGGGACACTTTGCTTCTTCGTGGTGGAGAGGATTCAGAACGCTTCAGCGGATTCTCAGGAGTATTAGATTCACCTAGAACACATTTCATATATCAAGATCTTGTAAATAATTGTGACAAAAGTACTAAGAAAATCTTTCCACTGTTTTCCCTGGCCAAAAAAATCTGAAAGCTAAAAAAACTATTTTATAGTTTAGTTACCATAAGATTGTCAAAAACACAAATTAAGTATCATTCTTCATTTTCCCTGTTTTTTAGCCATCCAGGTGATTGCACTTTTAGCATAGCTTAGCATAGATCATTGAATCTGATTAGACCAGTAGCATTTCAGTATAAAGAGAGGGTTTATTACTCTGAAAGTGAAGTTTTTAATAGAATAAATATGGATCATTTTATACTGAAATGCTACTTTTCTGATTCAGGTATCTATGTTCCAAACTATAGAGAGCGGCTGAATATTTGGTAAATAAATGGTGAAAACACTACGTATTGTGTCAGGGAAGAGAGGGAGGATGAGTATCTCACAAACTTGTTTATTAGTCATTGGAAATCATTAATACAATTGTATTCATGTAATTTAGAGGTTTATTTTATAGTACTCAAGGAATGGGAAGATTCTATAATTCATTTCCCAAGAGACTAAGAGATTGGTATTGGCTAAGTCTGATTTAATCAATTGTCACCAGTGGGGTTCAATGTAATCATGTAAAACTAGACAAAGGTTTTTAATTAAACTCAAGGGTTAGCTACCTTTCTGCAAGGATCATTTATTTCCAGCCCCTTTTGGAGTCCAGGAACCAGTGCTCACCTCAAAGCCACAGTGCTTCACGTAGGGTAGCTTTCAAATTGTTATTATTGGATTTTGCTTGTCTGAATTTCAGCTTAACAATTGTTGTGTTTTTTGGAATGTAATCTGATTAGTAAGAAAGAGACAGATCTGGAGTAAAATGAACATTTCCTTGATGCTAATGCAATTGTGCGTAAATCTTATTAGCAAACGTTCTCATGAAAGGCTTCATTTCAGCGGCTATGGCAAAACATGCCTCCAACTCAGGTCACACGCAGACCAGTCAGCAGATCATGGGGAATTTTTGAGTCTCATGGAAGTACTGATGGTCTTTTTGGTATTTCTGTTTGTGAACTTTTTTTTTTGTTAAAAAGTGATTTAAATTTGTTTTAGAAATGGGCCAGAAATAGCGCTGATGGCAAGAAGCTGATTATTGTGTAGCACGTCATTATTCCCCTTTAAACACATTGTAGTGTGATGCAGTTTTCTGATATCAGCATCTTTTTATATTTGGTAGCTGATGGATGACAAATTTGTCATGCTTTATCTGCAAAGTGACGCATGGTCCTTCATTTAGAGTTTTGAAAGCATTTGTATTTTGTCATAAAGCCTTCAAAATGAGATGCAGGTTTATATGCACTAAATACATAGATATTGGAAATGTTTTCTACTTTTTGTCACACTAATGTTGTTTTTTTGTCTAGAACAGTCACTGATTTGCATTTTAATAGTTATTTTGTAGTAGCAACGGTTGGTTTACTTGCACTGTGTTTGTGTTTAATGAAGAAACACTAGTGATTTATTAAAAGGTGCATATCTTTAATATTTTTTTTGTAATGCTTTGTCTTTTGGAATAGTGACATAATTTTAATGAACACATATACCATGATAGTCAAAATCTTTTGCTGCATGTTGAGTTTTACTACATTTGAACGAATACAGCATTTCCACATGATGTCATGGTACCAAAGGACTCACATAAAATGCTAAAAATTGGCTGAAAAAGCTGTTGTGTGACTGACTGCTTGAACCGATTTTCAAAGACTTCACCATACTTCTGAAATCCAAAGAAAGGAAACAGATTTAATTTCAGGAGCTGAAACCTGGATTTGTTCTTTCTGTTTAGTGTCTGGTAAGTCAGACATTTGGCTAAATCACTATATTCTCTAATTGGAAATTAACTGTTCTGCATGAGCTATTTTGGTTGTTGTCACTAGAGGGCGTAGAAGTCCTACTCTTACTGTGCAGGAGAAAAATGAAACGTTTAGTTTAGTCTTGGATGACTAATTGCACATTTACAAGAAAATTAGAAATTGTAAATGTTTTTTATGTGCAATTTGTGACAATTTAGCTTTTGTTTAAACAGTGTAAGATATGACTGAAAATTCTGGATCTGGTAAACTGGTTTTATTGTTAAAAGTCCAGTCTTCAAAACTGCATGTAGTATTAAGCCTCATGTTTGCATGTATTTTCCAGAGTTCTCGGTTCTCAACATATGGTCTGATTTAATCAGAGACAAGCAAAACCCGTCAAACAAGGAAACTATCAGAGATCATCTTTACTGAGGTCTTGATTACATGTTGTACATGTCTTTTAACAATTGGTTTGAAAAACAAAACAAAAAAAATACTTGTATTTCTCGAACAGCTGGTAATGAACATATTCAGAATTTCCCCTTTCAATACAGTACGATTTTAGTTGTATATTAATATCCCAAAGGATCACTGCAGTTTTACAGTTACAAAAAGGTTGATAAAATATGAAGTGGATCATGTTAAATACTAACTAGTTGCATTTAGGAGCATTTTATTGAAATTTTGCTGCAACTGAATGATGGAGTGGCAGGCAAATCTATTTTTGATTGAACATTAGTCCCTTTTTTAGAAAACAGTATTATTTACTGTTCACATTTTATTTAATACAAGATTATAAACTCCGCAGTTCAGAGCAATTTTGCACTAGGTCTAATATAATTTATTACAATGTTCAGCTTTGAGCTTGTTTTAATCAGGTTGGACCAGTAGATGGTGCAGCATCTCCATTCAAAACTGTTTTCAGCTCGTTTCAAATGCAGAGAATAATGTCCACATGCCAAAGTTGTGATGAAATATTTGAAGAACAACAGCATACTATAAGATGGTTTTAACTTTCTTTGAGTAGGTTGGAATTGACATTAGAATTGATTGTCTCTTGGGTATTTTGGGAAGCAGTGGGTGTTAAACATTGGTCTGCAGTATGTCCAGTCCTTGATATGATTTTTTAGTACAACCCCAGCATTACATTACACAATAATTCCACAACAAACCTGAAATTGTACAAATAAAGTTTGTAAAAAAAATTACTGCAAAAATTGATAAACTGTTTTTTATAACAGAATAAAAATTTGTAAATCCCCAAAAAGCAGACACTTTATACACAGTTCTAAGCACTTTATGTGCCAGAAGTTTGAAAAACACAAACCATATCACAGATATTGTACTTGCAATGGGTATCCCTTCTTTTCACCACTAAATGGCACTGATTGTGACTGAAAAGCTTCTGATGATTTGTACATAGACAATTTTCAGTTTTCAATGAAAACCCAACATGATTAATGTCACTAATTACTTACCATCTTGAACACTGTGTTCTGTAATCCTGTGGCATCTATGTCACCTGTTATTGACTGATAGTTTTTGCGTGTCTTGCAAATGTGAACAGTAATGGAATAACACAATTAAAGTCATAAAGGCTTCCGAAAAACATACAGTACATCTAACGTAATGTACTATAAAAGAAAATATTGAAACTTGGGTCAGAATAAGTTTGGCTCAAAGGAATTAAAATTATTTCCACGTCTTATTTTTTAATCAGTAACATCATTCATTGTCTTAAACATTTGTATACATACAAAAAAAAAAACAACAACTTTGAGATGCAATTCAGCCAACAGAATCAAAAGTAAACACAGTGGTTTGACCACACCTGTAAAAAATGTTTAACATTATAAATCATTGGTTGTCTGGATAAGACATTTCAGTTAAATATATCATAGCAAAATAAAGGTAATAAAATCCTTTTAGCACTATTTATTAGAACTCCAAGTTTACTTGGTAACTAGTGACCAGTGACCTTGATGATGCTTGTAAACGATCAAACTGAAGAATGGTCCACACTCTAATTGGAAGCTATAGACTGGGTTTCTCAAATGTCACAGTGTTTGTCTTTTATATGATATATAAAACTCAAAAACAATGATTTAAAAAAGAAAATGAAGGACATTTAACACATTTCAAGAACAGTTCAACTTGCAAGCACTTGTAAACTTACAGCACAGAAATTGTGAATCCCTTAGTGCAAAGATTCAAAGTAAACATTCAAATTACAAAGTGAACCACTAGCTTTACAACATAGTTCTTCTGAATAGAAAAGCCCTTTGACATCGTTGCATTACAACATATCTCATAGTTAAAACAAATGATGAGCATTTGCATGTAGTTAATTTTACTGGTCTGGATTGTTCCCGTGATGATGGTTAAACCCTAACATCATAACAACGATAAGCCAAACGGAATATGACGCATGGAGACTGAAAAGACCTTATGCAAAAGAACGTCACAGTTAGACTGCATGATATGAACAGTCCGTTTGAATAACTGGTGGCGTATGCAAAGAAGAAACCCAAGAACTTTGTTGAAACATGTCCTGGTGCTTGAAGTCCCGAGGGAATTTTGTGGCTCCACACTGGTTTAATGTTTGTTCAGTGTTACTCATGCTCTGTTGCATTTCAGTGTTCTTTGACACATCTTGAAGAGCCTGATATGGATCATCGCAGATGAGAATAACCTCATGATGAATCAAAGGTGGATAGAGCTGATTTGACCTGGGGATTAAATTTTCCCTGATGAACTCTTTAGCGGTATCTGGGTTAATTTCCTTGTTCAAAACTGTATTGAATGACTGATACCCATCTTCCAGATTTTCTTCAGTTGTGGAGTTGTTTTGACTCTTGCTGCAAACAATGACGTCCTCCTGCTTTGTATCGAAGTCAGAGAGTTTGCTGTTGTCAGGAGGACCAATGCTCAAGTTCTCAATGAATGACGAATTGTCTTTTGCAGACTCCAAATAAGATTGGTTACTGAAAACCGATACACCAGAACAATTTCCAGAATCTCTGTTGGCACTATTCTTTTCTTTTGTGAATGTGTCCGTGACGCTGTTGTACTCCATTGTAGGGAATTTATTGATGGGTTTGACATTTGTGGAAAAAAGGAATTCTAAATCTTGATCCATGGCACGTGCAACGCATGAACGGATATCATCCACCTTCGAGCCAGAATTCGAGACAGCCTGACCATAATCCACCGGCGTGGACTCAACACTCTGGGAACTTCTATCAGTGTTAGAGTCAACAGATAATGCTGAGATCCTGTCAAGAACAGCAACATGTAGATGCATCACACAACTTGCCAACTTTGCAGAAAAAAAGTTGAACATCATGTATACACTTGTAAAATTTCAATATTTTTCACTCACAAACTCGTATATCGATTCATTACATAAACTATGGCAAATTACACAAACAGCTCTTAATTTATCGTAATATTGACTGTCAGATCATGAAAACCAGTACCCAGTAACTACTTGTGAAGCTCTCCCACATTCTCAAATGGACACTTAGTGACAATAGTCAACGCCTCATACTCCCTCTACCTCGAGTTTAGAGCACTTTGGGAACACTTATCCCACTTTAAATAATGGGATTGCTTTAATATATTACTTTGTAGCATGTAACCACAATATTACTGTATATCAGATTAGTAATCTAAACAATATACACTTACAATTTTGTCTCCACCTGAAGGTCCAATTTTGGAACCTCAATGTAGATTGGGGAGAACTTATTGAAGGAAGAAGGCAAAGTTTGGTCCTTTAAGAAATAAAAAAACATACTTTTTAATTACACTGTGACAGTGTAAAAAAAAGAATACATTTTTGTTCTTATTTTAATTGAGTTATTAAATCACGAACCTTCCCTTCCCCGAATATAGATTCAATTTTGGGCTTTGAGATCTTGTCCCACCATTTGGCTTTAACCCTAAAAAGAGAAAGAAATGTGTGTGAGCAGAAAAAATAAAACAAAAACGATGACAAGAGAAAATAAAATGTTCTTACCTAACAAAACAGTAGAAGACAGTACATATTATGAACAATGTAATAAACAGAACTGGGACAACAATTGTGGCAATGACTTCATTGTGAGATGAGGCTGTGGAACACGCAGACATAAAAAAACATATTAAATTGATGAAATAATGTAAAAAAAAACAAACAAAAAAAACATTTTCATTTAGGCAGTAGAAATGTATAATTCCCAAACTGGAATGAACTGAGGAACTCATCAGGTGATCTTCATTACACAAGAGTCTTTAGACAAAAACCAGTTCCACTGGAGCAAGCAGCACACTGTAGATCTTTCAGCCTCACTATCATACATCACAAGAATATCTACCTTTGAATGGTACACTTCTTACCCTTATTATCTTTCACTACACGCCAGATATATAATATTAGTCAGAACAAAATAAATAATTAAATTGTAATCCCTCCATGTGATCATTTAGTATTTAAGTTCAGCACAATAACTGTAGCTTTGTAATTGATTATCTCTTCAATCTGCAAAAAAAGATTGTTTTGCAATCCTATTATTCTTTGTACTATCACGTCATTTTGATCCAGTACTGTTGTTATTCTTCTTCACACAAACATGTGGAAATAAATCCTTTCATTCATAGCAGTGCTGAGTTTAGATGACTAATGTTTAAGTTAAATAAAACCATGTTTTCTGTTTCATCTTTGTAAAGCTTGCTTCTTTCTTGGATTTGAATTTACATTCAGGAACAGTGTTTAAAAAGGACACTCCATTAACCACAATGTTGGATATCAAGCAGATTATCTTGTTATCAGTCCTTTGAGCAGAGTGTGTTGCTGAATGTTGTTTGTAGATGCACACATGAACACACTGCTCTCTTACTTCCTCAATGGTCATATTACAACCATCTACAAAAGTTCTTTCAAGGGATTTAAATACTTGCTTAACACAGTATTTTTACACTTTTATTTATAACATATTAAGTTAACACTAATATAGCTGAACGGTAAAAAATAGCTCTTTAAAGCTCCGTAGAGGCTAGTTTTTCAATTTAACAATGTAATTTCCAGAATATAAAACAGACAATAACAAAAGACACACTTACCGGAGGTGAAATGAACTGGCTCACTCTCGTCACTCCATATTTTCTCATATTGATGGTAACATGTGCTCATTTTTGCTGTCAGAATATACTCAGTTTTCGGTTTCAGATTGCTACCCACTATATCATAGAATCTGTCATCGTTGCGCAAAATCATAGACACCTGTATGGACAATGTTCACAATGAAGATTTAAATTAACTGTTTTAAATTAAGTACAAATATATGTTCATATCAACTATGTATTATAGAGGACCAAAAATGACTTGAGAATAAATAAAATAAATAAAAGTAGGAATAAATGCATGAATAAATAAAAGAACAATAAATGCAAGAATAACTAAATAATAATTATTTAAGCACTTATTTATTTATTGTTTTAATCACTTTTTAAATCACTAATTATTTTTTTTAAATAAATAAATAAAATATACTTTGTATGAAATAGACTTTATTAATTCATTCATGTATTTTTCTCAACTTTTATTTTGTATTAATACTTAAGTAATTTTTGGTCCTCGATAGTGTATTGTCTTCTTTACCATTTCATATTCCCCTTTGACCCCATAGGTCAGATTAAATTCCAAACTTTTTGTAAATTCACTTTTTTTCTCATAGTTGTCGTCCCAGGTAACTTTAAAATTACCATTTCCTGTTTCCAATAGAGATACATTTGGTGTTTTCGGTTTGACTGCAGGGAAAAAAAGTTAATGTTAGTTTTTATCTTCATACATACATAGACAATATTTTCATAATACGTTCAAAAATAACAACTCACTAATTTCTATAGTCTTGAACTCTTTGTCCAACAAAACATTTGTTCCTTCCAGGAGCTTGGTAGAAAAGTTCTCCTCTCCAACAAACCCTTGGATTACTTGAATTTTACATTCGCATTTAGTATTGTGGTGACTTCTCTCAAAGCTTTTTAACCTGCAACGTAAAAGTGCTTTCAATGTCAGTCTTTTTTATTTGTTACAGAAGAATAGCTTTAAATAAAAACCTACATTTTCCCCACTGGATGTACGATTTGCAGCTTGTATCCAGAACAATTTGTGAGACTGTCAGACGGGAAGCTGCATTTAATTTCGGTTTCATAGTCATTGAAACACTCCAAGTTCTTCTCAGTGGATTCTGAATACAATAATGACCCTAAAAACAGTAAATAAATGAACAAAACAAAGATTAGATGGAAACAAAAAATCTAGCTGACAGTGACTTATCAGGAAGTTAAAGAAAAATATTTAAGAACTGAAAGTAACAAATCAGTTCAGGTTATATGGTGTCTGAATCTTTCTAATGTGGTATAAAACATTAATCCAATTCCACATAAACAAAATAGTACAAACATTTAAGCTGATAACATGCCTTTTACATAAATAATAACAGAAACAAAGTCAAATTAATTCTACATTTTTTGTCAAATGAAAAAATATTTTAATGGAATAAACATTAAGTTTGGGTTGCTAGCATTTTGCACGGGAACATTTTGGGTAGTTTCAATTCTTTACACCAATATAAAATCTACACAATTACAAAAAAAAACCAGCCCTACTTGAAAATGTAATGCATCGAATGAGTGGGAAAATGAGTGATTGATAAAAATATTTACCATAACAAAGTGTTTGGCAGAAGAGTGCGAGGAGACTCAAGGAACACGTCATATGTCCTGTGTAAATTAAAACTTATTATTTTTCCATTCCATTTTAATACGTATTTTAGCACATTACCCTTAAAGTTTGTACATAAACAAAACATACTGTGTAAAAAAAAATCTTACTGTATTTCCTCATCCTTGAAGTAAAAAGAGAGGAAAACTATAAATTAAATATCCAACTAAACCTCCGTTTTCGACACAAACAGATTAAATCCGACGAGAACCCAAACCGAGGAAACTTCGAGGCAGATGCTTCTCTATTCTCAAAGAACCTTGAACCTTAAAAGGGCGTGCGATTTCCTGGAAGACACGCAAACACGCTGCTGTTTTCGACTGTCCTCAGACCTGCGCGAGCCCCTGAGCTGTACTTCTTCATTAAAGAAAGCTCTACGTGCTGGGGCTGATCCCAGAGCGGCTCTCGAGCCGTACCCAATTCCAAGGAAATACGCGTATTTCCACACGGTATAAATCAAATAAACGCCATGAAAGATAGAAGAACAGAAGCACAGACTACATCGGACTTGAAAATCTATGCCTTTGTTTCACTCACTATCTTTTTGATTAATAAAAAAACCTGGCTTTTAGTACAATTGTGTGGACTTCACCAAACAAGGACTTTCTTTGCGAGAGTTTATTCTCTATGCCTATGGCAAGCGTTTTTAACATTCAATACTCTTTCCATGACGCAAATCACCTTGAATTATTTTTTTCCCTTTCCCCCCTTTTCCATTGACGTTTGAAAGTACAAAGAACAACAAATACACAAGAAACAATATCTGAGAATGCAGAGGATACTTGAAGGAAAGCATACTGTCCATTCTCACGTAGATCCAGAAATGTGCTACTTTTCTTAATTTTAACTAAATGAATGGTAGTACCAAGTGAACATTTAACGATTAAAAGGTGCGGAAAAGATAACTGTGCTTCGAAAATGTGATTTATAAATAAAATTAACTAGTAATGTAACAAATTATATCGTGTAATTGAACTGGAATGAAGGAGTTAATTAAGTGCCCAAGCGTTTGAGAAAACATGATCAAACAACTTGTCTGTACGGCTCATACAAACACTAAATGTTTAAAGTACAATTTCTTTTGAAAACGTGTTTTTAGTGCTTGATAACATTTTTTTTGGCAGACTTTAGGGACGCCTCGTGGTTGATAACAGTATTGCGTTGCGCCCTAGTAGATGATACTTTAAAATACAAATAGTCTTTAATATATATCGGTTTTCCTGGAATCGTTAAAAGCTTTCCTGCCATCAAAAAGTGTGATTTATGTTTATGAATTATTCTGCGTAATAAAATATGCCTTTCTCTCTAGGGAAGCACTTACACGTGACCGGAAGTAGTTCTTTAGGGAGGGGAGCCGCGAATGTGCGCTGGTTGACAACTTGGCGGTAAGCGGAAAACCCACGTGTGCGTGTGTGTAAACATAACTACAGTTTTGCAGATTTTGTTAATTTCAGAAGACACCCATAGTTTTGTTTTGATGTTGGCAGTCGACTGCGGAAGTAGAACTGTAGAAATCGGATGCTCGCTTGGTTTTCAAGACAAATGTTGCAGCTGTATTATCATTCATTATTATAGATCATAACGTTACTGATATGTTTTTAGTAACTACCTGAACGCTAAAGTTATATCTGGAGGAAACTATATGATTCATACGGTGGCTTTCAAATTCAATATAAGTATATACTACTCTATAAATTTGATTATATTAATATAACATCAATACGTATTACTGTATTGTTATTATTATTGTTTGCAATATCTGTATATGTTTTATTGTATTCATAATTGACTTATTTATTTTATAGACCCAATGAATATTTATTTGAATGTATTTTAATTACTTTTATATTGATTATTGATATTGTTGAAAGCTTTGGCAATACAAAGCTTTTTTTGTCATGCTAATAGAGGTGAACAACTTGAATTTGAAAAAGAGATAGATTGGTAGAGGTGAGGGGACCATGTTTTGCTACTAAATACATGACATTTATAACTTCAGAGAATGTCTCGACCAATGGGAGACAGTCACAGGCGCTTCTTGCAGACCATGATGAGCAATGGAATTATTAGCGCATCCCAGGCTGAAGGGTTGCACAAACACTGCTGTGAGACACATGGAGGTATGTAGGACACCCTTAGAATTTTACAGGATATTGAGCTTAAAGCTACATTTTATGTTTTTGTTTATGATCATATATGGATGTCTCAGTGACCTCTTTAAATTCTGTGTCCTTTTGTCTTCCAATTGTAGCAAGCTATTCAGCAAACAGATTAGATGAATTCATAAATGTTATCAACAGTCATCTCCAGCCTTTGTTCATGCACATCAGGAAAGGAATGTCGGAAGACAATGGCCTGGAGTATTATGCTTTGGTTGGTCAATATTGTCTCTGTCTAAGAATATTTTGTATCGTGTTTAATTATATCATGATTTGTACCATTTGTTGTCCAGGTGAACACAGCGGAAACGGACATATCAAGAATGGCGTCCGATTATGCAGAAAATGAACTAGAATTGTTCCGAAAAACTGTACGTACTTAATCAAAATTTGTTCAAAGCACTAACTTTACTTAAAAAATGAATTAGTTCATTCCACTAAAATCAAAAATGTGTTTTTATTTTTTTATCATTTCAACATTTGTAGACCTTTGAAAACATGGGAGAAACCCATTGTTGTATTTGAAATCTTGAAACGTTGTGTTTTTTCTGGGTTCAGATGGATCTGATCGTGGACTCTGAAAGCGGTTCTGCCTCCTCTACAGACATTTTAAATTGTGGCGACAGCCTTCTGACAAAGAAACTAAAGAAAAAAGAAACAGAGCTTATCTTAAATAAATTCGTCCAAGACAAATGGTTAAATGAGGTATAGATTCTTTCAGTTTATTCTTTCAGTTTCAAACGTTTGGGTTCTCCCCAGAGTATTCTTCAAGTGTCTCATTATTGTGCTCCTTAAAACACCCATGCCAGGTTTTTTCAGAGAACCGTGTATTTCAGATGAAGTCATTTGTGGGTTTTTAGTCGCATCCCTTACAAGTTTTCTGGCAGTTGTAGCAGAAATAATTGATAAATATTTTAATCAGAGTTCAAACACCGCTGACTGGAATTCCCAGTCCCTTGGATATCTTTTTATATAGAGATTATGAATGGCTTCACCCAACCCCTAACCATTGGTGGAAATTAGTCATATTTTCTGGGGGGAAAAATGGATAAGAAATCTTAAAATTTGAGGGTGTGTAAATGAGCACAACTATACTCCATTTATGATTATAAGCTCCTCAAAAGCATGTTATTGTTCACTTGATCTTCTGTAATAGAAAGACGGTGAATACACTTTAAGTGTTCGCTGCATTATGGAGATGGAACCATACATGCGTACGGTGTATCAGGATGCCATCAAAGTCTGTCATGTTTGCCAGAACATCGCCCTGCAGGTGCATCAAATGTTACTTTACTGTTTAATCATCAAACCATTTTTTTGCTTTTATGCAACTATTGATCAGTGTTACTGACTCAATGTTATTTTCTTTCTTTTTTGTCAGTGTCAGATTTGTGAAAACCCGACATGTGGAATCAAGCTGCACCTTCCATGCGCTGCTCGATATTTCAAAGCACGCAGTACACCTCAGTGCCCGTCCTGCAATGAATCTTGGGCTCACGCGATACCAGGTGAGCTGGGCACCCCCTGATGATTGGATCATCCACATATAAAAGGTTCAACCTATGTAACTAGAATCGAACTGAATACCACGTGCAAGTTGACAAAATAAAACGATTCTTAAATTTCAGATCAATCATTAAACGCTTTGATGAATCTTGCAATAATCAGGTTAAGCTTAATTAAAATGAAAGATTGGAAATGTAAAGTTGTTTATTGTCTGTGCTTTACAGAAATGCATCACTCTCAGTCACAGATTCTGCCCTCTTCCTCCTCTTCATCTAAAGAGAACACGGGTCCAACTCAAACGCGCCGCTCAAGGCGTATGTAAGCACAGCGTACCGCCCTGTGACCTTTTGACATTTATATGCATAAATATACAATTTAATAAGCAATTTCCTATCTTCTTTTCATGTAAATGAGTGTTTTCTTAAATATTGCAAAAAATGTGTTTCTGTTAGTTTGGTTTGGAATTACTTTTCCTGTGGTTGAATTACAAAGAGGGGAAAAATTACTACACAGGGGTTGGACGGTGAAATTGAAACACTGGCTATTGCAGCACTGCAGGGGGTTCAATCCTCATTGTTGCGTTCCATTATTTAAAAATAAATTGTTGTGCATGGAACATTTAGGGGTCAGACTAGAGATATCAGGAATACTGTGAGGTTTTTCATCTCTTAATGGCAAAATAATAATCTGGCACAATGAGTTGAAAAGCTTTTCAGAACTTGGTTTGACCAAATTATGCTGTAGTTACAACAAAGCACATCCCCTACTACATTAAAATGAGTTATTGTGATGCAAAACTAAATGTTTCTGTTTTATTGCCAACCACTTTTAATATGTAGTTGCATTTGTATTGAAATGTAACTTAATTTGCTCTATTAAAATGATTTATTTGGCAGAATTTTACTTATACGGTTAAAATCTTATATTGCTGAATATGTTGAAGATAAAGTCTCGGATTTTCTTCATTATTATTATTTATTTATCAACTTGTTATACTTTTTATGTGCAATGAATGTTTCTAAGTGCTAAGTACACAAACCTTCACGCATCTAGACATTTACAACATCTATACTTTTTTCAGTTTTGTACATGTTTAGAATTTTGTTGGACTTTTAAAATAACCATCAAAACTATTTTAAAATGGGCATAGTGAAATGGTAAAGAAACAAAAAGAAGGCAACACAGGGCTAGAAAACGGGAGGCTGGTTTATTGAGTGGGAATCAGGACCACCAGAAGCTGACAGAAAAGCTTAGCTCCAGAGAGCGCACATAATGCCAGTGTTTTAGTGGAATAAAGAGGACATCACCAGGGCCCAGGACACACTCCTGATAGGGGGCTTGAGAAAAAGCTGGGAACTTCTCCAGGTCAGGGTTCTCCACCTCCACCTGGTGGCAGTACCACAAACTTCAGTTTTAGATTTTGTTATTTTTTTTACAAGTATGCCCTACTGTAGCTGGGATAAGCCCCTCCCACTAAACGTGTAGTCCCACCTACTGAACGTTGAATTGTGACATTACTACCATGCAAAACAGGGTTACCGGGTGGTCACACTAAAAAAAAAAAATCCATTGACTTGAATGGATTTTAGGCTTTAGGATTAGAGTTTTAGGGAAGGTAAGGGGTACAACGAATAAGACGACCCTTAGGCTGGGCTCCACGTTCAATGGCTGGGGCTTCACCCATTCTGCAGTGTGCAGACGGACATCCAACATTATCTAGCTGCAGTACCAGAGCTCAACAGTAAGGCAATTACATTCCCATCAATGGTTATAGTTGGGGGTTTGGGGTAAGTGTTAAATATTTCAACACTAGAGGACGCTGTTTGACAACGCTTAGAGCTTAACTGTTGCAATCCAGTATTACAGCTGGATGCTACTGGGGGTATCTAGTTTTTTCTGCCATTTTAAACATTTTACCTGACTGGTGTTGTGCAGAAGTTGTGACTGATGCGGATACACGTTAGGTGTTTCCTCTGGGCTGTAGAGCCGGATGTATTTTCGTCCAACAACCTGACAAAGAAAACAAGAATATAAGTTTGCAAAAAAAGAATATGCAGCATTGCGCTAGCGCCCACCTGGGCAAGAAAGTTCTGCTGAGGGTCCTGATGGAGAGGGGAAATGGTCCCTGCAGGCCCGAACCAAGCATTGATCGTAATGTCGTCCTCATCTCCCTCTCCAAGACAACAATAATCAGGAATACGAATGTCTTCCTTCAGTTCTGGAATCTATTATCAAATCAAATCGCTTTATTGTCAGACAGTGCAGTAATAATTAACAGAAGTTGTGTGTATGTTTAAAATAGAACAATAGAAGTGGAGGTGTGGGATAGGTATTCATATTATAATATATTAATGTTACAAATTTCTTCAAAAAGGCAGCACAACTAGCCTTTGTCCCTTTCTCTCTCCTGATCCCAAGGGAGATGCACAGCAGGCTGCTGGCTCCCTCTGGATCTTCCTCCCATGATCTCCTTTCAATGCAGCATGGTATTTTTTTAGCTGTTACCATCTTCAGCATTTAAGATAAATAAAGCAGCATTTTCTGTTATAGATCCTTAAACCTAGCCTATTGAGTCTTCTGTAATAGGTTATGATTAGTATTGCACTGACAAGTCCAACCTAGTGCACTAACCCAAACACAAACACACCATTAAGACAGTCTGGGAAACCAGTGTCTACTCAAGGATGTGAGAGTGACCTCCAGAACATAATGCAGCAGAAGATCAATTCATTGACTTCCTGGTCATTAGTAAATCTCCTTATCCATTACACCACCTTAGACTACCTTAAAATTATACCCTAATTTGCAACAAACTATGTGGCCCCTGCAGTTAAAACGACAAACCCTGCTTTACATAAAAGGTTCTATTTGAAAAAGCAAACAAGCTGCACTTTAAAGGAGATGTGCATCAATAACTCGCCTGATCAAACAACTGATGCTGAGCCAGATATCCCACTCCATCTTCTGCCTATGAAAAAATACACAATAAAAGTTTAAAGGAATGAAAGAGCTTCCTTAATTAACTATAATTCACTTCAGAGTTCTAACGTACTGTTCCTATTACATAATGGTCTATAAATTCATTCACTGTGGTGAGCTTTTGTGACCAATCTTCATCAGTGTATTTGGAGCCAACTTCAATAGGAACAGTTCTGTAGCCAGCGATGGTCCGTAGGTAGTCTATGCTTGAAGACAATATACAGTTGATTAGTGTGCATTAGTTTACAGTGACAAATTTTAAATTCGTCATTAATACCTCCACGGATGCTCTGTGAAAGCTGGCCAGTGAGTAGTTGTTCCCTCTATAATCACAGGCTTTTGCGGATCCAGAAACTCTTTTCTAAAGTGCTCCAAAGATGGGCAGTAAATTCTTGTAAGTTCCTTTGCGGCATTTATTACAGGTTCGGAGGCACAGCAGGTCTTCATCTTCTGTTTCATATTAAAAAAAATAAATGTTTTGGAAAAAATCTGTAAAACCTTAAGAGATATAATGTAGCATAGCATAACGTAGATTTTTGTCTTAAATGTTAAGTTATATAATTACCAAACACTGCTTTTCAACTACTTTACTTATATAGCTTAGTGTTGTTTTAGTAAGTATGTAAATGCATCTTGTTCCCTTTCAGGCTGTCCCTGAGGCGTTAGTCGAGAGAAGACCAACTGAATGGGTAACATCTTCGTTCCCTATTCAGGGAACGTGGGGTTACGCAAGTAACCTAGACGTTC
Source organism: Danionella cerebrum (assembly GCA_007224835.1). Classification (NCBI taxonomy): domain Eukaryota; kingdom Metazoa; phylum Chordata; class Actinopteri; order Cypriniformes; family Danionidae; genus Danionella; species Danionella cerebrum. Next base: position 177,125 of record SRMA01000827.1, read on the forward strand.
CCTTTCATACTCTGTAACATAATATTGTAGAAATGTAACATAATAAATAATTATATTAATATTATTTTATTCACCTTTGAACAGGGCTCTTCACACTTCTCTTTGTTACCTTGATTTGTAGTTTTTATTTGTTTCCTTAAAAGGCATACAAGTTTTTGCAAAATGTCATCCATGATGGACGCTCCCATCAAGAAACTCATATCACATGTCCTTATGGCCTCTTGGATGTTGCTTTGAGATGGATTTCCATTACACAAACTTAAGACTTTGAATAAGCAGCCATAAGAGTAAACTCTCCTCCAGTCCTTGTCCACATCTCTCCACGTGCCAGTGTTGAGCTTCTCCCAGGAGTAATCAATGATGAGCTGTGCTCTATCTGCAGAAGATGGGTGTTCAGGGTCTCTGTACATCAGATCCCTGCTTAGCTCCAGAGCTTTCAACACACTGGTTTCTACCTTCTCACTGAAGCACAGAGGGAACTCAGCCCCACTCGCAGGCAAAACTGATTTAACATCAGTCCACATCGGAGTCATAAGTTGAAGAAACTAGAAGACCGACTAATGTTATTTCTGGTTTGTGACTTGGTAAACAGACGTCACGCAAATGGACTTGCTTAGACCAATGACAAAGCTCGTAGAATCGAGAGAAAAAAGCACAATATGTAACATATTATACTTGTTATAATAAAATGTTAAATTATATTCACCCACATATTGACCTTGATACGTTCGAATATCAACGTAAAGTTAAAATGAACGTTATAAGGCGACTTGAAATCCAGCAAAAAAAGCTAAAACGCACTACCAGCTTTAACATCCGACTGGAAACATAACTCAAATAAGGTTCCGCTTTCCCGAAATCTATCCAGTTGTTCCGCTTGTGCATCGTTTGTTTATTGCTATATATCCTTTTTTAATTTGACAAAAAGTGCCCCTTTGCTTCACGTCCATTACAGATTCTTACGATAAAAACACAGTATTGTAACATAATTATGTAGGAATCCAAAACATATTTTGGTTCAAATGAACTACCTATGCCATTGCTAGTTTGATTAATATTAACCCATTCAAGAGTATGATTAAAGCTTATGCTGGAATAAAAAAGTATCAGTTTTAGAATGCCTTTAAAAAGTCACAATTCAAAATGACAATCTGCCCCAGATAAATACAAACAAAAGAGATTCTGAAACAATTATAATTTTTAAACTGCCATTATAAACAGTTTCTTTTCTTTTTTGGATAATTAATTTTCTTCGTAATCAAGGTTTAATATTTTTTTATCAAATATTTTAAAATGAAACCAATGGCCTTCAAGCGTTTGTACACTTTTCATAACTATAGTGTAATTTTCAATTTGCACAGACAAAATTCACAGCGTAGAGAAAGATAGAATAAATGGATGTGTCATAAGCTCAATCTTTTGTTTTATTGTTCATGAAAACAAAACAAAATAATTAACCACTAGCTACAGCAATGCTGCCAGCTACAGAAAGGCATGGTGGAAGAGGCTAAATTAATCATGAACCACAAGCCAAAACAAAATATTATTATCATGATGCAAACACCAAAAGGAAATTGCAGCACGTGAAAGCCATGATTATTTCTGTATTCTGCAGCTAAACCAACAAGCCTGTTAAAACAATAAGCTAAAGATTGGATCATGCTCATGTATTATACCTGTATCTTTTTAATCAGCATCGCTGTTGAAGAATTAGTTGCTGTAATATTGACCGTTAGAATTGGGAAGGACACTGAGAAGCAATGACCTGTTCCATGTGCTACACAGATGACAGCGTTTTTCTTTAATTTCCTCTCGGTTTCTCCCTTGGATGATGAGCAGTCTTCTCTGTGGAAAAGAGCCAGCTGTTGAGGAATTATATGTTTGTGGAGCTAGATGATCTGTGAAGGAGTTTATTTAAAGGGTGATGATTTTACAAACGTTTTAAGGGTGGGAAACTGTTAACTAACCTAAGTGTGAGTACAGTTTTCAGGACACTTTTTCAAAGTGATGCTAATATATTATTGTAGGGTCTACCAAAGATAATAATGTAAAACAAGGTGACCATTGTTGTGAAATGTTGTTTGTAAAGTGGGTGTGGCAAAATGGCTTTATAGGTGACAGAAATTCAGCATAGATGTGTAAGATATCAAGACGTAAATATAAGTTGTTTGGATTACATTTTCAAAATCACATGGAAGTCTGCTATTTTGCAAAAACCTCTAAAAATAACTTAAACGATTATTATTTCTCATAAAATACTTTAACAAACTCGTCCTAGAGATTTTATCTGTTCACCTCCAAATTCCACCAGTCTTATTTAAAGGCATCTAGGAATTTTTTTTGACTTTGTTAAACAATGTGCGCATTGCGGTCGTCGAAAGTCAAATTTGATCAATAACAGAAAATTGTTAATAACTCAGCCATTCAAGGTCCAATCGGGTTCAAATTTGCCTTGTGTGTTAAGAGTTTATATCTGAACATATCTAAAAAGCAAGATACACTGTCAGTCATAGTGCCACCTAGTGGCAACATTAAATGTCCCATTTCATGCTGTTTTATATTACTATTTTAAGCTGTGTTTGAATTACATGTCTGAAATTTGGAACACTTTTACATGTACAAAAAGTACATTGGAGCAAGTTAAATTTTGAAAAAAAATTTATTGCTTAATATTCAGTACAGTTCCAGGCCGCACACTTTAACAAACTCCTCCTAGAGATTGTGTCAGTTCACTTCCAAACTCGATCAGTCCTATCTTAAGGTATTTGTTAAATCACAACTTCTTTAAGCTATGGCAGCCTTCGAAAGACGATGACGCCAGAGCCCTTTCATCAGTGCTTGCAGCTTTAATTTCATTGCATTTTAACGGACCCCTTTACAGGGCATTGAACAAAAAGTACATGTTTTTGGAGCAAAACAATATGCTACTCAATCTGGCAGGTTAAACTGATTTTAAAGGAACATGTAAATGGACACAAGACATTCCACTGCTGTTCTAACAAGGCTGAAAAGAAACGTGGTCTGCCTAGACTTAATGCAGATTTCTGCAAGAGTAAGAATCAGCTGTGTGAGAAACAGACTGGTGCTCAGTGGGAAGCTGAATTGCTCAGCACACAAACTCAAGCTTTATCTGCACTAGAGAACTTGAGATAAACTGAGAGGGTTTTCAAAGAAAAATATTCACCCGATTCTCAAGCAAAAGAGACGACATAAAAGCTAATCATACTTTTCAAATGGAAATATATTGGGAAAGGAGATGAACAAGTCGGATGTGTTGTAGGAAGTATATATGATTTTATGACACTTTTTTACCTTTAAAAGGTAATTTTCATTAAAATATTTGAATTATTGTTGTGTTTAATCACTTTGAAGAACCTCTTCTGACAATGCACCTATTTCATTGACAGGCAATCTTGGGAAAATGGTGCTGTTGTGAATGATTCAGATCGCTGTATCCAGGAATCATTCATAACTCCTTTAGTAACTCCAATGAATCTTCAAAAATGACTAAGAGGAGGCCTAAGGTCAGGCTGCAAAGTGGTTCTGTGCTCCCATGGTTTCATTTTGTATGCTTTTGCTTGAGGCTAAATGCAACTATGTCTGAAACTGGTCTTGTTTTGTAAAACCGACACACCGGCAGAAAGGTGAACTCTGGGTAGTGACAGATTCATCACATCCTCATGCTTCATAGGGTTTCTGTTTGCTGCTATACAGCTCCACACTGCCTCCCTGTCCTAAAGATTCCGGCTATCTGTTTAGGGGTATATCATCATGCAGTGTATTTATCATCGTCATGCATTAATTTAGGTGTTTTATGTCCATTTAAATGTTTACATTTAGTTGTTTGTATAATTTGTATAATACAATATAACGGCTGACACATGACCTCCAGAGCTAGGCACACTGTTTCAACTATGGCCTGAAGACTCTGCAGGAGAGGAGAAGCTGTTATTGAAATCAGCCTTGCACTGTGGGCGTGTTTGTTGGAGGAAGGAACGGAAGGTCAAGCACTTGGTGATGATGAAGATGATGATGAAGCCTGTCGGTAGGCTGTCAGCATGCCCATCACCTGCTGGCTGGCATCCAAGCACACTAGCATTACACCCTCAAATTTTTCATTAGGAATGGTGTATCTGACTACATTTTGATACATTTTTTTAACAAGGATTTTGCTCCTGATTTTAAAGGCTGACGAATAGAAGCTGGTGTTAAGACATTTTATTTTACACAGTGTGTGTTCGTATACACAACTATAAAATAATGATGCAGTGAAACAAGCTGGTGCTACAGAAGCAATACATAACATGTGTGAAATCTGTCTTAAATAATATATATTGGAATAACACCTGACCTTAAATTCAAACAACATTAAAAATGTATCATTCTTTGAGGGAAAGAAATCTGGATAATGGAAATTGTTACTGAACTAAATAGGGAAAGCAAGCCCCAAGTCTGTAAATATGTTTGCTGAGATGAAACAAGGTACTGTTTGGGGGCTGGGTGCACTTTTATTATTCACTTTATACAGACTTTCTGCAAACAGGGCTAGCAAATACATTTGAAAATGCAATCTTTCTCTTTTACATGCATTTTAAAAGAAAGAAGACGTGCACTGAAAGGGTTTGGGGATTATTTTACATTTTAGCCCTTTCTCAAGCAATGTCAAACAAGACTTAATTGCACATGGAGGAGTTTACAAATAGATCATCAATAAGCTGAGATAAAGATATGGCAAATTGGTTACTGAGGTAAACAGTATTATTGCTATGGAAGGGTCAGTGACATCATATAATGTCACTGATGTCCCTTTAAGTGAAATAAATCAACCCTCATGTTATTATGATTTTCCTCAGCAGAGATATCTAAAATTGGTTGCTAGGGTAAGCAGTTTGGTTGCTAGGAAGTTGTCAGTGATAACTTTGTAATATAAGCTATTACTATGATTAACAAACATAAACAAACCCCCATTTGTCATTGGTTTTGTTGCCTTTTCCCATGGATTTTCAAAGTCCATTATAAGTCAATAGTAAATATTTACCACATTTTAGAGACTAGTGTTCAAATAATTTTGCACAGGTGTATGTTCCTGGACAGACTGATAACTTCCATAAGTGTGGAGAGTTTGAAGGTTCTATGAGATTCTCAGTTTGATGAGACCCCATGCTAAGTCAATGGAAAAGAAACAGATTACCCAGAATTCCCTTAGTTGTACCAGTCTAAAAAGATGTAGCAACCCAAGTCAGAAAAAAAGTGTGCTGAATCCTCACCCTGATGTTTACTCTGTCATAGAGGGATTTTTTTTTAAACAAACTTTTTGTGACAACTTTTTGTGGTCGTAATCAATTTCAGGTTAATGCACCTAGCTCGCCCCATTAGTGGGGCAAACCTGAGCTTTAGCAGTGGTAGAAGCCCTGCAAGGCTGGTTTTCAGGGCATTGGAGCAATGTGAAGTGTGACAGTAAACAGCACCTTTCCAGGGGCTCACAATACCCATCCACTAAGCCACCAGAGGGGGCAAGTAATCACTTCCATTATGCTCGAGGTGCTCTGAAAAAAACCTGAATGGAAAGAAAAGGCAAACAGCCCTGCAGTCGTGTTTCTGTGGATCAGAATCCAATTAAACACTGTTTAGTTCTACATAAGCCTCCAGTCATAGCCTGTTGACTCATGAAATTAATGCATTATTGTGGGACAAAGGAAACCCGTGCTTCAGAATGTGCAGCATTTCCTCAGGCTGTGGCTCAGACAAATTGACACAGCCTACATACCTGGCAGATGTTAAAAGCAAAATGCACGCTTGTGACACCACCACCAAGACATCGATAAACCTAATCATGTGTAGGAATTGATGGATTTGCTATTACTCATGAACCATCAATCATTTAGTTTTCTACAAAAGAAGATAAAAATGCATTCTGGTGCTGTTTTGAGAAAAATCATGGAACACGTCCCTGTTCATTTGGATGCATCCTAGTGCTTTTTCCACAGTGTTGCCTGTCAATGTAAATAATGACCACTGCAGTGCCCCTCAGCATCTTGAAGGCAGTTTATGTATGTGGATAAACTATTAAAGGTTAAGGGTTGCAAACTTCTGTGGCTACTCCTAATGGACATGGGAGAAGCCCTGCGGAGGTGACAAATGAAGGTCCTAAAGTTAAACGCACTGTGAAATCAGGAAAAGGGGAGCTTTAAATGAGTAAACACAATTCATGAACCTGTACTTCACAGCATCAGCAGATAAACCTCTGTAGACTATATATACACACACACACGCACACACGCACACGCGCACACACACACACACATTTCCACTGTAAGAGACAGATTCTAAAAATACAATAAATATTTAATCTCTTGAGTAAAAAAACAAACACTACTATTTGGTAAATAACCCTTTGATACAGAGGCAATTTCCCTGTAGCCCTTTCCAACTTTGTGAAAGTCTACAATTTTGTCTCTTGTGTCTAACAATTTTTATCCTGTTTAACGATTTCATACAGGTTTATATTTATTTATTATTTAACACATTATTATTAATCTATTTTTATGTTTTTTATAATTGTTATAATATAATTATATTGCATATAATATCCTGGAAAAGATGCAATGATTTATGTTGTGGCTCATGCTTAGCAATTTCAGTTGAGGTAAATGGAAACAGATGTAGACAACTCTTTCCAAAATCTTTTCGAATTAGTGCAAGGGTCTCCTCTAACTCGATGAGCTCCGTCCCAAGGGTCAGTATTAGGAAAGAGGCCTCTCCTTGCTGTTACACGGGCTACTTTTGTGACCAGCTAAGCAGGTGTTCAGTTTAAGTGGCCTAATGTGAGCTGAGTGTCTGACTGTCGCACCAAAGCACTGGCACCCCTGTCTGATTCACTTTGGATCAAATTAATTCTTGCAGGTGTGCCGCAACACCGCTGGGGTGCAGGTGACACCTGCTACTTTCCTTTAATTAGACGTCAAACAGATGTTTCTAGATCGACCTATGAAATAAACCTCATCCACCATTTTCCCATTAGAACATCTCTTTTGAATAAAGATGAACAAGATGAGAGGAACATTTGACTCAGTTCTTTCCGCAGAGGAACGAATTGCATGAATAAAGAGGAACAGTGGTGGTTGGTGCAAAAATGTCCTCATGGGTGTGAATTTTGAGAACTTTTGTTGTATGTACAGTTCACTTTAGGTTGCAGACAGAACAGGATTTATCGATGAAAACATGTTTGAACACATATTTGAATCAAAACAGGCAGACATATTTTTTTTCCAGAGTAAATTACACTGAAAATGTTTAAAATATGAAACTCTCCATATAATTTACGATAGATAAATCAGTTAGAAATCTGTAGATGCTGCAAAAAAACTACATTTTATTTTTATTATTTTTTGTGTTCTTACTATTAGAACTACACTTATTACTTCACAAAAACAACTAAATGTAAAGTTACTCACAAGAGCTAAACATTGTGATTTTGAAACCATTACTTATAAATGATGATGCATTCTTACTTTTTTACACTTCCATCATATTTGGTGAGAAATGTCCAAAAGAATGTCTGGACAAGCTGCAGTTGCTGATAACCACCACTTTGATGGCAAAAAATATGTCAAATCTGCAGAAAATGCGTATTTTTCTTTTTTTAAATAGAATTTAACTGCCTCAAATCATGTCTTTGTATTGTATAATGTTCTCTCTGACCCCTGTCTACCCATTGTTTACAGCTATAAAGATGTGGGCTATAGGCATAATTTTATCAGTGAAGAAACGTCTGTGAAAGGGCTCAAAAAGTGGAAAAAATTTGATAATTAGATTTGCTTTAAAGCTAGTAATTAACAGTATCCAGAGAAATACAGCAATGCAAACACCACTAATCCTGAGCAAATCTTCATTTAAAGAAATGTAGCCCCAACTGTTCAAGTAACCTCCACCATGCTTCACTGTTGACAGTCATAATTGGACTGCTCTCCAGACAAACAAATACTTCCTACTTTAACTGATCAGTTCAGAGCACCTGCAGTCACATTTCATCACGCCAGTTCCTATATTTTCATCATACTTGAGTTGCTTGCCCCTTTTCCCATGTCTAAAGTATGGCTTTTTGCTGTAATTGTTCCATAAAGTCCACTTCTGGGCAGACAGTAGATGGGAGTACCTGGGTTCCATTAGATTCTGCCAGGTCTGAGCTGATTGAACATATTTTTTTCTTTCTCAACCTCTCCCTGGTAATGGAGTTTGACTCTTCCTCACTTCCTACACAGCTGTTTCTGTTTCACTTCACAACTGGGCTTCATCCTAAGTGCTTGATCATATACCTGATTCTAATGCTACAAAATCCACCGCCCAATAGGTCAATAGGTAGTAACCCCAATTTTGATTTATTTTATATGTTTATTTGGTTTGCTCACTTTGTAAATGTACAAATATAAATGATCATTATTTATAATTACGCACATTATATTTTATTGCACTTTTCTATTCTGTTTCATCCTCATGCATCTCTGCACTAATAATAGCTGTCTGCATCATACAACTGTAAATGGCATAAAAAGTTATACATGCCATTTTTTATTAATCTTTTTACATACAATGCACCTTCTGTACATTCCAATTGAAAATTTATCATAAATTGGCCATTTATGCACTTCTGGTTGATTTTGTGCATGTACCTTGGAGTAAAGTTGAACAAACTGACCAGAGAACGAACCAACGAACTGACGTCTCTAAAAGCAGGCTTTTTTTGCATACTTTTTTACCAAAAAGTTATCAAAAAGTCCCATATATACTAGATTAAAAAGTCAAATGCAGACATCTTTTTTTCTAAATAACCCATTGAAAAACATACCTCTACCCTTTGGGATGTAATATACATTACAGTTACGAAGAACATAAAGGAAAGTCACCGATACCCCACTGACTCAGTCTGTTTCATGGTTCATCATAATGGCAGAACAGCAGGGGGATTTCACTCACACTCTGAGTAACAGCAGGGGGAATCCCATGTGTCACTGGTTGAAGAATGGTTTAAGAGAGCTTTGATGGTGCTTCACGGTGACAGAACAGCATAAAAGGCTTCTGTCTGGAGGCCAGGTCTCTCATGTTGGGTCAGCAAGATCTTAAGACCTGTTCAGAACAACACTAACGTTTACTGTGGAAGATTCGGATGATGAGCGTATCAAGTGAATGAATTTGACAGTTTAGGGCCATGACTCACCAAACCAACAGTTTACTGTCAGCCACAGCTTCTGGCCAACAGTGAGTCTCTGTCATACCCGTCTACGCATCACGTCTCGCATTTTAGTAAGGCTTGGCCAATTCTGAACAAAAAAACAAAACACAATCCATGAATGTGAAGAGAATATGATGCAGATGTTTGTTCCAAGATCTCATCCACTTAATTATACCATCCTGCAACATAGGTGTTGATTTCCTGACCCTGAGGTTTTTTTTTTATGTTTTGTTGGGTAAAAATGTTGTCAACTTTAATTGCCTTTAGTTCTTTGAGGACAGCTTGGGCGACATGAACATCTTTCTTGTGAAATTCGAATAATGGAGCCAAACAAATGTCACACACATCTGATTGAATACATATTATGTTGGTAGCAATACTTCCAATGTCAATGTGTGTTTTGTTCATATATTTCTTTCAGTTTTTTGAGCAATTCAGAACTTGTTTGGTTCTTATTCAAAATATCTTTAAATTGTTCATTATTTGATGCCAGACACAACATTGACTGATTGCTAAAGAAGGTATATCTCTTGTCTTTGGACTATATAATTTCAGAAGCACAAGGGGTAATATTTTCAGCCACCAGGTGGTGGTGTTTGGAAACACCTCGAATAAAACTGAATGTACATGCAGCCAGTCCATTTATTTTAGTTATAATAAAGAGAAATTACCTCGTAAAATTGTTTAAATGAAAGATACAGTATATTCATTATATTTTAATGTAAATATATAAATAAATACATTATTTTCTTTTTATAAAAATGCTTGCTGATGTAACACTGACAAATTATTACCAATTTCTTATTTATTCAATTTCTTTGCTTTGTTTGAATTCATTGATCAGTGTGTGTGCCTTGTTTATGATAACAAATAACATTTAAAACCAGTTCTTATTTATATTTTTTGGACATGTTGTCAGTAATTACTTACAGTCATCTTCTTGATGAATATTTGTGGAAAATGTAGCTCTTGGCCTGATGCACCAATATTTCCTACAGATGGCAATAGTGTGGCAGTAATCTCTCTAAGACCCTGCACTATAAAAAAAAAAACAAAAACAAACAAAAACAAATATTTGTCACTGCACACTCCGTTGATGACATCATATCAGTGTTTAACGTATAAAGTCAATCACATTCGTCAACTGCTTCAATTAACATGAACCTCATCTGGTAATTTATTAGCCAAACACAAATATTCAGCAAATATTTAGACAACATGAGAAAAGACTAAAAAAATTAACACTGATTGAAAAAGATTAGACAGCATAAAACATTAATTAATTCATTTTCCAACCCGCTTATTCCCTTTTTGGGATAACGACGGTCTGCCGGTGCCTATCTCCAGCACACATTGGGCGAGAGGTAGGGGTACACCCTGGACAGGTCACCAGTCCATCGCAGGGCAACATTCACTCACACATTCTTACCTACGGGGAATTTAGATTACTCAATTAACCTAACCGCATGTCTTTGGAAACTGGAGTGCCCGGAGGAAACCCACGCAAACACAGAGAGAACATGCAAACTCTTTCCAGAAAGGTCAAGGAACCTCAAATCGACAACCTTCTTACTGGAAGGCCACAGTCCTACCCACTGCGCTACCGTGCCGCCCTCCATAAAACATAATTTCCAACTTTAATATTCTTTATATTTATATTAAAAATGCAGTAACACACTTTTTACTGCATTTTTATATTATATTTTTATACATTTACCATCTTCTACAAATTAAATTCTCAGACTTAAATGAACTCTACTGTTTTGGTCCCTCTTTGATTTGAGATAAATTGACTGAGAAAGTGTATTTCATCATCTATATAATCAGCTTAGATTTTTACAAGGTCTCTCTGAATATGGTGATTTTTTAAACCCGTGTACATGAACTTTAACTTCAGCCAATTTTAAAAATAACAAATAAACTTCAGCCAAAATAAAAAACATCAGAATAACAGTACATACTTTATTAACAATAACAGTCATCAGGATGTTATCACACCATTCTAATAGTATGATAACAACATGACACCTGCTCCACTTTCTGGCACTTTGAGCATTTGTAGACTTTATGATACACCCTGCAAAATTATTAAGTCCATCATGGAGCCATATTCACTCCGTTCACTCTCACATTCACTCATGAAATGGAAAGGCAGAAGGGCAATAGACTGACCAAGGTACAAACATCATGAGGACAATTTTTTGGGGGGAAATTGTTATTTTTTTATACATCCAGAGCTCTCATTAAAACTCTAAATGTAACACAGCACTATTGTCTCATAGAGGTTTGCTAGCATCAGTTCTTGCTGCGTCAGACCATTGCTCTTCTTCACTTCAACATAATTTACAAATAAAGCCAACATTCATTATATTCACACTCTTCCCACAAGGCTCTGTTATGTAACTTGGACTGAGGCAGCAGTTGCCTACATCTCCTCACGGAGAGTTCCATTTCTAGTGCACACCTGGTATAAGGACTGCAAAAGATGACTTATGGCAGTTTGCGAACAAACAAAAGCTATTGGGTGTGTGGGCGTATGACCTTGGGACACTTGCCCATTTTCCAACTGGGTCAGCAGTTACCTTGACTCACTATTACACCATGCCTGTGCTCCTCTCCAGCTTGAGAATCTCATGCCCGGGGTGAGTGGCTTTCCCGTCTTCAGGCTGCCCGTGGGAGGGGAAGCATTTGTGCTTGTTTGCTGAGGGAGTGAGAGATTGATAATTCTTCTGGCACCTGTGACCTGCCTTGCTTTCTGCTGCTGCCAGCTGCCTGGTCACATCACGGCCACATGAAGAAGATGGTCTGTGACAGAAGAGCCAAGTTTTACAGCAAACACTGTTCAAGGCCACTTATTCTCTTCAGTGTTTCTGAAAAGCTCTTCAGCCGTGCAACGTTATTGTGTACGTAGGAGCAATTGTGCTTGTCATAAGCTCTGTCGGTTGAAACAGGGTCTCATATGGACCCCGAGCGAAGTTAAATCTTATTAGTTGTGCTTGACTCATGTGTCAAGTAGACTGCAGGAGTAATGGCACTGAATCCCACAAGATAATTTAAATGCTGCTCCTAGTGTGAAACATCCCACTACGTATCTCCAGTTGTCATGTTCTTGCATGTTCAGTGAAGTGTTTATAATTATGTTGCTTGCTCAGAACAATCCAAAGAAGGTGTGTATACTTTAATGTCCGTCTAGCTGTGGAGTTTCTTTACCTGATATGAAAAATCAAGGCTGATGTGTCGCCACTTTCTGGCAGTGGGGAATTTTTTGGAAAAATGAATCGAAGTTGTGCAGACACAGTAAAATACATGGGTATTCATGAGGTGGTGCTGTGCTGTATTTGATAGGATCTGCAATCCGGGTCCATGTGGACAGGATAACCCAAAAAGTATGTGTCCGTGAGGTGGGGTTAGTCGTTGTTGACAGCACCCGAAGCGTTTATACCTCTATTGTGGCTAACAGCATGTACAGGATTACATACACATGTTTCCCATTTGATCACCGAACAGAGGCACCTGTGTTTTTGCACACGCAGTGTTAAATAATACTTTTTAATGCCATGAATTGACTCCTATCGACCATTACAGCATTTCTATGTTTTTTGTTACAAACGCATGCGGATGCATGTTTGTGGATCAACACATATTTGAAGAGTTTAGTTCTAAAACTTGAGAAAGACTCAAGAAAAAGGGTTTGCATTTATTTTTGATAGACCACAATGTTATGATAGTTACTTGATCGAAAAGTGCTCTGTGGGTTGGTCTGAATGGATTATATGCAGGAATTTAATAGAGGCTACAAGTAAAGTTAATTGTCGTAAAGCATATCAATACAGCTCCACCACGGTTGTTAGACCTATAGTACACACCACCTGACTCACCCTAAACAGATAACTCCTTTTCGGTTATCTCCAGTCATTTCTCCAGTCATAGCCTGCAATAAAGCTTGCTCATGTAGCAAGCCCCATTTATTATTTACATTCAAAGAAGCCTGTTCTGAGAAGAAAAAAAAACAGCAGGTTTTTGACTAGTAAAGTCAATGGTACGGGTTAAGATTTTTTTAATTAATTTAAAATCATTTTACAGATGTAACTATTTTATCACAATAAAAAAGGGTTGAGCATGTAAATGAGACATCCATAATAATTAGTAAATGCAAGGTGATATATCATGGTGACAAAGTTGGATAGTTGGTTCCCCCAAAAGCCAAAAATCTTGCATCAGGTTAGTTGGATGCTCTAAATTCCCCCTAGGCTTGAACATGCGAATGTGGGATGTACTGGTAACCTGCATCCCACCTTTTACCCAAACTGGAAATTAATGAATGAAAATCTGGATGTCGAGAGATGCGTTCTTTTAGCAATACTACATTTGATTTTTTAAATTCATTATTATATACTTTTTTTTATTCAACTACAGCTACTTCAAGAATCATTTGCTCAATGCTCAATGGGCAACTGCTAAACACATATCTGTTTAACACAAGTAGCCGGTTTTTTCCAAATTTTATTCTTTATTTGTCCAGAGGAGACTGACAAAGATGGACCTGAAGAACTACCAATGCACTCGCTGAAGGATCACATTTCCTCATAAGCTCCTTATACTACCGCCATCCTCACAGCTCTGTCATTTAATTGTTTTCCATTATCTGCGGAGGAAAGTTCCCATGGGCGTTTTCTGCTGTCAGTCTATGGAATAGTTTAGCTGATTGATTCTTTGACAGCAGTACAGGGACACAGTTTTACTTCATTTAAGCTATTAGTGCAGTTTAGAACTACATTGATGACATTTCTTGTAATCTACTACACCCTTTTAACTGGCTGGGAGATAGAATCTATAAAATATTAACTTTACACTGAGTGCGCACACCTTGTTTTTGCATGGAAACATGCAGGGGTGTAATTTCCACTAGGGACAGGGGACACTAGTGGAAATTCTATTTGTTTCACCCCACTATCTAAGAATTGTTGTCTTTAGACTGAGACAAAATTTTAGCAGTTTCCTGATGTAAACATCTGCAATATCACATTTGGCCGCTACAACTCCATGGCGCCAGAGAGTAATTTCAGCCTAGCTGCACAGCAGAGAAGAAGAAATGCAGGAATTGAAGGGTGGAAATCAAATAGAGCTAATAGAAATGTAAAGAAAAAAAACGTTAAAGCTAAACTTGTCAACGGTGTCTCTCTCATTCTTTTACCCTCATAATAACAAGTATTAGTTCCATAAATGTGCTTCCATAAATGTATGTATAGAGAGTGTATGAATGACAATTTGGTTTCAATTTAAATTCAGATCTTTAGGTCTAAACTTTTGACTCTTTACTTTGTGGACCGCAAGCCTGGCTTCGGTTAAACAAAACAGCATTGCTATACACTCATTTGCTTTTCTTTAAACCAGCATATCTTTGTAAGAAATAAGACTTCGTTCTTTCTATACATAAGTTCAGAGATTCTGTACTGATCAAAAGAGCTTTCAAAGACACCATGGGATTTAAGCACCACTAACCAATAGAATTACAGAGATTGCTTACTATAAGTATCCCTGCCAGTGCTTTTATCATAGTATTAGAGAGAAACCCATTGAATTGCAAATGACACTGTGTTCCTTTGATAAATCAGTCAAATTGCTGCAAGTCCAAACAAAAGTAGCAAATGATTGCACAGCAACACTCTGGTAAATTAATAATTCCTGGCAGAGGAGTGGATTCAACTTGTCAATCTTTTCCCTGTTTGACAATGGTGCATTAAACAGAATCAATTCCACAGTGGAGGACTCCATGTCCCTATTTCTCAGTGTTAATGCCAGAAAAGGTTTCCTGAACTTTTTGTACCATCGCTGTCTGTTCTCAGCCTGAGGCATCACAAATGCCATGACACACTCAGGGGTGCGGTAACTGCCCTCTACCTGCACAACAGAGATGCTTCCTTAGCGGATAACGCTCTCTCCTCGCCTTCATTAAAGCACAGTCATACATCTTCCATACGCATCTGTGGTGTACAGGGAGCTATGGCTTCATACAGAGAGGCTCTCTGACACACACACTGAATCATCTGTGGCAAGCTATCAGCACTGGGCTAACCTCCCTAATGCTGATTTAGAGGGAGATCTGAAGGGCTGAGGAAAGGTGCAGATGATACGTCCCCCATGCTGAATAAAGAGCCCGCAGAGATCTCATGTTCTCTGTCAGATCCAGTGAGCCCCTTCCAAGACTCTGCCGGCCTCACTGTGCACTGCCTTAAGAAATCCAGCTTCACATGGTTTCGATCAATTAGTCAATATCACAACAGTGCCTTGCAATTAGTGGCTTGATTGTCTGTTCTGCTGCTGGCTATCCATATGTGATTGCCTAGATGTATTGTAAAAGAGCATTTAAATATAATGTAACGTAATGAGAAAAGCTTGTGGGAGGTATTCAAGTAAAGATTTATTATTGCTTTTAAAAGATACCCTGAGTTTTGACAGAGGTCATGCAATTAAGTGCACTTCTTTATTTTTATTGTCATTTAAACTGCTGTTCGAACATGGATGCATCTGTTTTTTGGTTTGAGATGTGTTCACAATTTTGTCTTCACTTCCCATCCATCACTGCTAAAGATTGTGCAGCTTTTGGAACCCTTAGAATTCCGGGGCCTTTTTTTTGTTGCTACCTTACAATTTGCTGTAATAAATTATGTCATCTTTTTTTGTGGCAATGCAATAATTCCACAACAAACCACAAATTGCACAGAAAATGCAATTCAGAGAATTAAATTCTGTCATCATCAAAAAGTCAAAAGTTTGAAGAGACAAAATATAAATTAATAAATCACAGAAATAGCAAAGACAAGGTATATATGTGTGTTTTTTTTTGTGCCAGAACTTAAAAACACAAGCCATATCAGGTAGTGTACTAGTGTACACACTTTTTTAATACTTCCTTTTTCACTAGATGGCACTGATGGACCAATTTGGGGTCTGTAAAATTAAACTGAAAGACGATTTTACAGACTTTATTAATTAAAGTACCCCCGCCTCTCGCCCAATGTGCACCAGCAGACCCCCGTGACCCCAAAACGGTAATAAAACGGGTTGGAAAATGAATGAATGAATAATGAAAGTGCATCCAGATATTATTTACAGCACTGCATTTTCTCCATATTTGCGATGAAAAAGGAATATCTGCATTCATAGTATTGACATGATGCATTGTGCATTTTTGCTTGCTGTTTTTAAGGATTGGTGTTTCTCTAGTTAAAGTTGATAAATTTTGTTAGACACAAATTCTTTGTATAGGTTCCTCTGGTAAATGTTCATGTCAGAGGACAAACTAAGTATGATGATAACGTCTATATGACTCCGAAATAAATACTTTTTTGCTTGTCTGGAAAGCAATTTTAGTGAAGCTCCGATTGGCTAAGAGTTTGCATATGAAGGTGCAAAAGCATCTAAACCCAATCTTAACTGAGTGCTCTCCAAACATAATACACAACATTCAATTTATTCCTTGTGAAATCGCATTAAATTCATTCATGCTCTGAAATGTAGCTTCATAATTAAAAAAAAAAAGCTTCTGTCTTGTCTTCATTTTATCAACAAAAGCCTATGAATCTCGGGAGGAAATCAGAGCAAAATTGCATGATGTCACTAAGGCTTAAAGCCTTTATAAAAGTAAACAATGTCCCTTTAAAAACGATTGGGTAAGGATTGATGTCTGCTTATTGTCTGCTTTTGTGTGAATATTTTTTTTCAAAGTATTTAAAAAGTTCACACCAAAATTTTTTTTCAATTTTGAATTTTAAATCCAGTTCAAATCTTTGCAATGCTTATAAAAATAACGATTTAGCTTGATCATGCTATTTACGTAATCAGAGTGTTTTCCATATGCTAAGCTTTTGTGAGGAACATGTGCCAGAGAGTGTCTTTCATGAGTGACAAAATCCAGCAGCAAACCATTAACCTGCCTCAAATGAACTAAATGGCTCCTACACAAAGTATCACATTTTATTTTATTTTTAAAATTTGTGGTAAAATTAAAGTGAATAGACAGAGTCTTATTCTTTAATGCTATTCCTATTTGCTGCACATACTCTGGTTTCAAATGTGATGTATACATTTTATATTATAGTAAATATTTACCTGACATACCTTACAAGTATGCAAATAAGTTTCTTTTTAGTATAAGGGATCAAAGAACCATAAAAATGTACCAAAACTATATTAAACCAATTTTCCAGATGCAACTCTTGGTTTCTTCATAGAAAGCATAACCTGAATTTATATTACTCAAAACTAAATTATCAATTTTGTGCTTTCTGAATCAGTTTTTAAATTGTTAAAACATTCTTGGGTCTGAAAGCTTTAACTATAGCCTTTTCTGTTGTCAAAAGAAGTTTCCGGTAAAAATAGCATAGATTACTCAAAGACAAAGAAGCATCAAAAGAGGTCCTACATTACATTAAAGCGCCTTCTTTTATTCTTATTTCAATCATTAAAGTTATTTGAAGCATTAAGCTTGAACGTTCAAACAATGCAGCTTTCCGAGGCAGATGTGGCTGGACTGATTTCACGACACGTTTAGAGAGCAAGTGGGAACCATACAAATCTCTGCTTATGGACAGACGTTTGATCTGAGGAAAAAGTCTTGGGGGATGTTACACTGGAGACATCTCAGGGTTCAAACAGAATATAGATTAGTGTAGGAAAGTGTTGGTCCCCAGAGTTTTTATGCCACATGTTGCTTCACAAATCCCTGTCTAGCGCATGGATGCGGCCTTTGCCATGGGGGACTTTAGAACGTGAGGTTGGTGGTAATTGAAGCAATCTGTTTCCATGGCCTGAGATGTACATGGTTCGAAATGCAGGCAGTGCGTTTGAGGTCAGAATCCGAACAGGATTTCTTGTGTTCCTCTGAGCCCTGTTAAAGATCTACAAGCTAACCTCCTTGTTCAATGCTCAACTTGATTGCTATATGTTGAATTTACAACATTAGTGGTCCCATTAATAGTACAATGGTTTGGGAACTTTAGCTTAAAAAATGTTTAAAGTGGCACAATATGAGAATTGTTCTAGATAACTAGCTTATATGTATATTACCTTACATTTTTGTTCAACATGAGCAGTTTTAACATAGTTGTCAATGGGAATCTGCTCCATTCTGCGACCAGCCTCAAGTGGCCATTTAATGAATTGCAACTTTGGTAATTTCCTATTATGCATCCGGGAAAGGTTGCCAGCTCACACACACATAATTAGAATAGTTGAACAAATGGATTTCATTAAACATCCTTTTAGATTTAAGCATATTTTTTTTTTGAAATAGCATTCTACAAAAGGTTCAAGTGTCATTGTATAACCGATATTAGAAAAAGCTGTTAATTTAACGCTTTCCTGCACTGGATCATCTGTTAATCTGTAACTTGACGATGTCTATCAGATACAAATTACCGAGGATAATGTAATCATCTTGTCAGGAACAAATCAGGCATTCAGCACACTAGGTGTAGGAGTGAGCGAGCGAGAGAGAGAGAGACCAAGGGAGTGGAAAGAGTCAGGTCTCAGGTGAGCTGTGAAGAACTGTTAACTAATGTAATAGAAAGAGGCCTTGTTCCTTCAGCCATGACGTAGCATGTATAAATGGTCGCATAAATCTTACAATCCTTGTTTGAGTCAATGGACTCCATCAGAGAGGCTCGACCAGATGCATTACATTTTCTGGCTTGTTTAATATTTAGCTCTTTTTTGAATTAGCTATGCTTTGTTGCTTGAGACACGTCCACACAGGAGGACTAAGTGTGATGGGTCTAATTTAAGCTGCTGAGATAGGTGTGATCATGCTGTGAAACAGTCCATCTGTCTCCCTCTGTACTCACTGATTGTTTGGGAGCGAAGTGCTTCATTATTGTGTTGCAGCTAATGCCGTGTGCGGGTGTAGTTGGAAAAAAATTAATAACATAATACTTGTAACACACTTTAAGACACCATTAAATATGATTTGCCCTCGCTTGCCAAAAATGGATAGCTAAGCCATAAACAGAAATCCCAACCATTATCTTCCCTCAATGACAGTTGAAGGAGGCTACTTCATCAGGGCTTTTTAATTGGATCAAATCTTGGGATGAGAGTCTGAGTCCTTCTTGAGTTCCTAACTTTTAAATCACTTCTAAGACCTCTGTGAGGGCATTCGTGGCAAAGACAAAATGCTAAGCTTTTAACCAGAATAACTTTTAAACCAGACATTTTTAAACTATTCTAAATAAAATTCTAATGTTTCTGTATTTTTCATTATGTTTGAACATTTTCAGTCTGTGCCTGCATTGTTTACGATATTTGGAACGAAGTCATTTTATATGTATGTGACATTATGCTGAAATCCAACACTTTCACGTTCAGAGTGCACAGTATTAGATGAATAACTTCCATAAATAGTGAAAAGTGCCATTCTGTTTCCTGAACAGCAAAACTACCGGCTCATTGGTCAAGAGCTTACAGCCTCCAATGTTGTTTTCTTTGGTAAGTTCAATGAGCGTCCATTTATTTCCAAGTCCAAATTCAATATATAGTTTCAAGAAGTGAAAACCCCAGCTATTGTTTAATTTTGATTTCAAATATAATGTCAAAAAGGTTATTAAGTTTTATATGTTGTGTTTTAAACGAATATTACAAGAGTTATGACATATTTTGCAAGATAATTCATATTAAATTGTGAGAAAATTAGTTATCATGTTTCAGTTTCATTTTACAGGCTCCAAATATGTGTCTTCAGTGCAATCTAGTGTTATCCAAGAAGGGATAACCCTTAGAAAAACAACTCTTGTGATTTGGCTTGAATTTATCTAGGACAAAGTGAAGCACAATGGAAAATCCTGGAACAAGTTTAGGAGAGGTTCGCCTGTTTTTTTTTAAAAATACATTTCAACATTGTTCGTTGTAAATTTTTTAGTAAAAAACCTGGAATTGTACTTTTTACTGTACAATTTTAGGTTTGTTGTGGAATTAATGTGTAATGAATGTGGAACAAAAATCACATACAAAACTAGATATTTCAAGCCTATTTTTGTTTCAGTTGTACATTATAATAAATTAAAGATAAATTAAAACCCAAACCAGTATTTCAGCAAATTAAAATATCATTACAATGCTCATAATTGTGTCCTGATCTAGTCTGCTAATAAATGTAGTTAATCTTGGGAACGTGACTGCTGACATGACAGATGTGCAAAAGACCATCATTGACACCCTCCATAAGGAGAGAAAGTCTTAAAACCAACTGCAAAATAAGCTGGATCCGGATAGTTCTGTTATGCTTTGTGTCTTTTCAACTTTTGTCTAATTTTTACCCTTTTGCTAGTGTCACATGACTTCTCACGTGACCCAAGCCTTTCTCCACGAGTGATGGTTTACATCTCTCCTCCACTCCCTTCTCTTCTGTTCCCTTGTTTTCTCGTTTCCTGCTTTCCCAGGTGTATTGTTTTATTTTTACGATTTTAATTTTTTTTTTACTTTTGTTCAGTTAGTTAACCTAGTTGCTCCTTTGGAGCTCGGTTTTTAGTTAGTTGGGTTTTCCCCAAAGTGAGCTTTTGTGAAACTTTTGTACTCCTGTTTATTAATAAATATCTTAATACTTCTGTTTATTTATAAATGTCTCTTGACACAAGCTTGACAAGTACTGAAGTATATTTACGGAGTTAAGGGTGATTCAGAAATCCAGGCAGAGCTTCATAAGGAGGGGACTGAGGATGGTGTCAGTGCATCAAGAACAGCCACATAGATCTGCATGACATGAGCTATAGCTTGAGAAATCCCTAAATCAAGCTACTGAATCAAAAATAGAGGTACCTGTGCTGGGCAAAGGAGAAAACCTACTGGTTTGTACCCAGGGCCATGACCTGAAGGAAGACTGGGGAGGCATTAAAGCGAAAACAAGCAAATATTGCAGTTTGTGTTATCACTGAAGGCTAAATACTCAACAGATCTACTGGTTCATTTGGTATTTGTTTGCATGTAATTAAATCTTATATATATTTACTGAAGGGGCAGGGTTATATGTTATGCCAACAGGGATCCCTTAACATTACATATTAGCATAACGTAGCGAACGAAAGGTTTTTGCACCTCTTATACGAAATAATGTAACCAAATAAATACATCATTGAAATGTTTTGTCCTTAAAGAGCAGATTAATACCTGGCAAATTGCTCTATAAGAATAATGCCTTAAAAATAAAATCAAATCGTTTAGGAAATGACCCAAGGTGTCTCCTAGTGTATTGAGAGCTCATTTTCCTGCAGCTTTACTGTAGATGATTGGATTAGCCGTACACATTTCATCTCCAGCGTGTTCACATTCCACCGTAATTAGTCATTCTGAACAGACAGGCAGCGGAATAAAGCCAGAGAGCTACAGTCATCACAGCCACTCTTATCACACGAGTCACACCAGTTACAGGGCTGGAGGTCCTGCTTAGCCTCAGACTAAATGCAAGACAAAAGGTTTTTAGTTGTCATGACAATTAGATGGAGTCTCTGCACTGAGAAGGATTTGATTGCTTCAAGTTATTAGCTGGTGGTAATTAAGTTTGCATTATTCTCTTCCGACAGCAGTTTTTCTTCAGCAGTAGCCTGTCCTCTAGAAGCACACGTGATGTATGGACCAAATCCCTCTCAGCATATTAACACATGCAGATTTTTCCTCTGATCCTTTTCATTCAGTAAAGACAGATCTGAGGAAAAATGACAAAGCTCAAATTGTTTCTGTAGATTGTCTTGACACTCAAATCATTTAGTTTTTGTATTTTTTAGCCGACAGCAAGCCACGCCTCGTTTGTATGCAGAGTCACAATTGTTTCTTCTCATAATTTCTGTGATATTTGGAAATTTTGTGTGGTAAGAGGCAAAAAGCAGTGTGTAATTTTTTTTTTTAATATGAAATAAAATATTTTAACCACAATAAATGCAAACCCGCTGTATCCTGGTCATGTTCACAGGGTTTTGCTTGTGCCTTTTTGTCTAAAGCTCACAGACCAGAGGTCTCGGAGATTTCAGAGGTCCCAAAATGTGTGTGTAAATGGAATTGATATGGAATAACAAGAACCAACTGACTTGCCAATGTGTGCGTATTTTGTAATTGTTTCTGAGAAATAATGATGATGTTTGTAAATTATGTATGCCTCGGTAAGTAGCAAAAAGGCAGTATGTAAAACAAAAAATAATAGTTACAAATTTTCAAATTGTTTGTATAATATATGTACACAAATGTAAAATGTAAATCTTACAATCTCCAATAATAATTATTTCTTTTACACTTTGTAACTCAGTAAATATAGTTGAGAAACACACAAAAAATAGTACTTATGGCTTTCAAACACATTTCTGCTCAAAATGCCCCCCCTCCAAAAAAAAAAAAAAATCTATATTTTTTTTCTCTATAAATAAAGTCTGGAAAACAAACCTTGCTCTCAAGGACAACACAGATAAGCAGATATTTTCTACACTTACACTTGTAACAGCAGCTAACTCATCTTTCCCTAAAGCACCGAGCGAGATGTTTTTCATGGATACGTGCTTTTATGATCACAAGACAAGACTTCGACTGGAGAGCTTACCAACCCCTCACAGGAAACAAATAGGTGCCAGTGCCTCGATCATCTTAATGCACTTTTACAGTTTCTTCTCAGTCCACACTGAGGAATTAGAGGTATTTGGAAAACAGCAAGATACATCAGTGGTTTCATAAATTGTACAAGTGTTTCCTTCTTACCAAAAACACAACTCCACCACTAGCAATAGCAGTTAATCCGCATAGTCAAAACATCAACAGGTTACCCCCAAACGCCTTTATTGTTAGCATCTATTTGAAAAGCATGCTTTGAAGTGCCCCAGATGGTGCTGTTAGTTATTATTCATGCTTGTTGTTTGGGTAGAAGCATGACCTGTAGCTACAGCTTTGCAGAGAGCGTCAACAATAAACTTGCGAGTGTTGCTTTGCAACTTCAAAGCCACCGTAAGTCTCAGTACTCAGCCTCTCACCCCCTACAGAGATCATTTGAATTTGCCTGCATCGCCTTTAACTGCAACACAACAAAACGCTTACAAGAGCTTTGTATTTACATTGCTCGTGCATTGAGAAAAGAACTATTGTGCCATGTATTTCTGACTTAATTGATGTGTGTCTGTAATTGTACTATTTATAGCGATTTTGCAGTGCATTGTTTCCTCTTGTATTCTGCTTTGAGCCATTCATTTCATGGCCAAACACCAGTGGTGCTCATTAGCCTGCAAATTGTCCTTTGGTTCCAGAGCATTTGCACAATAAAAAAAGAAAAGACCTTTAAAGGAATGTAACCGACAAACAATGCTTACAGTTTGAATCCAAAACTAGGGTGAAAGTCATATTCAAATGGCAGGAAACAAAATGTGAATTAAACTCTAGGATTCCAAATGTGACACAAAAGAGATTGCCCTACTTAGCTTCGACTGTTAGCCATAATGAAACTAATTTAGGTCAAACTAGATGCGCATTTCATCTGTTCTCCACAACTACATCATGCTTAGCCTCTGGATTCCAAACTTCTGGTTTGAAGAGCCAAAAGACCGAACGGTCAGGGCACAATGCCACTAAAGAGTTGCTGTTAGGAGACGAGGTTAAATCCAATTCAACTCCATTTATTACCCCTCACCGAAAGTAAATATACATAGTGAAATTGTTCCTTGTGTGTTCAGCTGAAGATGATAGAAAAAATCAATTATGTTAAAAAATTCAGGTCACAGTGTAGTAAAATCCTTGTTGACTGATCTAACAATTATAGAAACAGTTGGAATGTAATAAGCTTCCTTCTCATATCTTTGGAATGACCCTCACGCTAAGACAATTTTGAAATGCTCCCAGTTGGGGGAAAAAATGGTTGTAAGAAATAAAATGCATAAACAGAGCGTATCTTTGTGTCGTGCACTAATACGTTTCAGTAATGTGCTCAAGCCATGTAATGTGCTCGGGAGGAAATGATTAAGAGCATTTCTGCAAACACCACCTCTCCAAACCTCCAGGTTGAATGAGCCTGATGATTTATATTTAATGACAGCTCACTGTCTATGGGTGAGAGGGTTTTCATTAGTATCACAATGGAACCAATCTTGCAGCTCTCCTCAACGGTCTTCAGATCCCACAGAGACTAGATGTACTGTACAGCAGCAGACGGCACTGCACTGACTTTCTACTTAAAGCTCAAGTCTTGCTCCCATTTGCCTTCTTTATCCAATCACTATTATTAAAGATATAGCACATATCAATTTTTCATTGACTTATGTAAATGAGTTCTGGGTGATGTAGAAAAAGGGCTTGAGACAGAACCATGGAAACTTCCTGAATTTCATTAAATGAGACAGAACTACGATGTATTGGCTTTCATTATAAGACATGCAGTGTTGAGTGAGTTGAGCAACACCAGACAATTCAGTTAGGAAGACGTCCCATGGTTTTCTAGGAGAAGCCTACTGTCAAATCTGATATATCAGTTTGAATACTCCATCCTTTCCATAAATCCACTGGCAAGACATTTGAAGCACCATTTGAAGCATGTTTACGCTGAGTTCCATTTCTACCCATCTGCTCTCTGCATTCATGTAAGGTGAAGGGGTCTCCCAATCATTTTTTTATCAAAACAAAAGAGGAAAGATGTCCGCAAACAAAGCCAAAGATACTTATAAGCTTTAATATAAAGAGACAACATCATTTTATATCAATATACAGGTCTGTAAAGGTAACTTAGGTCAAATAAAATAATAATACCTAGATCGCTAAAGTTTGCACACATCTTTGATGTTTTTTGTGTCAAAAAGCAATTTTTTTAATTTGCTTTACAATGAGCAACACAAACCAATCAATGTTTCAATAATTCTCATAAGCAGAGAAAAAGATTTACCAAATTGGTTGCTATGGTAAGCAGTCTGGTTGCTATGGATGTGTCAGTGACGATATAATGTTCATCATGTCACCTTGAGTGAAATAAACAAACTCCTATGTCTCTTATGATTTTCATAAGCCAAGCTAGAGTTTGACTAATTTGGTTGCTATGGAAAACAGTCTGGTTGCTATGGTTCAGTCAGTGACATACCGGTAATATAATGTTCTCAGTGTCAATATGAAAAAAAAAATAAACCAACTCCTATGTCTCTAGCATTTTCCTAAGCTGTAATGCAAAATGAGTTGCTATGGTAAACAGCCTTGTTGCTATGGAGAGATAAGTGACATAGTATGACTTTCCTCATGTCATTATGAGTAAAATAAACCAATCACCATGTCTTTTTTGCTTTCCTAAGCTGAGATAGAGATAGATCTCAATATGAGTATGTATCCGAGTAGAATATGATTATCATCTTTTCAGAAGCTCTGTGATGGACCTGCGACCTGTGAAGGGTGTACCCCGCCTTTCATCCAATGTGACTGGAGACAGGCACCAGCAGAACCTGTGCACGGATTAAGTGGGTAACATGAATGAAGGAACAATACACTGAGTAGTTTCATAGTATCACATTTAAAGCTTTTTTTTTAAAAGAAGACAACTGCAGGAGAAAATAGATACATGACTCCTGGCGACTGCGTTTGAAGGACTCGAGAGAAAAGCAAACCCTTAATACTTTGGCACATGATAATTGCGCAGGATATTAGCAGAGCTTGCTTTCTCTGTGGCAAGGATGAGATAAGTAGCCCTGCCATGGTGTTCTGTCAGCAGGGTAAGTGTGAATGATGACCACAGCAGCGCTCGGCTGAGGAACATCTCCTTCACCTCTGGCTCTGTCCTCTCTGCTAAGCTCGGAGATACTGGAGCTCTGGCCTCATTTGGATGCTGGCTTTCTTTTCAGCCCGTCATGCAACTGCTCACAAGAACTGCAGCACAGCAACTCAATGACACATGTGGACATCGAGAGGTGGGATAAACAGTTAGATTTACCACAAGATTTTTTGGGATTATTTTCTAGGCAAACTGTTTTCTTTTTGGACACTTCACTTCTAGACCCAATCAATGAAAATTTCGTCATTTGAGGTAGACATTGTTTGAAGGTGAGGAATTTTACATGAAAACGTTGTTTTTCCACTCTTCCCAGAAAAAGAGGTTCAAAGCATTTTGCAGTTTCTGAAAGCATTGAGACACAAGGCTCTAAAGACAAAGGAATCAGAAACCACTTTAAAAAATGATGTCAGGAGGAAATCAATACTTAGTGCAAAGAAACACAAACAGTGCTTCTTGTCTAAGTGATGGAGAGCATAACCCTTTTTTAACTCCATGTGTATATGGAGCAGTGACCCAGTATCACCAGAAACAATCTCACATTTTTAAACTATAATACAAAATAAGCTGGCAGTTTCTTTTCAAAGGTTTAATTTCCTCAGAAAAAAATGACATCGCCTGTGTTCATTTTGCGCTACAATAAAGCTCTATCAGTGCAGATTAGATGTGGTGTCATAGCAAATTAATTTTGTTCTCATCAACATTCATGAATGAGATAATATAAAAATCTAAACGAGATATTACTCTGAATACTCATTAATGCTTGATAATACGATTGGCTCCTTGGAAAATGCTTTACATCCAAGACATGTAATTAATGTCAGGGATGATATTGGTTAATGTGTCAGAAACAATTGCATAATTTTTGTTTGTGAGTCAAGATCACATTCTGTTCTCTATTACAAATGCTACTTTTAACTGGAATAAAAGTTAATATTCAAAAGCCTCAGTTTCAAGGAATGTTAAACATAAGTATTGTTTTCAGTAGTTCGTGTCAATGGGGAAGGAAAACTATGAGTATGTGTGGTGGAATTTCAAATTTCACTAAATGAAACTTACTGATATGTTGCAAAAATGTTCCAAGACCTCTAAAAAGTGCACAAAGCTCTTGTAATCTTCCTCGCTTTAGCCCCGTCTTCTTCCAAAAACATATAAATACTTCCAGCAAATATTAGACACCATAAACTCTTCATCTGATGTTAGTGTTACGTCTTTTGGTACATTCCTTGGTTGACCTTTTGTCACCCTGTACCTTATACAAGCAGATTCAACTTAAACAATCATAATATCTTCAAATATTTTCACCAATTATGTAGGTCACAATTAAAAGTAATATTACATGGAAAAGTGATGCAAAAATGCAGTAGTTTAATATAGTCATGGTTTGTTTAGTGCCACAGTTTTTACATTTTGCTTTGCATTTAGAATATGATGGATTTTGGTCCATTCAGGGATTTGGAACAAGACCTTAATGCAGGAGGATCAACTAAAGCCAGTTGAAAGAAAGGTGTTGGGAAACCACAAAGAGGTGGGTACACTCCTTAAACCGGACAGATCCATGAGCCATGAGTCACTGAGAAGAGCAGAGGGATTAGCTACAGATTGGTAGCTGGGGCTGTATAAGAGCCGAAGGACAGGAGGAGATGGTGAAACAGCAGGATGAAACATGTAATAGACTGTGAATGATCTTCCCAACAAGTCACTGGAAATAAGCAACTTTATAGAGGCGTAATCAGAGCATATCACTAACCAGCCATACATCTGTGCAATACACATGCAAAATGGCAGTTATTGGGCTCAAAATAACAACTTGTTGCAGAAATGTAATCCCATGGACAATAATGCACAAAAAAGCTAACAATTTGAAAAGACACAGCTACAACATGGTATACCTCACCAGTAATATGTAAATAAGTCATTATATGTTCAGTTGAGTTTCTGCACTGAAGCCTGGATACACATCTCAATATAAAGATGTAATATAAATTTCTTTTGATAAAGAAAACTTCAGTAAAGGCAGAATTTTATCAGCACTAAACATTGGTATTGAACTCCATTTAGGAGCACTGTGAGATGATTGGTTGGCCCTGATGGGAGGTCATTGCATTCTATATAAGTGTGCAACTGAGAATGCAAACAGTTGGGTGAAATGTATATAGTGGCTTCATTTACTTGGCATCCCGAGAAAAGGGCAGCAGCGACCTGTGAAATCATTTTGTTCGTTTGAGATGGTTGCACATTTTGTCCATTTGGGCCTGATAATGACTTTTATAATATGCCTCCTTCTCTGCTTGCCTCTTTTTGGCACCTCCGGTATTCAGACTGGAGCATCTCCACACCCTCTCATCTACATTTAATTCAGTGCCTGCCAAGGAGGCTACTAGCCTCTGCCCCATACTAATCACGAGAATACATTAAAGTCATGGCTTTGCAGAAAAGGGGTTATATTTCATGATCTCTCCTGTAAATTTCCTCAAGATGTTGTTCTTTTGATTTGCATTTGCATGCCAACAAAGAACACTGAGGTGCCACCCCACTATCACTCCCTACCTAACCCCAAATATAAGACTTTATAAAGTATACAATAAATAAATACATATTTTGAATACATTTAAATGTCAATAATCAACACTATAGTCAGAAAATTGAAAAATTGTGCATTTTGGTTAGAAAATCTTCCCCAAAAAAATGGAAAAAGTTTATCCAATTGATTGATTAAGGAGTCATTGATTGAAATTATAGTTTCTTAATTTATCAACTGCTGCAGCATAGTATACATAATTATTTATGTCTATACTCAATATAAATATCAAAGTTAGTAAGTAAGCGAAATATATATTAATCTTATTTAATTAACAATTCCACAACTGGATTATAATGATTCAAAAGGCAACATTTTGATTTAAAATGTTCTTGATTAAAATGTGTATTTTTCTGCAAAATGCTAAAAAAATAAACTCATTGATTGCTCATAGGTGAGAGTAAGAGTTAGGTACAGTCTTAAGGTCTCTACACAGTGATCCAAAAAAAAAAAAAAAAAAAAGATTTTTGATTGCCATATCGGAACTGTTTATCTTATGGAGAACGACCAATGAAAGCTGGCTCTTTTGGTGATGTTAGGGGTGGGGCGCTCTTCACACATTTTCATTGAGATCTGTTGAAACCCTTAAACCCCATCTTCAGGCATGGAGAGTCATTGCATCAATATTTCCTTGACCAAGATTAAGAGCACCATGCTGAGCTTTTCGAATTGGGATTGAACCAGCAACTTTCCACTAGGGACAATGAGGATTAATGGTATAAAAGCCCCCAAAGCATGCACAGTCAATTTCTGTCTGACAAAACGTAGCTGGAAAAGTAAGAGTACCTTTCTGAAATCACAGTTCATGCAGTAAAACCACTATTATACCATCTTTTGTGGAAATATTTAGGTATTTGATTGACGCCAATCAGCTGAAGCAATTGACTTCCCTAGCGTCATCTCTTCACTAGTTTTCGACACGAGTCTCCTTCTAAACTGGGAATACAAATGTTTTTCCATACATTATCAGAAATACTGGGAAATCTATCATTAAATCAAAGTAGGAGTTCCCATTGCAAACTGGAATTCTTCTGGTTACCAATCCATTGCAGACGCTTCCTTATAATATACATAGAAAAGTTCTAGAGTTGGGGTGTTAAATGTCATATGTCCATTTCAGAAGATCACAAAGCTCTTTGGTGTGGTTGTATCAAATAAATTGAACGTGCTTGGTGCTCACAGATATACACAGCATTCTCAAAACTTAAAAAGCCAATCCCAAAGGTTTCAATTAGATAGCAGGAGGCATCTTAGTGTATTCAGTCTAATAGTAAGGACTGATCTCCTGAGTGTTGGATAAGGGCACTGCTGCTAGTGTTGCTCTGTCTCTAACTCGGGTTAATTGGGTTTGTCTCAGATTGTAGCAAAGAGAACAGGAAGAGAGCAAAAAAGATCCCCTTATTGTGAGCTGAAGCTGTTATCCAAGTGTGGAATTCAAATGTGTATTTGTCAGTTCCAGATGCATGCCTTAATATTCCATGTAGGCTCAACATAGTGTCAGATGCTCAAGCCTGAGAGCTCAGCCCCTTGTTGAAGGCCCATTTGACCATTTTTGGTCTTCATTATTTCTCTGTGTGAGTACACAGAAGCCAAGGCTTAGCCAAGCTCAAACCCTTAAGAAATGTCACTTTAAAATTGAATAGAGTAACATCTTAAGGTTGTTAAAGGAAGACTTCAAAGAATCGTCCCCTTGGTGTTTTGCCACAATCTACAGCCAGTGAGCAAACATCTATCCAGGAAAACTTCCAGATTCAAGAACTATTTAAGCATAGTAATCCATGTGACCCAGACCAACAAATTGCCATTGTTTGATGCAAACATAAAAACAATGCACCGACCACCAATTTAAAGCTATTTCCTCACACAGACAATCGAAAGCAAGAACAGACAGGTGGATAAAAGTAAAACAATGATGATATTCTACACAATTTTGTGTCAGAAATTTGATCTGCTCGAAGCATACCACATATCAGTTCATAGCATTCAAGAAACATTGGTAATTTCAGAAAATGACAGTAAATTGTAGACTGAAATAACCATGTTCCACGACTGTCTATGAACTATAGATTTGCCTCTTTGTTGGGAGGCTTCCAGTTCCAGCCTCACTAATGACATCCCATTCTGCTCATGAAAGTAGAGCTCACACCTGGAAACAGAATGTAAAATAGCCTTCAGCTTAGTTTTTGCTGTTGTGTATCGTCACTGTTGGTCTATTGCATTCTCTAGGCAATGTGGGTGTTAACTTTTTACCACTGTTTGTATGATTTAGTCTTAAATCTGTCATTTTTAAATGAGGAATTTCTGAACTTTTAACTAAATAAAATACATCCTTGAATGCCCATTCTCAAACAGGGCTGACTTAGAGAATAAATTGTGTCCCACACAAAGACCCACTGGCACACGCTAATTCAACATCGGTGTTAGTTTAATCAATTAGTTTAATCCATTTTAATTACTGTTATTTTTCACAACAAAAACTTTATAATAATCAATGAGCTGCAAGCCCAATCAGAGCTGATACTGGAGGTTGGTGGAAACACAAAGGTGCACTATGACGAGTACAGAAAAGTCGTACTGTTACCAAAATCCATTTTTTTCTGCAGGGTTGGTGATCAGTCTTCTGCAAAAGGAATGTACCTTGTCCATTTTAAAAACTATTTTCTGCAGTCGACACTGTTGCTGCTCTTGAATCGCTGCTGACAAACGGTGTGTTGACTTTCTTGACCCAATTTGTGCTATTTAGATGTTTATCTGTGACCCGATCAGAAAATAGTCCCAATTTAGCTCTATTCCTCTGGATCTAGGAACCTCACCTCCAAACAGTGCTGCTACAAGAAACAGAAGGCAGTGGATACGTTCTCAAAAGCTCACCAAACCAATGCATACCAAACAATTCCATTCACTAAATAAATTGTGAGGAACAGATTTACCGTTCGATCTTTCCTGTTGCATGCTGTATGCAATTGACTGGTCGTTTTATTGATAATTTATTATTCCTTCGCTCAAGAATTTCTTTCAGATTCCCATGACAATAGAAGATGGAGAAATCATTGGTAAAGTTTAAATATTATTGTAAATGAGAGTATTTAAAAATTAATGAGAACCCATGTGTCAAAAACTGCATTTTAAAGACACTAATAAAACTGGTAAGAAAGACTAGAACCAATGGTGAATGGATTTTTTTGCCTTTAAAATACAAGACTCACAGTGTTTTAATAATACAGTGTGTTTGAACTTTGAAGGAATCACTTCCTACACTTTTGGTCCTTACACCCACAGCTATGAAACCTCTGGTATTTTCTCATGTGTGAAGCAGGTGCATCCAAGGTAAAGGCGCTTCTCTGTGAACCTAAGATGTTACCCAAGGGTGAAGGTTTGCGTTCAATATGCAGAGAGAGGTTTACATGCACAGAAGACCATTCTCAGATAATTCTAAGTTAAAGCACTATTCACATCAAGCATTTAAAAAAAAGTAATACAGTAGTCAAAATAAATCAAATTTAAGGATTTACTTTATTTCAAAGATACTATTTATCTAGTAAAACTATAATACCCTGAATATGAATCATTATGTCCATTATCAATATTATGCAAAATGAAACATTGGTAAAATACACAAGTTCTTAAATCTTCAATAAGGGCTGAAGGCCTGGAGATTTGAGAAGCTCTGTGGTTTGTTGAGCTCCTTCTACATTGTCAAGAGAGTTCTCTCATTTCTTTAGTGGCACGTTTTGCTTGAGCTATAGGGTTTAATTTAACTTCTGCAGCTAGAACAGCTTTAACTCTTCTGAAAAGTCTTAAGTAGTATAACATATAGAGTTATTTAAAAGTATATAAAAATATATAGAGTTCTATAAAAGTATAAAGTATTGTCTATATATTTATGGGACCATTCCTCCAGTGAGCTCACTGATGTTGGAAGAGAAAGCATATCTTGCATTCTTTGTTCATCCCAAGCGTGTCATCTTGAGGTCAGGCTCTGGCAAGCGAATTAAATTCTTCCGCACCAACCATTCATGTCTTTTTGGACTGTCCTTTGTGCAAAACTTTTCCTTCAAAGTTGAGGGAGTTTTAGTGGTATATAGCAATGACACATGAGTCGATGACCTCTGGACAGTCAGTTAACCCTGATTTGTTTTTAGTTTTTTTAAATGGACTATAACTTTGTTGCTGAGTTTTTGTCCAATTTGTTATAAAATCACTAGTCAACTTTATTTTGTGCTTTTATGATGCTTCAAAGCAACTTGAAAGAAAGAGGAGCCTTTTGTTGATTATATAAAGTGATTAGTTCTGATATGATTATGTTGTGTGGATATAGAGACCTGAGTAAATGTAAGTGTTTTGTTATATTGTAGAGAACAGATTGAATTGATTAAATTATGTTGGTCTGAGAACTTTTTTTTCTGCACTAAATTTCATAGACAGTCTATCATATAACATTATGCTAATTTAACCTTTTTGTAGCAAATAACATGCAGATACTTCTTTAGCCAAATATTTTATTCATTCATTCATTAATTTTCATTCCCGCTTATTCCTTTTCGAGGTCGCGGGGGTCTGCCAGTGCCTATCTCCGGCACACATTGGGCGAGAGGCGGGGGTACACCCTGGACAGTTCGCCAGTCCATCACAGGGCAACATTCTCACACACACACATGCACACCTAAGGGGAATTTAGATTATTCAATTAACCTAACCGCATGTTTTCGGGGATTGTGGGGGAAACCGGAGTACCCGGAGGAAACCCACGCAAGCACAGGGAGAACATGCAAACTCCTTCCAGGAAGGCCACAGTGCTACCCACTGCCCCACTGTGCTGCCTCCCAAATATTTTAAATGGTTTTAAATATATCAAACTGCGTTCAGCAGTGACTCCCCATGGAAGAGAAATATCACAAAATCTTAGAAAAGGAAATAATTTCTGTTCAACAAAAAGGTGAGGACTACATGAAGATTGGCAAAGCTTTACATATCGATCAAAATACTGTAAAAATTTAAATCCATTTCAAACATTAAGTTAAAACATTAACTTAATGTTTTAACATTAAGTTTGAAATTCTAAATCTAGCTGTTATTATGTTTTGTAGGTCTAATTGAATGGGAAATCTAGGTTATTTAACCTAGGACATGAAACCTTGGAAAAAAACACATCCACATGGCAGGATTCGGGAAATTGTCCAGAGAGACTTCCACCTGTTGGTGAGTGCAGATTGGCAGTCCAAGTGCTAGCCCCTTCATCTCTAGTGGCCCCCTGACAGTAGACTTTGGAATATTCATTCATGAGGGCATTTCATCACTGGTCTGCACAGGTGGCATCCTTTATCGGTCCCATACTGGAATTCACCGAGCTCCTGAGGGCAGCCTGTGGCAGCCAAGTGCAGTATAGGTCCTTGACTTAATATAACCGTGGTCATGACAGTGGCTGGAACATCTGAAATCAATTATTTGTATGCAGTGTCAGCCATTTCACATAATTTTTGTAAGCTGGGTCGACCGATTGTTTCTTTCAAACCACTTCAAAATCATTAATCCAGCAATTAAACATTTGTGTATGTGTGCGTGTTTGGGACATTTTCAATTTTCTACAGATATCTTTACACGATTAATTAGGAAATTTTGGCAAATGAAGACAGATCAATGGCCTAACTCATTAAGAACACAGCACACTTTTACGAAAGACCCCCGCAAATCCATTAAGTCACTATGGGATTAAGAGAAAGAACATTTGTCAAATTAAGTGCAACCTGTGCTATTGATTCCTGCTAACCAAGGTAAATGAAAGGGAATTAATTAAAGCGGATTAACGGATAAAATGAGGGCACGGCAGAGGCATTTCCTTAGGAGCTTTTAATGACCCACAGGGTGGATGAAAAGACTTTGACGGCTCTAAATTTACGTTTGCTGGATAATACTCAACAACAAGCGTTTCTTTCTCCACGGAAAAGCTGGCATGACAAGACTAGGGAGTGTAATGCTATGCTTTCTTTTTAAAAATTCAGGTCAAGTGTTTCAGGTGTGAAGAGTCATGGTGGAGATACTATAATTGCACTTTTCTTGAGCTGGGGTCATTTGTCCGCTGACTGTGGATTCCTGATCCTTTGCTATTAAGTCTACAAAAGTGCCGGTTATTTCACATGGAGCGCCTGGCTCCTGCCTCCTGAGAGGAAGCAGCTGTTCTGTCCTTCTGTCCCCACAAGGAAGATGAATCATTGTGTCCCTTAGCAAGATTCCTTTGTCACTTTAGTTACTACAAATGATTTTTAAACACAGCTACGCCAGATTCCCTGTGTTCAGTGGGGGTCTGTCAATGTCACTCATAGCACACACATAACTGTTAATTACAGGTGGAGGAGAGCAAGGTGAATCCTGTTTTTTTTTTAACAAATCCAGAATCTTACCTGGAATCTGGTACCTGGAAGTTGTGGAGTGGTGGCAAGAAACCATTTCTTTTGATTTTCATTCAGAGACACCATTCGAACAAAAAATGTATCTCTGCATTTCACTATTTTAACAAATAGAAGTCTCTGCACGCAATGGTGCATTTGTAAATCAAAGCGTGTGTTTTGAATTAAGTATGAAGGAAGCAACCCACCTTTTGTTTAGTTTTGATTCTAAATATAATGTGCAGGTTTCATAAAAGTTACTAGTTTTGATATTTTGTATCATTACAAGAGTTATGACACATAATTTGAAAGGCAATTCAAATTGTGTAATCGTTTTTCGGTTTTGTTTCACAGGCACTGCAAATCAGTGCCATCAGCGCCATCTAGTTGTGAAAAGAAGCGTTAACCCTTGGAAGTACAATACCTGTCATATGGCCTGTGTTTTCTAAAGAAAAAACAAAGGACAATAAAACAAAAAGTGGTTGGAATCGTGTATAAGGTTTAGGAGAGGTTCGCCACTTTTATTGGTACAATTTTCATATTATTTTGACCATTAGACACCATAGAAACATTTCAATTTTTAAATATTTCTTTGTTTATAGCCAAAAAACAGCAAAGGTTATTTCATGGCTATATTTTGTATTTGGTAAAAAAAACCTTAAACACACTAACTTACTCTCAACTATTAAAACAAGTATGGTAAGAATAAAATGTAATAGTCTGCTTGGAACTAAGAGGATTTCTTTTAAGTTGTCAGATTTCAGATGTCATGGCCACATGTAATATTCACAATTGTACTTTATGTACCATTTAAGGTTTGCTGAGGAATTACTGTGTAATGTAATGAAAAAATATTTATTAAAAACAAACAGAACAACTAAAGAGTTGTCTCCCGCCTCCAAAAGCAAGAGATGTGACAGCGCATATTGCATTTCATCTTGTAAGACACAAGTGATTTGTTATATAGGGAAAAAAAGCCTTTTCCTGACACAGCAATGTACTTTTTTTCTTTTGCTATTCATTGGCAGTTTATGCGGATTTTATTAAATTGTCCAGTTTTGTGCATAAATTTAATTTGCATCTTTGGATAGAAACATAAAATATGATTACACATTTATTTATGTTCAATAAAACATACATTTCACCTGTAACACCTGTTTTATGAGCCCCTCTCATTATTGCCAACTGTCCTTAAAAAGTGCCACAGAGAAACAGCATCACAACCCAGTAAATATAGCAGAAAAATCAGTGTGACTCTTTACAGAAAATCTGGTCACATGAGATATTCTTCCTTTACAAAAACTGAGGTGCCTGCAAATCATATCCAAGCTTGTGGGAAAGAACAAAATCAATGACGAGTTCTCCAAAATGAGTTTTCAGCCTTCGTGACATACTTAGTGCTCAAGATCCATTGTTGCTAAAACAACTAAATCAAGTTGTCAACAAGGATTTTATATATAACCCATAACCAGCCAAATGCTCAAACGTATGGAAGTGAGCCTAATGCCTTCAGTTCACCTTTGAAACAGTTCAAATTCCAATTTATAATGGCAGAAGCATCAACTCACTCCAGTGAGACAGAGAGAGTGCATCTCCTTTTTTATTGCACGATGAGCTATTTGCCAGGTGAGGGAAAACTTGCCTTTTGTTGAAGATCAGCTGTCATCCAAGATCTTCAAATTAAACTCAAAGGAGAGAGAGTGCAACAAAATATGCTTTTATTGGTTGTACTGGGAATTAAGTTGCATGAGAGAGCGTATGCGATTAACTGTCTTATTTGGCAGGAAGAAGCATGGTTCCTGGGCATTTCCCCTTTTCAATTTGTCAGACCAAATGCAGGATGTTCCTCCAGAGCTTGTTGTATCTCCATAAATTTGCAACTCATTTGCACTTGCCGATTTTGACAGAGACCCCTGGACTGTGACACTTAGGGCGGTCATTATTTATTTGATCTCATTTGGTCTGATTTAAAACTGGACCCCGCCAGTAATTAAGCTGTGTCAGCATGGGGCTGAGAAGCTGGTTCGGGTGCTCATTGATTTACAGTAGATTACCATCTGTAGCAAAGGAGCAGCTCCGTTCATTGACACCTCATCCGGCTCAGGCAATGCTCCCCGATTGACCCTTTCCTTTGTCATCCACTTTTTATTGGGATGGACGCGTATCAGCGTGTCGCAGCATTCTATTTGCATAACTCATTTCCAGGAATGTGGGTGCCAGTTGACAAAATGGCAATATGAAAGAAGGGTGGCCACTACCTGACAAAATATTAATAAAGAAGACGAGGCAAACTACACTGTGGCAGAAGTCAAGTGTCATTTAACGATGAACAATGACATTCTCTGCTCGCTGCACTGAAGGGAATAACAATGTTGTTCCCAGGGCGAGGATAGAGCCAGGGATGTGACAAGACAGGAATAAAAATGAGTAAAACTGTATTTCTACGTGTGCTGGAAACTTTTAAGTTGGTCAATTGAAAATTCCCCCCAAAAAACAATGTATAAAGTAATTACAAATAATGTTAACACTGATATATATGTATGTTTTATACGACCAAAACTCCATTTTATTTATAAAAAAACAATGATGAAAACTATATATATATATATATATATTTTTTTCTTAGTTAAAGAACAGTAAGTGCAGAAGCATCTACATCATACTTTTATGTTGTCAGTAAATCTGTCCCAACTGTATCATTAATGCTAGAAAAACTGTTTGGGGAGATGGTGGTATGCAAATTTCAAAGACACAGCAGTTTGAACATCTATAAATGGATAGCAACATGTAAATGTAGAGCATCAATAGGACCTCTCTACCAGTGAAACTCAAATTGTGGCATTTTAATTCAGTTCTAATCAATTTAGTTACAATTGCTTCCTGAAAAAGAACGAGATCTGTTGAATATCCCAGATTTGTTCATCTGCTCAAAAACATTTACCTCCGATATGACTTTTTTTCCCCCAAAACAGAACTGCCTCATTTATATAAACCCAATGGGACATTTAACTTTAATAGAATGTGTGTCTAAAGTAATGAAAGTATGTTTAAAGATTGTTCGTTTGTGCTCAAATAAGCAGTTTGTATATTAGGAGACAGAGGTATGTTTATCTGTATATCATCAGCATAACAATGCATGGATCTTTACTTCTGACTTTTTCACGATTGATATACATAAATTAACAGATAAAATCACAGCTTTTTAAAATTTGATTTAACTAAACTGAGAAAGCCTTGTATTTCTAGGTGAAGCATTATAATGCTAGACTCATAAAAAAAACCCTTAAGCGCATTTTGGTTCTTCTCTGGTTCTTTGTGGTTTTTGTGGTACTGTTATCGTGAAAAGAATCTGTTATGGTGTTTTTGGTACTTTGTTGTTTTTAATGTGCTTTATACAGATGCTGGTCATATATCATGTTAAAGTGTATTTATTTTATACATTTGATGGTTGGTTTTAAATAGCAACTTTGAAGATAAGTGTTGATTACAAGGCAAAGAACCAGATTAGGTTTTATATAGAACCCTTTTCTAATGCTTATGTTGAATTAAATCAAGGAATTTTAGTAAATGGGGAAGCAAGTATTTCTTTGCAGCATTGGTTATGAATGATATTATATGCAATAGTTTAACCAGCACAAACGCAACAACATAGACAATAAATCTTAGTCTAGAAAAAAGGCACAAGGCCAGAGCTGGAAACTTACATTAATTGTAAAAAGGCAGTTAACCAGTAAGAGTAGGCATTGAATAGTCAATCCTTACCTCAAGAGGCAAGACTTGCCAACCAACAAGAGTGAATATATTTCCAGTCATTGTCAGCCTTGCAAAACAGTGTTTGCATCAATTCACCGACTCATGGTCTGCTGCTCTCAGTCTGCTTTAGGCGTCTTCTTTCTTTTCATCTGTCTTGTTTTAGACCCTCCATTTCTGTTAATGCGCTGGGAGTCCAAGACATTTTCATTTGCTACGATTGAATCTCAGAGGAGAGGGGGAGGCCTAGCTTCTCCAGAGGCCCAGCTGATGATGTTTGTGTTGTTTAGTTTCTTCCTTCCCCTCAAGCTGT
The DNA here is from genome assembly GCA_007224835.1 of Danionella cerebrum. Taxonomy (NCBI): domain Eukaryota; kingdom Metazoa; phylum Chordata; class Actinopteri; order Cypriniformes; family Danionidae; genus Danionella; species Danionella cerebrum. The sequence goes on from SRMA01000827.1 coordinate 216,140, forward strand.
AAGAACTGAGCTTTTATGTGAAAACTGTGGCTGAATCTACACTAATCCAGATTTATTTGCATGTGCATCTTTTCATCCATGTGTCTGGTTTCATCCAGATTGCCTTTTTATTTTTAAAGTGGATTTAGTCATTTACAACTATTTGAAAAATACTGAAATCTAAATGATAGTCAAAGAGTCCTTGCGTTAATTAAAAAAGTGCCTTACATCATACATTTTACACATGATAAACAAAAATAACCAAAGGCCGTAATGAAAGGTGTGGATTGACATCACTGTCCATGTGGCTACATCACCTTCACTGAGACTAAGTGGCAAAACAAGGGTTAAAATGGCTGATGTCAGTAGTGCAACATGCATATTCACAAGTTATTTTGATTATGGGATGTTTAAATAGTTAAAAAAAAAACCTTGAAATTGGTTACAGGTTACACAGTTGTCTGTGGACATGGAGATTTAAATTCCTGACATTTATATATTTGTAAAGAATCACAGTGAAGCTAGCGTTAGCAAGCTAGTCATTCAAGTTGCTAACAGAACATTTTTTAAAGTGCATTTAACAGCTTTTTTTTGTATATCCAAAAGCTTTATTTTTTTCTCTAAATAAATGCATTTTGTATTGCCAAAGAAAATATATTCTAAAAGCTTAACTGAGATGACTTTAAAGCGTGGGATGTTTGGACATTTTGGTGGTATGTGGACAGGTATGTACAAATTATTTTTATTACAAATTTGATTACAGCAGCTGTTAGCTACAGAAGGTCTAGCTAGCGCTCACTCAGGGTCACACATCTGTGCAGGTAAACACAGTCCAAAGATGAACAACCCCACTCTGAAATGGCCCAGAAAAATACAGCAGATAGCATTTAATTCACAAGTTCTTATAAGCACCGTAAAGATGGTTATTGCACATAACATATTACTTTATGGTTTGTGATTTAGTCAAAATTATGATTTACCAGACAACTAGCAACCACACATACAGACTTCAGCCATTGTCTGTATAGTTCCAGCCCATATATTCAAGATATTTCTTCAAATTGCAGTTATTCATCATAACGTCATGTGCATTTCATCCATAAACAAGTTCAAATCTGCCTTTGCTTGATCTGCTTCCACTGTTCCAGTCCTGTATAAGCCGAACTTCACCCTTCTACAAAGATTTAAAATTTTAAAGTTAAACCATTCCTGTTTATAGTTAAACCATTCCTGTTTATATTATGCCAACTGCACTGTCTTGCACTATACATCTTTTGCACTCTTACTGCATTTGTGCCTTCATTATATGTCCTGTATTTTGTGTGTGCCTCATTGTAGGTAAATTTTTTACACTTTATATTTAACTTTAGTTTTTAGTTACATGTTATATGTTGCGGAGTGAAGAGAGACGCAATTTCGATTCTCTGTATGTCTCATATAGCAGAATTGACAATAAAGCTGACTTTAACTTTAACTAAGATTTAGCCTCTTAACCTGTCTCCTAATCACCCCCATCTTCATAAAGAGCACCCTTTGTCACCCCCTCCTCCATCGATACTCATAATTAATTGCATACACCACCTCTCCTCCCTCCTGGCAACATATACACCACCTTGCAACATTATTACCAATCAAAACTCTCACAAAAGACTATCTTACCATATCAGCTTAGTGCCCTTTCTTTATAATTGTACTTATGCTTGCAGATTTTTTATTAATTTGGGGTTTTTAGATACGTAATAACATAATATTTTATGGCAAATTCGCCTCCCTGTTCACTGCAAAAAAAATAAATAAATATTCTTTGCTAGACCAACCAAAACAATCTGCCATTGGGGTAAGAAAATTTGACCTGGCAAGAAAATTTCCAACAAATGTTGATGGATCTTAAAGATACACTAAAAACCCTTAAAACAAATGTTTTCAAGGAATTTAGTATATTTAAACTTGTGATTAGTCATAAGTGATCTTATAACTATTCATAATTGTCTCAAAATTAAAAAGTTTTAGCTAACAAAACAATGTGTTCCTAAATTTAGAAACATTCACTAATATTTTAGGGAAAACAGCATTCATAAAAAAATTGTGCTTTATTTTAGTAACCAAAATAGAGCATACAGTTTTAAAACAAGACATTGTAGTTTAAAATGTATTTTTATTTTTTTTACTTTTACAGTTTCATTGGTTTGTGCATTAGTCTTGAGCGGACTGTCCACCACAACACAGCACTAGCTTTTTTCTAACCAATAAAAAAACTTGAAAAACCTGCTTAAATATAATTGATTTCTCTATTTAAACAGTGAATGATGATGAACTGATTTGAAACAAGAAAGTTTTGCTTATTCCGTTACTCCTTTGTTTTAAGATTCTATTTCAACAGCTTTTTTTTCTTGTTTCGGGAAATCTAACTAAGTCAAATTTGCTTTCCCCATTGATTATTTTGTTTGATTGACCTATATTTAACCATTTTTCAGTTTTTTTTTCTATTAGAACGTAACATTCATTTCTTAAAATAAGATGGTTGTAATATTCTTGAAGTCAGAATATTTTGAGTAAATTTCTTGTTTTAAGATTCTAGTTTTAGAGGTAAAATCAAAAGCTTGTTTTTACAAGCTTTTTTAATTCAATCAGAAAAAAAAATCAGAAAAAGCAATTTAAGGTAATATATTTTTATATTTAACTTTGCTCCAATTTCCGTTTTTGCTCTTAAACTCAAACCATGCATGCCTTCTTAATGACGAATGGCAAGTGAAGAAATGAAAGAAGTTTAAAAGGAATCATAGTTATCTGAAAGAGAGACACTTTGGAAGGGGAATGAGAATCCTAAATGACCCATAGAGTGACTATACCTTCATCCTAGATAAAACCTTGTCTGCGAGAGTTTAAAATGTTGCAAATCACATGAAAAGAACTTCCTAAAAGCAGCATCATTTTACAGCCAATCAATCTCAAACTGAGCTACTGGCTGTTCTTTAGTTATATCCTGGTTTGTTTAACTTCAGGGTCTGGCAGGACCTTCACGGAACACTGAGGATTTATCTAGTTAGTAATGATCCACTAGAAAATAAATGCCAGTTCCTCCACTTTGGTCAAGTACTACAATTGACCGTAAAGCTACCGGTCTCCCATCACCACAGAGAAATGTACAGAGCTTGTGTTTCTTAGACGGCTTTTCAGGAAGCCTTTGCTGAATCTGCATGGTTCAGAGAGCTGGTTTAAGGTTTCGTCACACCACCAGACAATTGTTGGGGATGCAGAGCTAGCTGGCAAGCTGTCTGTGAGGCTTGAGTGAATGTGCATCTCATTCGGGTATATACAGCTTTTCAGCTCTTTTCGTCTCAAAGCTGTAAATCCATCACAGCACACAATCCAGTAAACACTGTTCTCTTCTCCGCCACCTCACTCACTCAACGCTTCTCCATGGAGAATTGTCTCCAGATTTGTGTCAATCATTCTGTCTGCTTAAGCTGGCCGGTTAATCCTAATGCTTCACAACAACAGAGTCCATTCTTTGGAGACGTTCCGTAAAAGTTGCAGTCTACTTCTCTGTCATGTGAGGTCTGAAAATTTCCGTATTCTTTCCATACAAAATCTTTGCTTATATAAACATTGGTGAACGAAGAGTACATTTCCATTAAAGTTGAGTGTGAGAGCAAATGAGGGACTGACAATCTGTAGAACTTTGTGACCCTTAGGACAAAGAAAGGGATGGATTTATGTTGCTAAAGAGTTATTTAAAGACTAATCCAAAGTAGACGGTATAAATAATACTTAATATAGTCATTAATGTGGTGCAAATGCGACAATAATTCTGTTACAAATGAAGCATTATAGTTCATGTCATGCTTCTGTTACAAATATGTTTCCTTTTGCAAGTTTAATGCGTACAGGCCGTGATGTACCATGTCACATTAGTTCAAAAATGGTCCATTTCAGAACTAAAAGCTACATCAACATTAAGAAGGTTGACTTTGATCAGCTGTGAAACATTTTATGATCAAATGGCCTCAAATTTGCTGATTTATGCATTCTTTAGATTAATTTCAAGAGCCTTTAAATTAAAAACTCCCTCCAGTTTTCGATCTCGTTCATTTATTTACTTTAGCTTATTCAGTTAGCAAACACTGTATTGTCTATTTAATTCTCTTGCAAAGAACATATAGTGATTCATGTTGTTCACAAGGTCACCACCAGGGCCTGCCTTGTAGTGGTGAGTATTAACATACAAAATAAGCTGTGCGGGCATGGATCATATAAATGGTATTCCGACTGATGATATCCACTGTGGTTTTCTCATACATTGGACATTTGTGATATATTTTTCCAATATGGATATTTAAGCAGCGTGTCATGATTGGCTATTTACAATCTTAGATTGCTCATTAAATGTGAGACTCTGTCAGGATATGATTAATTATGCCACAACACAAGACTTCTGTTTGTGTCAAGTTGATGAATAATCTGTTTTTCTTCCCTAATGAACAAAGGAAGCGCCAGCTTTGCTCACAAACTCCGTACAAGCATAAGTGCTTTAAATCTGGCATCAAGCCATGCATTTGCAAATAAACTACAAAGCTAAATCTGAATAATTTTTGTAGAAAAAAAAAGCAGTATATGACATTATTCTGAAGTTCATGCATATTTATAAGACAGCATAAAATCAGTTTTGCACAAAAAACATGAATAAAAGCTTCTGTGACTAGTATACAGGCTATAGTTTTTTTTTCTCAAATGGTAAATATCAGGCATTGCCGTGCACTGCAGAAAAATCACAGCACAAAACGAAGGAGCGGTAGATACAGTAGATACAGTTTTTTTTGTTGCCGTTAAGGTAACTCCCCGCACAAAGGCAAGAGAAAAGAGAGAAACCAATTTTGTGGCCCTTCTATCAGCTCACAGCTGCCTGGGCGCTTATTTGTCTGATGGAAAGTGCTGCAGATTTCTCTGGCTGTCTTTAACTTCTGCAACAGTACAGTGAATAAAGTGATGCTTTTAAAAATTGCTGTTTTGACCCTGGAGGAATGAAAGTGCTGCTTTGGGAACAGCACACCAAGCATCCATTTTTCAATCCTTGCCATGAAAGAGTCATGGAATAATAGCATATTTTGCCCCTAATCCTTCAAGTCTGAATTTACTCTGAATTTGTTTCTCTGTTTTTGTCAGTATTGAATCACATTTATGACCACTGTATATGGCTGTCATTTACAATTTATCCAGCAAACATTTGTTTACTCATTTGTTTGGTGTTCTAGTCAGTGGCATGGGGAGTATTTTGATTGAAAAAGGATTTGATTGGACAAAATTCTTTGTATTTGGTTATGACGTCACGTTAAACATAAATATTAAACTAAATATTAAGCAAAACATTTCGATCTTTGCTAAATCGAAATGATCCAAATTTGCTTACCGGTAATTACCAAGTGTGTGTGTGAACACCAGTGCCACAACGAATTAAGGTACTAAAACACAGCTTAATGTATAGTAAAAAAGTGTTTAGAGATAATACATTTACACCTGCAAACAAATGCCAAAATGACAGTCTGCTTGATGAAGGTAGTAAGTTATTATATTTGAAAAAAAAAAGGCCTTCTCTTAATGCAGCAAATCTAAACGCTGTTTATCAGGAAGTGACAACTTTGTTCTCTTGGGCTCAACAGTGCTTTATTTGCGAATATTGTATGCAATATTCGAGTTTTGTGCATATATTTAATTTACATCCTGGCTTTTGCTGATCATTAGAACCCGTTTCACATAAATGGCTGATCATAAATCTAATTATAATCCCAAAAACCCTGACTGTTCAAGTGGAGCCATCATAATTGGTGCTGGTTTGAAGGCAAATTAGTTTTTTTTGTTTGCTCACTTTGCTTTTTGAAAAAGAAAAAAAATATATATTTTTTTTAAATCTGAAAGCATCCTTTTTTTACAGCATTTTTTTTAACAACTACCTAAGATTACACACGATTGAGAAATAATGCGTGAAATGGAAGCAGATATCAGCTGAGTTTTGGGATGTGAACTTAGAGCATGGGGATGGGCAATGATGTCAGGTGGAGCAACAAGGGGTCAGTGTAATCATGAGCAATCGTGCTCAGCAACCAGCTTTGTCTCTTAGGCTCATTACATTCACTAAGTGATGTCCAAAGCGAATATCAACTTTTTGATATTCCACCACTGTCGTCTCAAGATGTGCAGGTAGTCTGCCCAAAGCCTGCACTTTATATTCATGTGTGTGTGATGATATTAATGTCAGATTTTTATGACTTGTACGGAATCTATTATTTTGTTTTTAATGTGAAGAAAATTGTAATTACAGCTCACACAAATAATCTCTGATTGCCATGGAATCCTTTAAACTTATCTTTCTTCTTCACAAGGCTTTTAACAACAGAAATATTACAAAAGATCAAAGTGGAACGATTGCAGCATTGCTCATACCTTCTGATTTTGGCCCCTGGCAAATTTTTCTTCATATATAATGCATGGTTGAAGTATACGCAAGGCATATTTCATCTTTAGAAATGCAATGTGAATTAAAACTAAGCTGAACAAATGGAAATGATATTTTTGATAATGTGAACAACTAATAGTAATTGTGGGAAACTGGGTTATTTGTCCTACCATCCCCGTTGACAGCAGCCTAATATTTACACAAGAACTCCAGTGAGGGAGGAAAACATAGAGCTTATTATTAGCATTTGTCTCTTTCAGAGTAAAGCCTTTTCCATTTATTTGTGCCTGATGTCAGGTCTTAAAATTGCTTCGTTCTCTTCCTGGTTGTGCAACCGTGAATAATGGGTAAACATGGTCTGTTACATACACATGGCACTGTTCAGTGGATCTTGGTTTCAGTTTAAATGCTTCCTAGTTCTTCCTAGCTGACCAAAGGCATAAAAAAATCTACTTTTCATCACTCCAAGAAAGTCACAATACAATTAAATTTATGCATTTAATTAAAATTTATGCAAATGTTTCTATCCAAAGTGACTTCCAGTTCAGGACCAGTCTGTAACAAGGTCTGTTAATCATTAGAAGCTCTTGCAGAAGCTGCTAATTAATTAAGTGCATTAGGTTTTTTGTTATGTATGTAAGTGCTCGAAGAATAGAAGAGTTTGTGGTTACTTTTTAAAAGTTGTGAGTGACACTGCATTCCAGTTTGGGACTGGAAGAGAATTCTACCAGCAAACGAGAAAGATCTGGAGAGAGGTTTTCTGCCTCTTGTGGTGGAACCACTATACCAGGGCTATTTAACAAAATAATTTTTCCCATATGTGCTTCCCATATTTGCTTTTGGGAAGCAAATGCCCAGAAAACTATTTACTGCAAAATGAATTACTTTGTATTAAGAAACATAGCTAACAGTAGCAATAATATCTGTGGAATATTTAAAAGTGTTTTTCACTTATTATTCTTTCCATTTCATGACTTAAAAAAAACAACTATTAAAGCAATGAAATTTTTAGAAATATTGAGTTAACTTAACTCAACCATGCTCGGTGCAAAACAAGCTAAAAAAAAATTCATTGAAGTTGAGTTGAACTCAAAGTTGAGAGGAGAGAAAGCCTCTGTTTTCAGCACTGTGGCTAGTTGGCTAGTCCTGCCCCCTCTGCTTCTGATTGGTTAGGTTGCAAGTGTCTCAATGAGATGAAGCCTGATTCGTCGGGTCTTAAACCATTGTAAGTGACTGATGGCCTGAATCGAAACAGTGCTTCCAAAATTCACAGCTGTCTTTTTGCTGGTAATAAATAGATTTAGTTAATAAATGGTGTTAATAGTTTAATTCGGTGGCCAATATCAGAATTTCTGTGCAGGAAAAAAAATGCTATGTAACATGTAAGAACAGTAAAATGTATGTGTCATGTCATGCTCAAGGCGCGAGACTTGAGAACCCTGCAATGCAAGTATCTGGTGGTGATGTAGTATTGCAAAAGTTAGGATGAAGCTGACCCTCAGACTGTTCTGTAGGCAAGCATCACTGTTTGAACTGTATATGGGCTCTAATAAGGAGCCAGAGAAGAGGAGTGGCATGGGCTTTTCAAGGTCGGGTGCTGAGTTCGTTATCATTTGAATCGGTCTGACTGCATTGGATGGAGTGTATTGCAGTAATCAATTTTTGATATGACTAGTGTAGTAAATTGAATTGCTTCAAACAATAGTCCAAATTTAGCTAATTGCTAGTTCAGATTTTTTGAAGAATAAGAAACTCAGTAAGAATAAGAAACTGAAAATTGGTTAAAGCATTTCAATATTTACATCAGTAGAGATACTTGATCAAAAGAAGACCTCAGTTAGCCTTTGTGCTAAAACAAGACTTTTTTTCTGTCAGAGACACATTAGAAGCAGCCACATGCTCTTATCTGACACAAAATCTGGCCAACATCAGCACCTGAATCTGTGCTACATCACTGAGCAAGAAAAATGTTGGGTGACTTGGGGTCAGAGTCTGACAGTTCCATTCACGGCTTTACTGGTAGCTAAACAACAAGGTGCCTCAGCCACAGTAACACAGCACTCTATATTTTCCTGACACTCAGTCGTAACACATTTTCCAAGGCTACCAGAATATGAAAAGAAAAGAAAAATCTCTCTGTTTCCTTCTGTAAAACCAGATTGCATCCCTCTAATGCAAAAATAGACCAAAAAGCCAATCAGGCATGTTGAGGGGTATTGACATGGCGAGAAAGTGAGACTGAGGCTGGAGATGGGGAGAATCATTTAACAGAGCCCGGGGCTCTAGCTTGTCTGGTTTTTGCTGCTGCTCTGGATGCTTGCTGGTTCATTATGATGGGGCTATGGGCCAAACGTAGCCAAGCATATCAAATATCCTGGAAGCACAAACTAAATAAATCATTTTATTCGTTCCATTACTGGTGCATGTGCTCGCCCAGTAAAGCATCATGGGACGGGGGCAAATAAGGAGCTTTGGTGCTTTTCTCGAACAACTGGTTTTAGAGTGAATGGTGACAGAAAGCAGAATATTCCGCCCAATTCAACCTACCATTCTTATATAGTCAGGCTTGGAAATGTGTCAGGAATTTCAGTGTGGGATATAGTCCCATGAATTAACCCTTGTAGGGTCTTCGTTTTTGTGTTACACAGGGGGTCCTGCTGGGTCTGGTGGACCCATGGCATTTTAAGGTCCTTAATTCAACATATTGAATTCTCTTTTCTTTTTTTTTAAACTCAACAGATGTTCATCACATTTTTAAGTAATATAAAAAATACATTTTACATTTTTTTTTCTTCACCTGTGTCAAATCAGATGATTATGAATAAAAGTGCTACTCGTTTTTGTTTATTTTCTTATTAAAATGTAAAAACACAAGGAAATGCATCATAAAACAGCAATAATTCCTCATTGTCTTGATGATTGTCTTGATGGGGTATGTCATAAAAAGGTCAAAAGAAGATCTGATGTCGTGTGCATGAGTGACTCCCAAACGTGTAGGTCCTGGTATCTTCCAAATCACATTGGCAGCCAGGCGGGGGGCTTCGTTTTTGAGCAGGATGACCATTCAATTCTGCCATATTTTGACGTCCATATGTCCTTTATAAGCTGCTGACAGTCTGATCCTATGACGTAGAGCTGGAGGAGATTGTGAAGGTATGAAGGAGCGGAGCTTGTGACTGTCCTGTATGTCAGCGTCAAAGATTTGAACTCAGTTGTACCGCAGTATCAGTTGTACTGCAGTCTGAACTGAGAATCGCTTTGCCATCTTGTGTAGTATATGGAACCACACTGACCAAGATATTTATACTGTCTCTCCAAGCTTCATTCCCGCAGGTCAGAGTATGAAACGTGTGGGAATGTGGGTGCAAATATTGTTGGGTGCTCCAAATTTACAACATTGTTGCAACCTTGTGTGGGAACCGTATTACTTTCTCCCTTCAACACACATATATACACGCACGCATGCACACACGCACATATGCACACACACCCACCCACACACATGTAGGGAAATTGAGAGTACACAGGACCTAAGATTTCAACACTTTAACTAGCCCTAGGTCCAGTGGACCCGAAGACCCTGTATGTAATACAAATGTGAAGGAGGGGGATGCCTGGGGGGGGTCAATAATTTTTTTTCTGATTATTGTCCCTCACAGAAAATGAGCCAAGGCCAATGAATCTCAGTTTGAAAAAATATTTATTTGTATAGTTTTTTTTAATGATGAAAATTGTAAACGGGTCCCACAGACCCGAAGACCTTACAAGGGTTAAATTAATACATATACAGTAATCAAATAAACTTCAAATGAGGAGTTTGGTTCCAAAAAAAAAAAAAAAAATGCCATTTTAAAAAAAAGGTTTAATATCTGAAGTGGTTTGTCCGTTTTTTTTTTAAAAAAAAAAAAAAAACGCTGTGTTTGGTTTTGTTCTTTTGTAGGTCCCATTCCTTTCATTCCACTCACCTGATCTCCTAATTACCCCTCACACCTGTTTCTCATTCGCTCGTTACCCTGTGTAAATATTCCCAGTGTTCTCCCATTTCCTTGTAAAATTTGTCATTTTTTGTTTGTTTTGTTGCATAAGTTTTTTTTAAATATTAGAGTTTTTTTTCCAAGTATTTCCAACCCACGTTGAATCCCTGTATGTCTCTTAAACCTTGCACTACAATATTACATTCAATTTCAAAACAATAAAGAAAAAAATCATAATATTAACTTGATGTTGGAGTTACATATTTACCCAACCATTAAATTAGAGAAGGGTCTGGCTGCGCATCTAGCTCGTGACTCAACTGGCGCTCTCTGACTATTGGATAGCACATGACACTTTCACTCTTTTTTTTAACTTTCACTCTCTCATATGTTCTCTGCATTAGTGCAAACATGTTGATAATAGAATAGGGGTACAAACAACGAACTCTAAATCGCGTAGTTTGGTTTATGTTTAAATTTAAAATTAATTTGACAAGATTCAAACAGGTATTGTTGCTTTTTTTGCAAAAAAGAATGAATTCAAATGTATCCATCCTTTTAATTTAGACTTATTCAGTTTATAAACATCATACATTGCTTGTGTTCATTTGTAGTTGGCAATAAGTCAATAAGTTTACCCAATATTACCCCGACTTGACCAGTAAAATGGTTTTAATTCATACAGCCAACGATTGATTAGGTTATAGGGTGAATGCTTAGTAACCACAAAACTGTATTTTTTTTTTTTTTTTTTTTTACTGTAAATCAAAGAGAAAGTAATACAGGTGCTCATATACAACGTCAGCGCATTTCTCATTGGCGCTAATGCAGATGAAGCTAAACAACAGAACAAGGATCTGATGTTAGTACACAAATCTCACTGTCTAACTGTAACTAGTGTTTTAGTCTTAGGCAGTCAAATGAATGGTATTGGTTCATGTTGATTTAGAGCATCACTGCTTGGATAATTCCTTTAGGTAAAATAATATTCAGCAATTCCGGAAAAAGAAAAGTGTTTTTAAATCTTGTAAAGGAACTGGAAGATTTTACCTAAAGGCAAGTGCCTGGAGAACTGCCTGCCCCTTTGTGAGCCAAATGCATGAACGGCTGGTATGGATACATTCCACTGTGTTGAATTAGACGCTTTTATTCCCTGTTTTGAACATGCAAGAAGAAAGAGACGCTTTCCAAAAATATCTGCAATCGTTTTTGTTACGTTTCGAAGAAAATGACCTTGTGTCACATAAACAGCTGTTATTTAGCAGATTTGGAAATCTCAAAGGCGTTATGTGGTTTGTTAATGGGCTATGGGTTTATATAGCTGACAGCGACAGACTCTGGCTGTAAAATCTGAAAGATGATTGTCTTCTCTGGGAAAACTGGATTGGGAAAAGAAAAGCGCTGGGAGACTTGCAGGTCTCATCTCTGGGACTGACAACTCGATTCAGTGTTTGCGAAAGGAAATAACACAGGGCTCTTCTCTCCCCCCAAAAATAATTAGCTTTCGTTGAGCACCTAAACCCATTTTACTAGCCTTGTGGGTTGGAAAGTGAAAGTTGAATAGTTGTATTTTTTTTAGAGCCAACAAAGCTCCGCTTGGACCAATGACAGCAAGCAATGGTTTATAGCTTTCTCAGTTTATGTTATCTTATCCTCCCCCTGGAGATTAGAAGAGAATCCCTCTTAAGGAAAGATTCTCAGTTCCCTGCTAAAATTACCCTCTTTCCCACTTACAGTAAAATAAATAAATAAGCGTTTACAGGGGAAATCAATTTCAACAATCAAACCAGACTGCTTCATCATTTATCTTCATTTTTAAATCAATTTTCTCTCTGACAACCAATGTTTAGACTCAGCGTAATGCTTGCTTTGAGCTCAGTAATCCCTTTAAAAAAGGAAAAGTAGAATTTCTAAACAAATTTGGGGTTGTAGCTATAACGTGTAGCTTGCAATATGATTTTAATAGACACAAGGACAATTTGTGAGAAGTTGAAGTGGAAGTGACTCAAAGACACCTGGAAATGTGTCTGTTGGTTCTCAGGATATCTTTCTACTTTCTATTATTTTTACAATATATTATCAATTTTATGATGATTTTTTGCAATATAATATTACCAACAATATATTATTACAACTACAATATATTATTACCTAAAAATAAGTGTATTTCTTTTTGAAATAGAGGAACAACCACAGAGTGTCTGTCTATATACACAGAGTGTCTGTCTTAAATATATATATGTGTTAATGTACAGTAATGTAGATCCAAGAAATAATTTGCCAAATCTAAATATTTTAACTAAACAAAGTTCAGCAGAGAATTTGTTAAACAGAGAATGAATAAACTAAGAGATAAACTTATGCACTCAAATGCATAATTAACTTGTGTTCAATCAGCAAGATTTATGGTTTACAAGTGTCTTTTATGTAGGTATCTAACTTATATACTTTTTAAATGGGGTCTTGTCTACCTGTATAAAAAAAACAACCATCCATTGTCAATCAATCAATTAATCAATCAACTTTCAAAAATTTCATCGTGACCAATAGCTTTCCAAACAGACTGATGACCAACATAAGAAATTAATGAGCCACAAGGTCATCGCCAAGCACCAAGATGATGAACATTTGGCTTGACTTATGCTGCTTTCTAAAAGATCCCAATATGGTTAGGGTCCCAATGGTCAAGATCATTGATCTTGAACCCCCCTGCTTAAGAACGTACAAGTAGAGACATGTCTTATGTTTGCGAATGAGCATCTGAATGATTCAGGGGAGACTTTGGTGCAAGCATTCTGGGTAAATGAGATCAAACCCAAGCTGTTTATAATTAACTCTCCATTTTTGTAGGAAAAAAAACCTGGGTTATTCATATCATATGCTCAAAGAATAGAGCAATAAGATTTAGCAAATATAATGTTTAAATTTGAGAGTAAATATACTTTGTTTTTTTTAAACTGAACAGTTCACTTGAACAACATTAAAAGGGCAAGGATAACAAAATGGATTAGGTCATTCTGAAGTTTGTGCGCAGCTGCATATATAATTTATAGTAGTATGTACAATAATTTGCACATTATTTCTATTAATCTATTATTTTTTAAGTAAAAAAAATAGGGAAATTAATACTAGACATTCTCTATTTTCATAATGTGGACTTTAGGGGAAAAACATCCAAACTGGATACAAAAACATTTTCACAGATGATACATATAAGAAATAAAAGTGATGTAATTAGATGCAATAACACAAACATACACACACACACACAAAAAAATCTTAACTATGTTAAATATCTTAACTTAAAGAAAAATAAATGTAATTGGGAGGTTGTAAACTGACAATTACTTTGACCAAAAAAGCTGTTAATTTTTTTATTTTTTCATATACATTTTCTAATGATTTAGATGGAGTTGGACTGTTTTGTTGTTACCACCAGCATAACATGCTTGCTGAGATTAACATTAAAATTCAGCAGAATATTCATGGAGGTGCACGTTTCTTCACGCTCCCTTATATTATTTACTCAACCAACAACTGATGATTACTGTCTACCCGCAGTTAACCAAACCCAAGATAAAAGCAAACAAGAGAATACAGTTTCATTAGCTCCACAACATCACACCTCAAGCTATAATATGCTACGGAGAGTTAAGATCATCTATGGAAGCTCTTTGATGGAGATTCTGCTGTTCTCCTCAGTCATTATTATGCCAGCGGGGAAGCAGATGAGAGCTGTGTTGTTCTCCCTCTGTACATTAGCAGGCAGCTGGTGGTAGAGTCTTGGAGAGAATAGAGTAGCGATTACTCTTTCTCACTTCTTTTAAGAGCGCGATACAGCTCCCATCTGAAAGTCCGTCTTCAAACTTGGTTCACAGATTGAATGTTTACCAATGCTTCTCTAAAGTCTGGGGTTGCAGGTAGGGGCAACAGTCAGGTAATTTTTTTATTTTATCAAATTCGTTAACCCATAGAATACTCTGCCAATCACATCGGCTGTTTTGAATTAAGTAGGAAAGACGTTTGATTTTGGTTTCATATATAACGTGTAGGTTTAAAAAAAAGGTTATTAGTTTTGATATTTTTGGTTCTAATCCAACATTACAAGAGTTATGACACAATTTGCAAGGGAGAAATGTGAGAAAATGCGCAACTGTCTTTCAGTTTCATTTTCTCGACTCGAAAGTCAGCGCCATCTAGTGGTCAAAGGAAGGGATAACCGATTGAAGTACAAATCTTTTTAGGTACAAAAAAAACAAACTTCAGGAAAAAAAACAAAATACTTTTTGTTTGGAACAAAAAGTGCCTGGTCTGCTTTTTTGGGGCTTTTTTTTCATTTTAATTTTATTTTAACACTTTTGATTTTTGTTCTAAAACATAAAAACTGTTAATTCTGCAAAAAAATGACAATTTAATAAAACAAATTTGGAACGATTTCAAGTTAGTTGTGGAATGTAATGAGAAAATATTTGTGCTGTACTAAAAAATTACATAATTTGCCACAAAAAAACCTGTTTTAAATGTATTTTACTTTTCGGTTCTGCTCTTGTGGTCATTCTCCCCTCCCTCAATACCATTCTTATTCTAAACTGTCCCATCGAATTAAAGAAATTGTTACTATTAATTTTTTTTAAATCGGAGTCATTTCGAGTGTAGTTTCTCAGAATCGGGTTCAAATAGACTGTGAAGTTTACCGAAACAGTGTATTGCTTCAATAAAATCAATCCAATTTGATAAATTTATTGTGAACTTTTAAGTAATTCTCCACACGATTCAAACATAATACATCTACTGCAACAGTTGCTGCAGATTGCACGTACCTTATATCTAAAAATATCTTACAATTCAGTCCACGGAATGATGGACGCTCATCCTCGTCCCATCAATCTGGTTTATTTTAGGATAGTAATTGCCATAAACTTGCTTCTCCCCCATGTCGCCCTGAGAGATAAAGCCTTTCCCTCAACAGCGCAGCTTCTTCTGTTGGGTGCCTTCTATAGATGCTCCTCTGTCAAAGCTCATGTATCTGATACGACTTGCCTTCACCCAACTGTCACACAGCACACAGAGGAAGAATAACGCAAATATAGCTTTGCCGAAGCACTGAGAGGCTCTGGGGTCACGTGTGGGTGGACATATCGGCTGCATATTATTGACAGCATTAGTGATTTATATTTTCATTTCCAGCATCAGTGATTTAAAAAAAACAAAGGCTTGTTCCCAAAAGCTTATATTGCAGACATGGCTCCTCTATGTATTTTTTCTCTGAGAAGTGATTGATTGAGTAGTGTTTTATGGATGTGTTGAAGCCACACACACACCTCTGGTAAAGTATGGGTCAGGGATGCGAGAAGGCAAAAGTGAGCTGGAAACCATGGCAACTCTCAGTGCTGTGTTGCTCTAGCCCGAGAGCAGACAGAAACCTGTAGAAGCCTAATCCCATTCAGCACCTGCATACAAAGAAGCCCTCGCTTTCGACATGATACCGAAACACACAGGGGATTGACAAGATACATTTTTGATGGACTGCTGTTTTCCTGCAGCCCCGTATCACACGCTGCACACCGCTGAAATAACAAACGGCTCTGGCTAGCTTCAGAATGATTCTACTGCTGAAACATCCAGGCCACGAAATTTGAATTGCTCTCCGTTTTCTTTTTCTCATCCTCCTCAGCTCAAATGCCACTTGTCAGATGATTGATAGAAGCTGTCAGTTTGGCCTCAGTCATGGCATGTGGCCGTGGTTGAGGTGACTATCTCAAGGAAGGACATTCAGCAGCAACATCTGACTGTAATTTCCCCTGATATTACCAGCATTTACATTTAAATTATAGTGTTTCTGATCCATATCTATCTGTCCATATCATCCGTCAGTATCTGTCTGTTTGTCCATCTGTTCATCCCACATACAAATTAATTTCTGATTTCACAGGATTTCTAGTATGTGAATGTTTTAGGCAGATGTTTAAAAGGTTTTCAGAATTATTCATGTACAAAATTGAGTGAAAAAAAAACTGTTACTTTGCTTTTGCTTTCCAAATGAATAGGTACACTTTTACAATCAGGGATTTTGATTATAGTCAGATGTGTGATCAACAAAAGCTACTGATTATCCGGTTCACCTCAGTCATGAACTGAAACATAAACTGGATGAGGAACAGCCAAATTCTGCAACCAGGTGATGTTGACAATATTAACCTTTCTAAAAATTCCAGAGCAAAAAACGTACTGTATTTCAGCAAAATGTGCTCATCTGAGAAATTACGAAAAAGTTTTTGTCTAAAACAAGTGTTTCCTGTGTGTTTTAGACAACGTAAACTTGCCGTACAATCTGTGGCATGCCAGAATTCAAATTTCGGATCATTAACACCAATGAAGAGATTGCAAGCCCGACTCGGACACGTTTTCAACTCTGTACAGAAAAGATTTCCAACTCAAATGTTATTTGGAAAACTAGTCCTATCTAAATAAGGCTATTGACAGATTCTTATCATGGGAAGATGGAGCACAGCAACCAGACACAGGGTAGATATACGGGATAAACAAGAGAAAAAAATATCCTTAGGTTGAGTGAGGTTCAACCTCTTTTAAAGGAGCACAAAGAAATGGCTACAGTGAAGCGATAAGGCAAAAACTAAAAACTTTTTCAGCATTACCAGCATCTCAAAACTGATTTTTGAGACACGGGAACCTGAGATATTTGGCAACCAAAAAAGAAAAAAAAAAAAAAAAACCTTGAACGCTGGAAAAAGGCCAAGAGATTGGAGTCTGGTCAGTATTAATAGTGTTCTCAATTATAAAAATACAGACACTCCGTCTCTATCATGGAATAACATCAGGGAGGTGAACAGTACAGTTTTATTCTGCAGCAGGACAATGACCTCAAACAATAATGATTAAGATGATTAAGAATTATCTTCAGTGTTAAAAAGAACAATAAGAACAGGACGTGATGGGTGGCCGCCACAAAGCCCTGATTTCAACATCATCGAGTGGGATTACATGAAGAGACAGAAGGATGTGAGAAAGCAGAACATCCACAGAAGATCTGTGGTTAGTTCTCCAAAATGTTTTGTATTTGAACTGTTTGTATTTGTACCTTGAACAATGGTTGCTGTTTTCAAGGGAAAGATCTCTTTCTTTTGACAAAATAAATCATCACTTCCATTTTTGAAAGCATTCTTTGTTTACAGCATTTTCTCGACACCTGCCTTAAAACTTTTGCGCAGAACTGTATGTAAGTGTTGAGAAGGCTTTTATAACCGTTCATTTTAAAGGTTTTGAGTGCTGAAATGCAGATGAAGACACAGAACAGTAACCAGAAGTGAGCAGGACACAAGGGACCAGGAGAATCACACAGAGTTGGAAACGACAGGTTATGGAGCCAAACAGGTTAATAGCCCAAAGTAAAGGCGAGCAATCCAAAGAGTAGTAAGATCATGTGCTCATTGGAGCAGTGGGTGATGGCTAATCATTGACTGAATGACCAGGAAGTGAGTTTGGTGATTATTGAAAGGGAGACGTTCAGAACTGCTCTTTGAGGATTTGGTTGATGCAGGGATATTTGATTGGGGATTGAATCCATCGCAGACAGAGGATACTGGTACAGTTTTTATTTGATGTGAAACTGACCTGAGGCAGTAGCGCAAGACGTCTGGGAAGGAAGATGATGACAGAATTTTCTGTAGTAAAGAAATGACCTGTTGAAGTAAAACTCCACTGGACTGATCACATATAGAATTGTGACTAGAAAGCCTTTGTAGACAAGACACATTCAGAATAAATAGTTTATATTGTAGAGGCAGCATATAAAATCAAACTGATGTAAATAACCAAACTATTTATATACTTAAATTTTTTAAAGAGAAAGTATTTTTATATACCATTTAAATATCAGTTTTATATGTTTAGTTTTAGATCTCAGCATGCCACTATAGTGGAATACTTTTATTTTTATTCCTGTATCATTTTGTGCACCACAGAGTATTTCTGCTCAAAAAAAAAAACAAAAAAGTTCCATTATTTTTTATTAGTGAGAATCAGAAAAAGGTCACACACTTTTTGGTGTTTTGATTGTCAAAGAGTGGGCCATAAAGGAATTTACACCATCTTTTTAAAAGCCTTTTTACTGAGTCATCATTTTAAAATAATTTTAATCTCTGTAATTTTCATATAATGGTTTAGATTAACGTCAGATTTAAATGAGTTCAGTCAGATGCGTTCACTGGTAAATGAATCGCTTTCTGAAGAGAAAAGCTAATTACGCAACAAGCAAAAGCTTCTAAGTGTGTGGTGAGAAAATATGATGCTGAATATATTAAATTTGGTTTTATAAAAGCAGCATCTGAGGCCACAGAATCTGTCTATCACAGAGCCATTCAAGATGTGTTGCTTGAAAATGTCAGAATGGGTCACTCTCACTTTCCTCTACACTTTGGAAAACATGTGAGGGAATGTACTTTTCCCCCGAAGCTCTCATCAGTCACGTTCTTGGAATGATGTGTCCATTTTTGTTCATTATGTAGATTTGTTATTCACTTGCTTAAAAAATGGCATCCATTTCATGCGTAGCGGTCTCTTTGGCTGTCGGCGTGTTTGGAGAGACCATCAGTGCAGGTGCTGTATCCATAGAGGGCCATCACACATTACGCATGCTGTGCATGTAAGGGAGCGCATACATGGTTATATGGGTGTGAGTGTATACTTTCTCATTTCAACCTCCATTCGAAATTGAATTTGATATCAGCACCATTTTGCAGTAAAAATTTATCAGCTCATCTATTATCACCATGATGAAACTGAATCAAGAACAGAAGCCCGTGTTCTTTTTCTGAAAGGATAAAAAAATGAATTTGCAGACAGTTAACAACATTTTATTGGATGCCACTTAAAATTCTTAAAGGAGTCATGACATTGCTTTATTTGTAATAATATGTTGTCCACTTTGGTTTAATTGTATGGGAAATGATTCTCAAAAGTCTCTATTTTTATTCAAAATCACATCCAATCTAATTTTCTAGCCCTGGCTTATTTGGGAAACAGTCTGAGATTTAATTTGGAAAACTTTGCATCTCCTCCCCAGTTACTCACACATTGGTTACTGATTTGCATATTTATGACATATATGCAAAGTTACTGTTTGACGGTCAGATGTGAGGGAGCATAGAGGGATTCATAACGAGTAACTTCAATTTTGAGCTATCAACGTTTCTTTAAAGCAACATTGGTAGATGCTGTAATGTCATTTAAAGAAAACGCTATACAACCATACCTCTACGAGCCAGAATCTGATCCAGAATCAGATGCAAACCACCATTACCACCTGTGCATCTAAGCCTTTAGTCCTGAACACTTTCTCATTAGCCCCGGATAATTAAACTCCAGAAGAATTGATACATAACCAAGAACTGTAGATGTACAAGCCACTAAACAAATGACTTTACACCATTATACTAGAACCAATCAGAGAGTCTGAAGTGTTTGCGACACACTGCCTGGATTGAGCCAGAGACACTTTGAGAGAGGAAGGCATAAACGAAGGATATTAGACATTTTTTCAGCAAAATGAAGCCCTGAAAGACCAATAGAAACAAGTAAAAAGATAATATAATTTCTGTTAAACGAGTTGTGAACGTGTTAAGTGGTGACCCAGATGTAAACGTTGGCTGATTCCTCCATGTAATGCACTTTAACACAAGAAGTTTAATAAAAAATTACAGAATCAATGAAATAAGCTCTTGCTTTATTTTGTGAGTAAAAACTTTCAAGCAAACTGACAAAAAAAAAACTCAGAAATCATTTTTAAACTTGAGGCTGGTAAGTACCCTTGAATCTGTAATTATTCAAGGCATATCAACACTTTCTAGTTGCTTATTAGGGTCTGGGCTCGAACTTCATTTATCGATGTTACTAATTTGTGTGTTGCTCGCTTCGTCTTTCCCTCTTTTTGACTCACGTACGGATATCACGAGAGAAGGCGTATCACTTCTGGGGGGTGGAAATCAGATCTTTCATGTCCAGCCATTAAGTAACAATTTGAAAGAAACAAACTATTTGTTTGAGAATGTTCATGTTTCAATTGTTGATTCAATCTACTCTTAGAAATCACTATAAGTCACTAAAATGCTAAACCTGCTTTACAAAACATCACATAGATGAGTGCTTTATTTATTATCCATCACAATATTGAGAGTGCACATATTAACTGGCAAGCCCACAATGTCCTTTTTGAAGTTGGGCATCTTTGTTTTTTGTTTTCTTGTTCCATGTTCCTTTTAGATATTTGTTCTGATGCTTGGGAACCATTTGCATTAAGCCGTAGATTCGTTTTAAATGATATGTGTTAGTACATTTTATGAAAGGACCCATTTCATTCTTTATTCCACTATTAAAATAAACTTCTAATTTAAACATAATACATAAAAAGAAATGGAACAAATAGAAAATCATTGCATATCATTTCCCACCAAAAGAACATCAGCACTGCTTTATTGCAATGTAAACTCTACACTTTTATTTATTCATATTGTACACGAGGCTATTAATCATGTCAAGGCATGTGCATATCTTTAGTTCTCAATTGGCGATCACAAATATGTGAGCATGTGCCCGTTCTATTTGTAGTTCTATCTTTATCAAATAAATAACCACAGAAAAAGCCTGCACCAGATCAAGCAATAACACTTTGCTGCAGGAAACCAGTGAAACGTTAAATCTGATTAACATCCTTCGCAATTCAATTCACAACACGGTCGCTGGGCAATGAGTTAGTGTCTGTAAATATCACCAATGTGCCAAAACATTCATTTACAATTTAACAGGAGCCAGTCTGCATCCCCAAAATCACACATCACCGTGCCTCCAGAGATTGATGAGAGGGATGCCACTTCAGTAATACAATTGTTGATGTGCAAGAAAGAGGCATGAATTAATAATAATAAAAAAGAAACCCAAGGAACACTAGAAAAAGAATAAAGAGCACCAATTAAAATGATACTCTCAAGCACAGCCTTGGAGCAATGAGGACCAGGAATGCCGGCTAGCTTTAATGGCGAAAGCAAAACAAAGAGGAGTGCTTTAATGAGCCTCTCTTTCAAAGGAAGCCATTGTCGACGAGTCTTTCGCTCGTGTGGCTGCCATGTGAAATTCGTTACACCAGGCTTGTTTGAACTCGAACACTCGAGTGGCAGCCGTTCACTGATCCTGTGTGTAAATCACAGCACCCAATTGCACAAACATCAACTGATAACCAGAAACACATTAGCCATGCTAAGTGTGACATTTGCTGCTGTGCCACAAATGCAAATCTGCGAATGCCAGCGAGGTGCATGGGCGTTTTCTTCCGCCTCTGAGACAATGTTGCCTGATCTGATGATAATAATAATTTGGAAAAAAAAGATAATCCTATCAATCCCTATTTTATAAACATCTGCACATCCAATGCCAAACATAACTGCCCTCAGTTAACTCTAGGATTTACAGCTATAAATAATCACATGATATGAATATGTAAAAGTGACATTAGGACAGGGTATGGAGTGACCCATACAAGAAGTTTGTGCTCTGCATTTTACCCATCTAAGTGCACAAACACACTGTGAACACACACCCGAAGTAGTGGGCAGCCAAAGTCAGAAGTTCCTGGGGAGTAGAGTTGGGAAACTGGTGCCTTGCTCAATGCCACCACAGTCATGGTTGTCACAGATTGGAGAGATTGATCATTCAACAATCATTCCACATTCGTCTCTCAGTGGAGCTGGGTATCGAACCACCAACCTACAGATCTCCATTCAATCTCCTTAGTAATTAGGCCACAACGACCCCTA
Source organism: Danionella cerebrum (assembly GCA_007224835.1). Lineage (NCBI taxonomy): Eukaryota > Metazoa > Chordata > Actinopteri > Cypriniformes > Danionidae > Danionella > Danionella cerebrum. The sequence goes on from SRMA01000827.1 coordinate 238,369, forward strand.
TTTTTTTTAAACACTTTTGCTTAACGTTTTGATAAGCAAACGTCCGGGGGAAATTTTTTTAAACTTTTTTTTGCAATGCTTTATATCATTTTTACTACAACACCAGCTTTTTAAGCAAATATGGTTTCATTACATTACACAATAATTACACAAAAAAAAACGAATTGTGCAATTGTCAATTGTTTTTTTTGTTGTTCAAAATGTCCAAAAAATGAAAAAAAAATAAAAATTTTTAACAAAAATCCATAATGTTGAGACAAAAGAAATTTACCCCCCCAAAAATACCCCCAAAAGGTCAAAACAATGTGAAAATTGCATATAAAAAGAAAAAGCTCTCCTAAACCTTATACACTCTTCCAAGCATTTTTTTTTGCACCTAAACTTTGAAAAACACAAGCCATATCACAGATCTCATACTTCCAAAGGGAATCCCTTCTTTTCACCACTGTAAAATGTAACTGAAAAACAATCTCGCGTTTTCTCATATTTGAACTTGAATTACCTTGAAAATTATGTGAAATAACTCTTGAACAAAGTTAATAACCTTTTTAAAACCTACACATTATATTTTAAATAAAAATCAAACAAAAGATGGATCACATCATTACTAGTTAATTCAAAACTGCCGCTTTGATGCACTGGTGCGTGCAGAGTCTTCTATGGGTTGATGTTAATTTTCAATAATACAGGATTTCATAAGGTTTATTACCAGGGCGTGCCTTGCAGCTGAGTAGCGAGTACAAATGTACAAGACGAGTATGTAGTATACCCAACTGAAGAGTTCTGGTGTGAAAGAAGGGGTGATGCTCAGACAAAGTCACAGGATACTGGATTAAACACTACATTTACTGATACTGATTTAAATGTATGTGATTTGGTTTGATATCTTGTCACACTTATATTTAAAGTACATATATGAGCCATTTTCTTGAACAGATTTCTGCAACCATAAAAGCAAACAATAAAGGCATGGATAATGCTTCAGAAAGCCTCAAGTGAGGACATCCTTTCTGTTCCTGCTGACAACCATTACACAATAAAACATTAAGAATGACAAATCCCACCACAAAACGTCAAGTTTTCATCGACACACTCATGAGACGACACATCCGACAGCAATTCTACTAGATGTTTGAAGTGCTTGGAACCTCATTTACAAGTTATGAAAGTTTTGTTTCCTAAAAATCTCATCCAGAATTGAAAGGACGTCTGTAGCTATTCTTTCTAATTAAGTCTTTACAAGGACTTTCACGACAAGGGTCAAAAACTAAATGAAGCTAAACTCTTCTCATGTTTTCCATACATACTTCCATAGATAGTTCTTCCTTATAAATTGCGTATATCATTTGTTTCTTATCTCTTTCATCTCCGTTCATTGAGCACGGCACATGGAGGATCAATACTGTTTATTATTAATGGCTGTTTTCACAGAGCTGCTGAGGATTATTTCATATGAAGTGTTTCCTGCAGTTTGTGCTCAATAATTCAGGGCTCGTTTCTAATGGGTGGTCAGCTCAAACGTCAATGCAACACAAACACACCCACAAAGCTCCGAGATGCATCTGTGGTGTGTTCATTAGGCTCCACTCTACACTAACAAGAGCTGCACATGTTCAAGACGACATCAAACCCAAAGCTCTCTGATCTCTAATGAAACTTCCTGTGGCTAAATCTCCAGCGTGGATATTCGTCGCTGCCTAATCTTCAGAGATGGAAGACCTGACCTCAGCTAGTAGATGGCTCTTGGTTAATAACCATGAAAAAAAGCTTGGTCATAGTGATTCTCTGTTGAAGTGTTTGAAATGCAATTAGAGTTTCAGGGTGTCTTTTGTTACTTAACCACAGCACATTATCCGTTGGGAAATTAAGAAGGGGTACTTTTTAATTGCCTTGGCTTTCTGGTTTGTTTCTTTAACTAACCAATTAATGCTTGTAATCATTCCTATTAACCTTTAAATACATGTGCAACCTGTTCGTCCAATGGATGCATCCTTGTTTTAAAATAAAGTTTAAAATTCAACAAGGCTTATTAGCTTTTTTTTTTTTTTTGGAGGATTTTAAAATAATATTTTTTTTTCAACAACTTAAATCTTTATATTGTTTTGTTTAAAACATCATGTGGTGGACCACTTTTTAAGTTTTACAGAAAAAGAATTTACAGTTTCAAGTAACATTGCACCAGCTGCAAATTACTTTAGTGCCAACTACAAAATTCCTAGTCATTTGCAATATTCCATCTAAAGTTGCAAACTGAATGTATGTGCAAAACTGGAATATTGCAAAAAGTATTTGTGTATAAACCACTGTTTCCATCCAATGAGCCCAAAAATAAAAATAAAAATTGAAGGTATCTACAATCAAATTCCTCTTTTCATATATAATAACTTAATCAAAACTAGCAAGGAGGGACTAGCAAGCAATATGTGCAAGGAGGGAGACTTTTCTTTGGGAACGCAGCCGGTCAAGAGAGTTCTGGGAGCTGATAATCCCGAACCACTTTGATCACAAACTTGGAATGAGGAATTTTACAATTACCAAAACAAAGGATGTTGTGTAAAGAAATTGGTTAGTCCATTAATGCAGCCCCACCGCATCCCAGTTCAGACAGAAAAACACATTGCATTGCATTGGGATTTATTTGGTAAATGCATTCCCATCAAAGTTTATTCACATTTTTGTTCACATTTTCCCAATTTATGTGCATTTTGCCGTTTCCATTGAGGTGTTTTTTTTTCAAGCGATATTCCAAAATACCTATAAAAGTAAGTGGATGGAAACGCAGCTATTGTTTAATAACAGACTGTACATATTTATTCATCAAACATCCAGCCTGCACACCAAGCAGGTTGACATGCCCTTGTCTGTGCACTCGGTTTAAGCCCCACCCACTGAATGCAGAGCCTTCAGTGTCATCTCATTGTTTGCACTCCTCCACCCCAAAGTCACAATTCAACGTTCAGTGGGTGGGGCTTATTCCGTTTGCTTTTTGGCGAGTAAGCTTAGATGACATTGGCTTTGTTAATTTATAGGGCCATTAAAAGTGCAAGAAATTGGTGGAGCTAAGATGAAGAAACAGAATCTTCAGCTCTGTTTATCTTTTTATCTTGTGCTGAGAGGTCAGAAGAAAGATAGACAGGGAATGAGTGAGAAAGAAAACTCAGGACTGGAACTCACAATGATATTATGCGTCAAGCTTGCCACCCTCTAGAGCTCTATTAACAAATTCCTCAGAGTTAAAACAGTTGAGGAAGGTATCGACACTCTTTCTCAAAATACATTCAGACGTGGATTTAAAACACTCTACTTAACACCAAAGAATGAGCTCATAAATTCAGTAGTATCAAAGAACCCAAACTGTAGCTTAGAAGTACCAAAAAACATGCAACTAGTTCACATTTTTTTTGCAAAAAAATAAAATAAAATACACACATTTATACACACTTGGTAATAGAAATATTCTACCACATTTGTTAATATGGCAAGTAAACCATGGCAGATTCAGTTTGACAATCAAATCGAAGAAAACATAACATAATTTTGCTGCTGCTTTATACAAAATTGATTTTTGAGGGACACTTAGTGCCCTAGAACCATTTCTTTTTGAACTTAATGCTATACAGCTAGCAGTTAACATGTTTTTGGCATTTTTATCGTAAGAGACAACTGTTGACATGATCGTATGGTCTAGGACTGAGTGGAAGAGTATTGGTCATCAGCACAGTAGATCTAAAGCGGAACAACACAGATTGTCATTGATTGGCTGAGAGCTGTATAATTTTATTAGCTCTGGAAAATCAATGGCAGATGCTTCAGTCTGCTGAGGTGCTGAGATAAAACAAATATGTGGATTCTTTTTCTGTTCTGACTCTCCTAGTCTCTCCTAGTCTCCTAATCTTTTAGGTATATATGCAGCTATTTAGTTATTATTATCTTTCCAAGATCCATAGTTAATTAAAGATGGCTACCGCTTTTGGTTTTCAGGGCTCACACATTAAAAAAACTAAACCTACTTTCTTTGTATTGGAAATAGATGTTAGCACTACAGATGTAGACTTACTAGCACATCCTGCACTGAGCAGAAATACAATGTTACCAGTGTTGTCTGGGGATATTAACCTGTTTTTTGTTGAGACTAAGTACAGTGCATCAGAAAATGTTAGTACTTTGGGCTGAGTAAAATGACACACAAAAAGGCACGTAACTTAACAAATCATCGATGCATACTTCTCGCTTTAGACCAAGCCTTGTTTGATGTTATTGGTTAGTCACCTCCCCATTGATCAACATTGACAAGTGCAAATTGATCCCTCAGCACAACCTATTTGGCTTAGCTGAAAGTAAAAGTAAATGACAATTACTGGAGGTGACCTTGTCAAAACACCATTTGGCATTCCCCAATCACCTCTTGCCATGCCTGACCTCTGACACAACAGCAAAAGCAGAGGAGAGAGAGCCATAGTTGATTTTTTACTAGCCACACGGCTGTTGAAACCCTCATGTTTTTGTCTCGGTCAGGATGCATTTGTGGCAGAATGCAAAGCTGGCATGTGCATGTCATTTCAAATAAAGGTGCTCAGGACCCAGATTCCTGCATAAGCTCTGCAAAATACCACATTCTGCAGAAGAAGTGAGCTCTTCAGGCACTCTACTGACTTAAAGACCTGGCAAAAAAGCTGATCTTGAAGGATCGTATTATGGAATGGGGTCAGTTGTCTGTTGCACCTCTTACTATTTTCTTTGTACAATTGGGTAGAAAATAGGAAGTTTTGATTGGTTTTTCAAAACAAAGCTATTAAAAACAAAACATTGGTACTGGTTCAGAATTTACATATTGGTGCATCCTGAACTCAACGTGTGCCCCAATTAAACCCAACGGGCTTGTATGAAATAATGGACATGAGTTAAAGATTTTGCCAGTGAAGTGCAAATTTCCAAAGCTACCAGAAACCATTGTAATGTGACCTGCAAGACAGGTAAATGAGTGCATCTGGATGTGATGTCAGATAATGATGTTTCACAATCACATCACATATGACCATGTCATATGACCACAGCTTGATGCTAAAATGATTTTCATTTTAATTCAATCCTATTTTTTATTGCTTTTTCTCAACTATGTGAGAACCATGTGTTTCAGTTAGCGCTAATTACATATTAAATATTCCTGTAAGAGCCCCTATTCTGGAAATTACCTTCAGTCATACCCAACAACAAGTTTGAGGAACCTTCTTTTTTGAGCATTAAATGTGAAGCGCTATATGTATCAAGTTTCATGTCTTTGTAAAAGAAAAACATAATTTAGAATCATATTTAGAGATATACCAGGAAGTATCATCACTACCAAGAATGTGCACACACTTTAAATCAAGTTAACTGACATAAACCTCCCTTTTTCGGCTTATCCTGAGGGAGAGACATGCAGCAGGCTGTTCTCTCAGGAAGTTACCTTCCCTCTTTCTCTTACTCTTATGTCTCCTTCTCTCTTTGTAGCTTGTTTGCTATTTAGTATGTGTCAAAGCCCATAAAGAAGCATTTTCAATGATACCTTCTTAAAACTTTCTTCCAGTCTCAAATGGATTACCACAATATTTCAATAACATATTTAGTAAAAAAAGGAGTCAATGAAACAGTGAGTGATTAAATTCTAAGACCCTTCCACCACTTGCAAGCTTAAACCTGGGAAACCGACCTCCTCCCCCAAATATCGTAGCAGCTCTAGCTAGTAGTTGTGAATTACATCATGAGAAAATGTCTTAATTATTTTTTTCAACCATAGCTCAGCAGTACAACGCTTAGATTTGATGATATTCCTGATTTTCTAAACAGCATTTATTAAAAGATGGATTAGACCCCAATGTGTTTGAACCAGCATTTCCCTCCTAATCACAACCAGTGATTCACAAGCAGTTGCTGTAGTTTTCTCCTTCATGTAACATATGAAATACCAGTTATCCAGATTGTGCCATGTAAAGTAGGGGTTTGTATAAATTCAGAAAAAAATACTTATTTTAAGATAATAGAAGCGTTTTTAGATGGTGAATCAACCTGTTGTTGCTGACTCCAATAATAAACGTTTCCAACCATAAAAGGTGCTATTTAATGTCACTTGAAGCTGAGGCTTCTTCAGTACTAAAGTTGGCATTTAAAAGCACAAGTCTTGAGGTTATTTTTCATTTGCTTGCGGGTGGTGTGAAAGGCTTAGTGCGCACATCTTCAGGATGATGTCCCAACATCAAGAGGCACAAATCAATTTGGGTTCTGACAGTTTGAAGAATAGCAGCAGGCTGTGACCTTAAAATTACCTCAGGTCTGTTCTTCTGCAATCGATCCACAGTTATCTGTGTAGAATATTTAATTGGCTATGTCCGTTCCCAGCAGAGAGCTGCTAGTGTAAAATCCTTAATTTCAAGCAAGCTCCAGCCATGAGATCATTATGGAGGCTGTTTTGATGGGCAATCCTGATAGCTGACAGCTGTGTGCAAACATATTATTAATTCATTGTGAGAATAATGGTTCACTGTTTACTGACCCCGTGAATAAATCCAATACCATTTTGTGCCAAACGTGCACTGCTCTAATTTTGGGCATTGGGGTCTTGTGTAAGCACCTGAATAATTCAAACGCTAAACCATTTGATGAAGTGCCATAGGCCATTAAAGCACACGGTGCAGTGCCACTCAAGACCAGAGCTAACAAATGGGGACACAATATGAAGTGACTCTGAATATTCATCTGGTTAGGAGAATCTCCGAAGGCTACTATGTAGTGATAGATGTCTTCAGTGTTAATGTACCTAGACACCACAAAAAACAAGTTATATTCTAATATAAACTTGCTTTTCACTATTAAAGCAAACCAATTGCTCACATATACAAAAATCAAAGTCAAACTGCAACAGGTATCTGGTTATTCCATGATGTTAATTATCCAATACAAAGTTTGAATTGTGTCCTATATATTATAATATTTGAAAAATAATGGCCGAAGTTTGTCTTAAAGTCATTTCCAACGTTAAATGTCCGAAATAACCAAAACTCAATAATCTTTCATAAGTAGAAAAACAAACAAACAAACAAATGTGGAAATGATTCAAAAACCTTCTGGTTTGAGGTCCATTTACAGTTTTTTCTCCAGAAATATCACGAGTATCATGTTTTTCACAATGCCAGGTTACCAAATAAAAGCACAGAGGGGAGGACAGGGCTTTTGCTGTCTCTGCTCCTCAGCTGTGGAACAACCTCCTTCTGGGCATTAGAGCTGCCCCTTCACTGCACACCTTAAAACCCATCTTAAAACTCACTTTTGTTCTTTGGCTTTTAACCCTGGCAGAACTTAGCTTCTTGTAATGTGTTTTACGACTATGTGTTTTAAAACAGTTTTAAAACTGTATTATTGTGGTGAACTATTTTTAAAATCTCTAGACATGTGCAGCACTTTGGTGTCAGCTATCGTTGATCTTAAAGTGCTTATAAAAAAAAGTTGGCATGGTATGGTACAAAACTGGTACTACAAAAACAAGACAGATTAATTCAGTTGCACCAATTGTATGGTCCTGTGTTCATGATTTACTTTCAATACAATCTAATTAAAGTTTACATATTTATCTACACTCTTTTACAATGTTTGAAAATATTTTAATAATTAGTATAATAGTAATAATAGTTTTGATCATAGTTTGGTTTGTATTTAATGATTGTCTAGTTACAAGGAATCCGAAATGCAGAGTTCTTATAAGACTTTGTGCTGTGTTCTGGAATGTTGCTAAATTTGCATTGGTTTTCTATAAAGTTGACCCAAATTAGTGTTACAACGTTATATTTTATAGTAAATTATTCATCCATCTTCTATGGCAACTAATTAATCCTTGTTCGGTGCATACACAATCTGGGCAGTTTGTCCGTAGACCACAAGGCCACATTCATTCCTGTGGGAAATTTAAAGAGTCAGCAATTCACCTGACGTCCATGTTTTTGGAATGCCTGGAGATGGGATTTCTGTGGTTCACAGTCAAGCTGCAGTAGCAACTGCCAACTGATATAAACAGAGACCACATACAAGAAAATGTAGTGTTCAATTCTGTGCTCCTCTCCATCAACCGTGACCAAAACGAATTAACAATAAAGCCTAACAAACTGTTATTCCATTGGAAAAGCATCAGAGAAACAAACAAAACGATCCGTAAAAATTAAACCGAGTCCTAAAACTGAAAGTGACATATTTGATCTTTTTCTGATATTGAATAAACTGACTAAAAACTAATTTGGCTTCAGTGTGTGCAAATCATTTCTGTTCAATGAACAGACAGAAAAGCTAAAAGTTGACATTATCAAGAAGTGTTCGGTCGTAGTTACACCACGATCATAAATCACAATGATTGCTGAAGATGACACCAATAGGAGAATTTCCCAGAAAGCTTAGATATTAAAGAGTTATGAATGAGAGTCTCGCTGAAACCAGAGTTCATAAATCAAGCAGATGATGTTTTTCACAGAAGTGGAGAGTGACATTTTCAATCTCTCACTGTGAACTGGGTAGAATTGGAAAAGAATTGTGGATGTTTGTGTATTTGTATGTTGTGCTCACTGATCAAGAGTGTGATCTTGCTGGGCAGGAATGAAAGTGGAAGACAGTATCTTTTCACGGAGATGGAGAAGAGGAAAGCGCAGTAACAGTATAATTAAATGTCAGAACAGATCTGTACTAGAAAGAGATTTTATCCTCATGTTGTTCTAGAGAAAAGGGATCAGGAAATAGTTTTTATTCTCATAATTAATTAGCTTTAACTATGAGAATACAATCTTCTTTGAATTCTTCTCTTTCTCCTTCATATTTTTATTATTACGAACTTTGTAATAACTGCCAAAGCAGGCCTTAACTTTTTTTCTTTAGAACAAATTTTGTTTGAGGAAAATTTATATTTTCTGTTCCAAACTTTCATAAAGAATTCCGTTTAGACTTTTATGTTACATTTTTTTCCCTCAAAATGTGATAATTCCATGGCTTCTTTTAAACAAAATACAATAAAAATGAAATGAATCAAGGGGCTGGTTCCAGAAAAGATCAGTGAAACAGTGTCAGAACTTACGTGCAGTTATTGGATTCATTGCTCTGAAGGGCGGAGTTACTCGCATCCCGGAGTCTCTTCTTTTGCCTCCTAGTGACTGTGAATGTTTAATGACTGATCAGCTAGAAAATGGAGAGATTTTGATCACTCGTCGTGGAAGTATTATAAAACGATTCAAAACTTTTTCAAATGTGAACACAATACACTTCAGACTAGTTTTTTTAATGGCGTTTTGGAACCAAAAATCTTCTCTTTGGTGTTCAATGTTTTAGTTGCAGCTATTAGTATAGTCCATGAACTTGTACATTTAAAAGATTTCTCCCAAACCAGTTAATTTACCTCTATTCTGGGCATTAGCTTTGGCTAGACAGTGTGGATCTGATAAGAACCTGTTTATTCCGCTACTATTGGCATTGCAACACCACTCTGTTCTCGACAGAATGGAAAGCAACACCATCACTGATCTGTTATCAGACATTTGGCTTATGACTTCGTATTTGTTTAAAACTGGTTTGTTAAATTCTTCAACCAATCTCTCTTTTGGCCAGTGCATCGGAAATTGAAGCATAATGCATTGAAATAACAGAGAGCATGGTTAAATAAATCTTGAATGCCCTTAAAAACACCGCGATGTACCTCCCAGTGGATATTCATCGTAGTTGTAAAGACACGGCCTGGACTCAGGTGGGCTCAGAGAATATTCAATCTGAAGGCCAGAAAAGACCACTGTCAACTCTGTTAACAGCCAGCTTCTAAAAGCAATGTCTGGTAACGTGCAAAGAAAAGTCTGCTCTGTGCACTCCATCTACCCCGAGGAGATTTAGTGTGAAGATAATGCAGCTGGAAAAATGTCATAAATAGTCAGGAAGCTGGGTTTTTCCCCCTGCTACCCCACTGCAGTCTCTGTCTCTCTCCGGGCACCTTTACAAGGTGTAGTGATGAGTTGGCGTGAGATGTAATACACACAGACTCAAGGCTTCTTCCACACATTGTTTCAGAACAAAATGGATTGTAAGGACACCAAGTTTCATGGAACATTAAAAGGCCAAGGTGAAGGAAAGAAAAGGGAAAGAGAGAGGAGCGCAGAGATACATCTGCTGCTGACTGTTTACCTCTTTACAAACTGAAATCTGTGCAGTGTATTCCTGAGGACAAGAGATATACTGATTTATGAAGATGGGGTCGGTTTAGTGCTCTTAAATGCCCTGACGTCTCAAAGACTTTTTAAATCCTCCACTGGCACATCCCAATGACAGGGATTCAGTTTTTATCACTGCTGTAGAAACATTCTAATGGTTGCATAACCCCTCCCAGACTTGGTGATAAGTATGTTTTTGAGTAACGTTTAATTAAAACTTAAGTTTGTCAACTTAAATGTTTTGAGTATGTTCATTTTTGGATTTATAGTATGTCCACAGATAATTGTGAATATTTATATATATATATACATTGCGCAAAAGCTTCATTTTATAGTGTGCTCTGAGACACTACGGTGAGACGGCGCAGTTAGGTGCTCTGTTTAGTCTCACCTCAGCGGCTAATTGATCACCAGCTGACGCTCAAAGACATGGAGTGTACAGCATCCTGCAGTGAGCATGTCTGGTGCACATTCATTTGTGTTGCTGACTGAGAAACAAATTACTCAGTCTGTGGATTAATCGCATAGTCAGGAGTTAAGCACTGTTTTCAGAACGAAATGTGGAAACTTTATGCTTGATAAACTTTTATGTTATAATTTCAACTTAAGGTAACAGACTTTAATTCAAGACAGTAGTGAACTTGCCAAACTACAACGTCCAGTCATGCTCTGCTTTCTCATGAGGTATGAATCTGGTTTTAGAGATAGGGTGAGGTGTAAATATCTCTCGGGCGGCTTGGAATTCCTCTGGGAGTGCTGGAGGAATAGTCTAGGGCGAGGGAAACTGGACATTCTTGGACAAACTGCCCATGCAAGTCAAATGATGCAGACTTGTTGGACTCTACTCATGCTCTGATATCTGAATATGAATTCGGATTTTGCATAATGCTTTTTGCTCTATGAAAAATTAATTAATACAATTTATTGGCCACAAAAAAGGTTTACCCCTTTCTAGGCAAGTTTGTTTGATTTGTTTGCATGTTTAGCAAATGCAGCTTGGGGAAATTGTCCTGAAGCAGTAGTTTACTGTGCAACGCTAACACTGTCGGTTCCCTTCGTAAGTTACCAGCTTGACCTTCCTCGAGTGAGCCTGGTAAAAAGCTATAAGTGGAGATTGAAATGTACTTTTCTTGACAGGGTTATTTCATGTGGGCACAGGGGAAATGTGTGTTGTCAGGCATAAATGTAAACAGATATTTTACACGCTGTCAGATGGGGCGAGTGCCACTACCCCACTAGAGAGCAATGGCAGGCACCCCGGGATCACAAGGGCTGGAATATTAGATGCAGAGGAGGCATGGTTCACTGGAGACCTGTCTTCAAACCATCAGCCTTTGAGACTTTTGTCAGGTTTCTCAACCAGGCATTAATGGAAACAAATTACATGTCAGCATTTGATGTGTTGACATCGCATTGAATTGATTGACAGTAGTGTGGTTGAGAAAATGAAGCTAGTTTGAGAGATACAGTATTGCATACAGTATTGTTGCAGCTTTTTGGTCGAAAGATGCTCAATAAAAATGGTAAAAATAGTGATAATATTATTAATGAGAATATTATGGTTGTTTTGTATGGAAGCTTTTGAATGCGCCAGAAGACAATTCAAGAACTCAAAAAATTTGTGTAAACCAGTTGCCTCAAAACATGTGACACTGCAAACAAGGTTATTAATAGTACAAGATTTCCTGAATTTTTAAATCATAAGAATTGCCAATGTGTGCATAAGAGTCCCCTTTAACCATGTATTCTCTCATGACACAAAGTCATTTAGGAAATGCACTCGTTTGTACCCTGAGTTCAAATCAAGCACGAAATCTTATCTGGGCTCTAGGTTGGTTTTCAATGTTCGGGAGACTTGTGTGGTGTGTGCTCACATCTGTGTGAAAGTAACCGACTTAAAAGTCATTAGGTCAGAAGTTGCATATTATGCACTGTGTATTTTCAGACAATCTTAAAGGGCTTGTCTGTTTCAGGTCTCATCTGCCCGAGATCATTTAAAAAAATGCAGACCAAAAAAGGCTGTGTATAGCTGCGCAGAGTAGTTTTAGTGTCTTGGAATAATATTGAAATATAAAACGCACAAATACTTGCACTGAAGTGGGATAGAAGTCTATGTAACCACATCGCAAAGTGCCCTTTTTCCAGTTCTCGTAGCTTTCTCAATGAAAATGCTTGCTACAAATCCATAATTTCAATTTGTTGGTGGCCAAACAACCGTTTGTTTATATTCTCAGTTTAACTCTGACTTCATCACAGGGAAAGCCATGCATCACCTCAGCACCTTTGCACAGAGGAAACAAACAATTGCGAACCATTCTGAACTCCAAACTACTGCGTGGTCTTGCAACTTGACAGGACATGTCAAGAGTTAAACATCATTAATAATTGATACACCACGTCTTCTCCCAGGATAATAGAGGTCAGAATCATGAATAAATACAGATGATGTATACAAAATCTTATACGGACCCATAGCTATGACTCCTACAATTTGTTTTGAATGCATAATGCTATTACCAAGTTGTACAAGTAAATTATTTTGTTTAAAAAGGAATACTAATAATTATATTTACCGGACAAGATACATAACACATTTATAAGCACGCCTCCTAGTGGATACAAACAAGATGGTCGCGGCGTCTGATGTGACGACACATCCTCCCGCAAAGGCGCATCACTTTTTGAGAATTGTCTTTTCAAGCAAGAAGTCAGAAATCGCAAACAAAATATATAAATTTCACGTTTTCCCAAAATTAAATGTAACAGACAATAACATTTTCCTGAATAATGTTTAACGCATGTAAATTTTTGAAAATATGATATTGTTTGCATCCTTTGTGTCATGGCCCTTTGGGCTAGAAGAGGTTATTGTTCATCTCTATTTAGATAAACAGATACAGTGTTGACAAACACTAGTACAGCATATAAACTTCCACATTTTGAATTTGTTTGGCTGTAGATTTTTTAAAGTTTATGTACTTTCTCATGAGAACTACTAGGTATCTTGGCATTTTGACAACATGTTAAGGTCAAGATGCTCTTGTATAGTTTATCTTTCTCAGTTTAAAAAGATAGAAATATGGACAAGGTAAAAATCCCCACCCTCCATATCCATGAACTTTGTTTACAATTTCCATGAACTTCTTGAATTTCAAAAGCCACCGTTTTCTTTCTAGTGAGCTCAGATTCCAACTCTAGGGGTTAAGTAGTGCCCATGGCTCTGTTTAATCATTCAGTCCATGCTCGCTGAACATGAGTGTGCATGCAAGAGTGTCTTCTCTTGTTTTTATCTCTAAATCTGGGATCTCACTGGCCGCAAATTAAGGATTCCAATGGACTGGCCTGTTTTGCTCCTATGTGACGTGTTGAGAGTACTAAACATGACTGGTGCACCCTGAGCGCCCTGAGTTCTTGCTCCCAGGATTTATAACGATCAGACCTGTCACTGCATCTGAATGTTTCATATGGAATAACACAGAATATCACATTTTTATAACTCTGCAGAGCAAGATTTCACAGCCTCAGAATGGAAAATCCATCTTTGATAAACAAGACAAAAACTAAATTCAGTTTGGTTTTGTCACAGATCCAAGTTCCATCAATGCATTTAAAATTCATATATTGCTAAAACGGTTGGATTTTTCTTAATTCTTGCAAATATCAACAGTTGAGATCATTGAGATAAAAAAAATTATTCTAAAATGACATTAACTGCAATATTAGTATACTTTCTGTATTATCATTAATAATTTTGAAAATTTTTTTAATGCCTTATTATTATATTTAAACACTGTAGCTTATGGCTCTTTAAAGTAAAGGGCACATAGCAACCAGAACATTTATTTTGATGAATGCCTCTATACACAGTCTAATCAATGGAAATGAAATATCCATTAGAACTGGAAGCTCTATGCTTTCATTTCCCAGGAAGAGAGAGTATTTCCACAGTGAGGCAGAAATGTCAGCAGAGAAATGAAGATCTATGTACTATAAGAGTTCTATCTTAGAACTATTTTCATCCTTGACCCTTTTAAATGCCTCTGTAATATAATACCCAACCTCGTAAGAAATACGAAAATGCACACTTTCAATCCATGCCAAATTTCATACCAAACAGTTGCAAAGTAAGTACATAAAGATGGACTTCTCTGTTTAATCATCTTTGGAAATGAGGCTCTTTGTTATAAGATTTTTTTTAATTATGCAACTTTGAGCAAATGGTTGATGCATGAATAGAAGGTTTGGCTTGATACTTTACTCTCTGTAAGATGAATTTGACCCTACTCAGAGCAGTTGTTGCAGCGTGTAGGAAATCTTTTTAAAACAACCTCTCTCCATACGCAATCAATTGGGATAAATGCAAAAGAAAACCTTAATGAAAACAAATGTTTGGCAGGTAATGCTATGACTGCTGTCAAAAGCATTACGTTATGAAGGTTAAAACACTTTATGTGATTTGATGTGGTTTCTGCAAAGACTTGAAGGTTAACTTTGTCAATGCATTCCAAGTGGTTGCTAGGGTTAAAGACAGACAGGAAGAGGCTGATTTACAGACAGATGAAGTGATGTTAGAATAAAAATTGTTGCAAGGTTTGAATGAAATAAACATAATTCAAATTGGTACATTTTGCATAGAACAGAGTTTAGAAAGCATTGTATGCATTAGAAATACAAAAAAAATGTATTAAGTGATTTAAATTTAAATGCAAACAAATAGAAAAAGGCAGAATTATTTCTGTAAACCAGTTCACTGATAAAATGATTATCAACTGGTAGCTGTGGTAAAAAGTATAGCTGGTTTGTATTAACACTAAGTTACCGGTATAGCATAAAGCTTTTAAATTACAGTGTCTACTGTTGTTACTTGAGCAAGCCTTTACATATTGCATTTCAAAAATAGACACAATAAACACAAAATTCCTTTAAAAAACATATTCAAATATCCCACTACTGAAAGTAAAGAAAAAGCTCTCCTATACAGAGACGTTTAGGCAATGTTTAAAAATCTAAATACCAGAAGATTGACACATGTCAAGGTGGAGAGAGTTCTACAACCTTGGAACTGGTTCAAAAAGGTAGGTTTCAAAAAGGTAATTCACAAGGTCACCACCAGGGCCTGCCTTATAATAAGCATAGAGTGGCAAGTACGAACGTTCAAAGCAAGCTGTCCGATCGCAGAAGGGATCTGTCTTATACCCCTGTGTGGAGAAGGGGTGGAAGGTAAGACTGGTTCAAATAATGGAGTAAGTGACTGCTTGACAGAGCAGCTGGTAGAATCTCTTGGTTATTCCTCCTGAAACTTGTTTACCAAACATCACTTGGTTTGAAAGAGTTGGAATGTAATTCAAAATAAAAGGAGAAAATGTGTGATCCTCTTTCAGTTTCAATTTAGAGACTCCTGCTATCTAGTGGTGAAATTACTTTATGTGTAATGTTCGTGTAAAACCAAAATAGCTAAACTTATTTGAAACCTACACATTATTTTTGAAATCCAAATTAAACAATAGCTTGGTTTGTATTTCCTACTTAGGTCAAAAGAGTCGGTGTGACTGGCACATGCACCATTCTTTAAAGGGTTTTGCAGTCAGTTCACTTGCTAATTTGTTTAGCGGATGCTTTTAAATGTTATTTTACTTGCCTTCATTGCTAATTAAAACACAATCCGAATGTTGAACTAAGTTGGCCACAGGAAATTCCAGCAAATTAGCAACATGTAGACTTGCATGAAATGTACATTTGGGATGCAGACATGCAAATGTTACATATTTATGAATTTTCTACAGTTCCCCACCCACACAATCACGCAGCTCTCAATGTTTAGTCACAATAACAGACAACTGAAGAGCTTTTTCCTCTGCTACTTCAAATCTATGGAGAGGAAAACAGTAAACACTTTTGTTTGAAAGGTACCTGTGCTAACATCCTGTCCTCTGTGGCAGTGCTTTACACTTTGTGTTCAGAAATCAATCCTTCATGCAGCCCTAGTGAATTCAAAAGAGTTTAAGTGTACTTTGTTTTTAAAAGCTGCGCAACTTTTAACAAGTTAGAGTACTTTCCGATGACTTAAGCAGATCATCGCTTTTGTGAGCGGTTTAAACATGACCAAGATATTTTTCTATATTAGAGAGGAATACAAACAACACTATGACCAACATAGTTGAAGGAAATCAATGTTTATAAAGAAATCACTTAAAAGCTTGGCCTTTTATTTACTAATACAATTAACCATCCAGGTATTCTCAAACACTCAGGCTCTCTTTAAAACGGGGATACGATCTAAATAAGTGTTTTAACCACCTAATGCACTTTATGGTCAGTCAATGATTGGATCTTTAAAAGCTGTTTGAACAAAGGTGGGAAGGTACATCCAAACATGGTTAATTAACTATGATCTGAACATAAGGTGTGAGGGAATGATGCAATTTGGTGGTTTACTTTTTCAAGACATAAAATGAACGATTAAGTATAGCACACTGTGTTTTTGAACATATAAACATTTTAAGTTGGTATGAAAACCAATGCAATATATTGAGAGGTTGGTTGCAAAACACTATAAATTTATTCTCCAAAAAATAGTTTGTATGAAAATCTACATTTTGACTTAAAACATGAACAGACTAAATGCTGTGGATTCATTTCATCAATATAAAGTATATTTTAACAAAAATAAAACAAAAAAAACACGAAACAAAATAATTTATACCAGTAGAAAGCCCTGCATTTGCACATCAGCTATATTGTATAACAGCTCATTAAATACAAAGGGTACTTTCAACTCATTTATTATTGTTGAAGTGAAAAACAACATTTCTGTGCAATGTTAAATATTACGAGCTCACCTAGTACTGCACAGACGGTTGCTTTAAAGACAGTTCCGAAATGTACCCTGCAGAAGCTTTTCTCTTTGCTGAGATCCTTGGTATTTTTCCAGCATCTGAATTTCTTTTACATTTATGCATTTAGTAGACACTTTTATCCCAAGCCACTTACATTTAAAAGAATGAAGACATTTTTTGTCAGTTCTTGCTTTCCTGTGTTTTTAACATGTTTCTTTTGTGGCTGTCTTTGGATTGTGTTTGCTTCCTCCCCACATACAAACCAAGCATAGGCTCATCAAAATGATCAATTTTATATTAAAATAGACCAAATAGTGAAGATGTGAATACAGAGTACTGTCATAATAGTCATGTTATGAAAAAAGTGCCCAATTGGTTTCAGTTAATTAATGTCTTTTTGCAAGAAGCAGGCATTTTTGCAAGAAAAAAGGCAAAATATAGAGCAGGAAAAAGATATGAAGTTTTGTAAAAAATAATGACATGTCTCTTATCCACAAGTGAAGTTTTAATCAGTGTTTTTTTATTTTTTATTTTTTTTTTTTATTTTGGATAATGGAATAAAGGGGAAAATATAATAATGTTTAGTACATTAAATAAGGAAACTTTATGTACCACATGCAAACTCAAATGTATATGTAAAAAAAAGCTTAAGGTCAGGCCAATTCACATTTATATATTTAGCAAATTTACATTGCCACAATCTTGGCTCAGCTGATGGCATGCTGTACTAACAGAGCCATTTGTGCAGCTAGTTATTTTTCTCTATGCTTTGAAGCTTATTTAAAAATTTAATTAAAGAAAGCAAGTTGGTGCAACCTTGAACATGATTTTTCTACAAAATTTGAGCTATGCTCCAAACTCAAAAACCTATTACAGCAAGTAACCTTGTAACCTTGAATTTTAAGCTTTATAAATATGGTTATGGACAAATAAACATACAGCACAAAAATTAAACACAGCAGAACCTAAAGTATTCTCTATTAAACAATAATTGAAATTCTGTATGTTCAGATCTAAGTACCCAAGATGGTTCAATGGAGGTATTAAAAAAATACAAATTATTATATATAATATATAATATTTAACCTTCACATTTTGAAATGACTATAAATGAGTTTCAATTTACAGTTATTTCCAATGTAAGTGATTTAATTCAGTTACAATATCAGTTACAATGAATAACTCCAATGCAGCTTTCCCATTTGAACAAAAAAAAAATGTTGTCAAGGTAACCTAATTGCATTGGATCAAATTAAGTAATTTATTAAACTACCTCCCTCTTCTGTTCTGAGTATGCACCATATGATTAATTAATTGAGCAGATGATTATGTGTGAAACTAACAGCCTAAGCATTTTATCTTCATATACAGTGCATTTACATAACAAAGCATTATGCTTGAGATTTTTCAGACTTTACCTGGAAGCGCAAGTATTTTACAAGTGTTTGCTATTCTTTGCTATTCTAGCTATGCATGATTTTTTGCTCATTTGCATTTAATTATTTGAGAATTTTGCTATATTTTCCTTTGGTCTCCACAAAATCTTCTTTAAATATCCCTTTATTATCCTTTTAATTATTTTAGTTATAGCAATTTAAAACTAATGTATTTTCTGAAAATACTTCCATTTAATTATCACATATTCTTATTTCCTCATTAAAATTTTCTTAATTTAAATTGGTTCGAATGGCATGACAGGTGCAGTGTTTTCGTTCAAATCTGTGGGGATCATCCTTTTTTCATTCGCGGCTGACACATTTTGCTTTGTTTTCACAAATACAGATGTGTTATCTTTACTGTCAACCTGCTACATCCACACACACACGCACGCACGCACGCAAACAAATCTGATAATGTGAAATAATTCTATGCAGAAGCTATGCAAATATGTTTTAAATAACTTGCAGGGCACGAATAGGTTTCTGAATTATGTCAATTTATAAAGGTAGCAAACTTCTTAAAAATTCCATCTCTTACACCAACTCACAGTAATATGTATAATATATACTCTATTGTAATAAATTAAAACTTAATTCCTTAAGTGGAATGATGCACTACCTTTAAGCCTTTCCAGGTTTGTATTATTAATCTCCAACTATGACGTCTCTAACCTTGCAGTGTCATTAGTCATTTCATTTTGTCTCTTGAAACATAAACAAGTGTAATTAATGAATTATTAATCTTATTAATGGCCCAAGAAAGGAGCCAGACCTACAGTCTGCAACAGTGAGTTAACAGTTTGACAACGGCAATGCATCTCGTCTGTGTAAACGCCAGCTCTCTGCAAATAAACAGACACACACATACACATGCACACTGTATCAGTCTGGAGCTGTGTCAACACTGCCGTTTAACCAGGCAATGAAGGCCTATCAGGTGACTCACTCCAGAGGATTCTTATTCGTATGCTAATAAGTGTGCCTTTGATTTATCTTCTGCAGGAAAATATGTGAGTAAATGTTTAATCACTAAATAAATAAATACACACTTCTCCCATCTAGAAAGAGATGGCTAAAAGATAATAGTTTTAAGCATGACTATTACCTAAACCATCCAAATCATCTCAGGAAGGGACTGAGGAAAGAAGAAAGGAAGGATTTGCCTGGTCCTCTATTTCAAGAATTTAAGTGAGGTGTAGAAGTGTCCCAATTATTTTTTACTCAATGAAAGTGAAGTATAAATTGGTTTATAGCACTCCAGTCTTTTCCGCAGGAAAACCTCACAACCAAAGGTCACTATAAAAAGTACAACCAATATTAGCCCAATAACCTTAACATTACATAACAGACTTGCGTATGACTTGAAAAATTATTGTATGCTTATAGGTTAAAATAAAATAAAAAAAAAACTACCAGAAGTGATGAATTCTCTGATTCCTCAGACACATTTGGCTGATGAATAGTTTAATAGAGGTGTCTCTATTCATAGGGGTTTATTTTCAGCCTTTCCTCTAAGGTGTAGGCAAGAGCTAAGTGGTATGGGTTTTTGAGAGAAATTGAACTCATCTTTAGTTATTTTCTATAAATATTCATATCAACACATGGCTTTATTAATACAATCCTATTTTTTCACAATAAATGATTAGGGAGAGCAATGTGCTGGAATTTAACTTTGGTATTTTTTTTAGCAAACAATTCACTATACCATAACACACTCTACCACTGGAGTCGACATAATTGTGAAAATATTTGACCTTTTTTCAGAAGTTTGACCATCTGGACCTGCCTTAAGTTCATGAGCATGTGTGCCAGGCTCTTATTTTCAAAAGAATGTTTTAATTCCCAATGTGAATTTTTCAAGTTTACAGTGCTGAATTCTCAGATTTCGATTCCACCGGACCCATGCACTACAGAATGTTAAAGACTGATCGACCTGACATGCCCTGGTAAAGAGAAGGTGTCATAACTCCTCAACTTGTGTGTTAACGGAGGACAATATGATGATGGGCTGCTCAGGGTTGAGCGAAGGCCTTGTTAAACTATGTCCTTAAGTGAATAGCATGAACCTCTACTGCAGCCTCCACGTCAATCCCACAGCAATCCGCTGTACCCGAGTGAATACCATTCATCAATTTGAATCAGCAGGTTCCTTTTTCACATGTGTGAGTCTTTCTATGCAGCAACACAAGGTTAAATTTTGAGTGCTTGTGTTGAAACCAAAAGTAGGAGCTATGCAGGATTTTGCAGAAGTAACCATGAGAATCTTAACCTCTTTCCTCACCCTTTTTCTATTATGCAAATGTGTCCAGGCCCTCGACGGATATGCTGTCTGATCAGGCTGTCATTTCCTCTGGTCTTCTCCATCTAGTGTTTTCATTGAAACAAATAGCCGCTGCTGGCGTAATGGAAAAACCTCTGGTTGCATAATGTTGTTAGCCACGCATCGCTCACAATATCATATGTCAAGGATTGTTTTTTTCTCAATTTTATTTTCTACATGATGTTCTAAAAAATTATGCTCCCTGTAACCACAGTATAGATGCATTTTAAACTTGATTAAGTGCATTTGCTCTGGTTAATCCTGATGAGCAATATTGGGAAGCGGAATGCACAAGCAAACACATGTCTGACTGTGTTTATGTGGTTATTCTGGCACGCTGAACATACGCCGTCTTATAATTAGATCCAAGCAATATTGAATATTTGACATTTACTATACCAGATTGTACAGAAGCACAGTATAATGCAGTATAAAGTTGCGCGATTCTATAATTACTTTCAAGTGGATGAATTAAGTTGACATTAACAAGCAAATTTCCAACTAAAGCTTAACAAACATAAATAAATTATTAAACTATAGATGTATCCATTACCCTTTTTCTGTTTTCTAGCCATGCACATCAGTCATATTGCTGTTTTTTGGTGTGTTTGTTTTTATTCATTAGCTGTGAACTGTACCATTAAAGAAGGGAAGAGTAGCATTAATTAATCCACTCAATTCCCTTTATTAGGAAGTGAATAAGTAAAAATAATGTTAAAAAAAGAAGACAAAGCCAATTTACCCCATTCATTAACTTCAGAACACTCTGAAATCAAGTTATAGGAATATTTAACAGAAAACATGGCTTTATTTAGCTTAAACATTAGAGATGCTATCAGCTAAACACATGCTGCCTTGAGAACAAAGAAGACGGAGGAGAGGGAAAAAGGAGATAGAGAAAGAAAAGGAACACCCAAACTATTAAGAGTCCAAATAATTACTTCCTGCTTGTGATGTAACTTCCTGTTAACTAATACTAACGAAAAAAAGGGTTGTATATTGTCATTGTAGCCTGCAAGCATCAGAAAAAGCAGAGCAGGACATACACAAAGCAAAATTAACATTGACACCAATATGTTGCTAATAACATTTCAATGTAATAATGCCATTATTGTTTACATTAATAAGACCCCTGGGAGGTGTGAGAGGTGGGGGTGGGGGCACCTTTAGGGAGTGTATGTCTGTGTAAGCATCTCACTCACAGTTATTTAAAGTTTGGGCCCCAAGCAATTGCCTCCTATGCTTGTTGACAAGCTACGCCCCTGCTTCCACCAACTCTGTTTATGATGTTTGCACACATCTGCAGAGCGTTTCAGACAGGGCACCACACAAACCGCAGTAAGTAGTCAGAAAGAAAGAATGTGCTCAGCATGTAAATGATGAACAAAACTGGTGTCATTTGAAAACAGAAGAACAATAAATCGAATGATGGCTGTTCTGTTAATTAAACATAGATGTTCTGTACTCAGCAATGTGGCCCACATCATTGTACAAGCATGAGGAAAGCTTGAAGAAAAGCAGAGAAGGATTTACCCAAAAGCTGATGACAGAGAAGCTTGCTTTATTCTAGTTAGGATCTTTCCAACACCATCAATTTGGCCTGTCACCATAAATAATGGGGGTCATGAAGAGCTCAGTGTACACTGTTGACAATGCGCTTTTGCCAGCAGTCGCTCGTTTTTGCATTAGAATTGCACGTCCATTCAATTTTGCAAATAGTCATTTTTCAAACATCCCCTGTGATGAGCTCACAGGCTGCATTAGCGTGAGATAGTTTGATGTAATTAAATTATAACACCTTTAGCTAGAGGCTATGCTATGATTTGTGCTAAGCTTTTTGAGTGGCTGGTCATCGGGTATGTCACATATCGCTCTTGGGTACATTTTTAGCCTATGGCACAACATCGATGCTAATGAAAGTTACTTCGTTCAGGTGTCTTCAGTCAACAAAGCCAGGACAGACAGCAGACAATGTTAGCACGGCAGGGTTTTTTGATCATTAGTTTGTTTGGTCAAACGTAATAAAATACAAAAAACAAACAAACAAAAAAAAAACTTCTGTATAGACACTATAGACTGCATAGTCTGTCCGTCCGTGCATGCATTCTTCTGTTTGTCCATCCATTTATCCATTTGTCCTTCCATCCATCTATCTTTCTATCTATCTGTCTATCCATCCATCCATCCAAGTGTCTGTCTATCCGTCCATCCAATGGTCCCATGTTCATGTACATGTTTTGTTGGGAGTATATGTTCATCTTTGAAACTAATTTGTGCTACTCTGTGTGGTAAAAAAAAAACAACTTTGTTTTTTTTCAGAGAATGACTACGAGGGGGGGGGGTGTCATGCTATGCAGTTTTTGACATTATAGATATGAGCGTTAACAATTTGTGATGTTTGCAAAAAAAACAGTACCTACATAAAAGAAGCTTACTTATTATAAAATTTAAGCTTTTTTGTCACTAAATTATCTTTATATTTTCACCACACACTCTTTTTATTGCTAAAACGACTTACTGCACATCAGTCTGGTCGCTCTATAAGGAAACTGGGAAATTTTATCTCTGACATTTAAGAAAAATCACTTGGAGCATAAATGTTAATTAGTAAACTTCAAATGTCATGAACCAATAATTAGCAAATCAGAAACAGTTAGCAAAATATGTCAACATCTCTCCACAATAAAGTACTTTAAATCTGCATACATGGATGAAAGGATACATAAATTACTTCTAGAACATTGTGGTCTTTACGTTTTGATGATCACTATTTGAATTTGAAAGAGAAGGAACTTATTAATAATTGTTAGATATCATCCCCTCTGGCAGTTTTTGTAGAACCTATATTTTCTTTCTCTTGATTGCAAATTATTGTACATACCTTCTTGGTTGGGCTTAAATGAATCACACACTGGAAGAAAAAGATTTATATAAAAGTCCATATATGCCAGTACTTTTTTTGTATCACTTCAATTTGAAAAAAAAAAAGCCTCCATAGTTTAATATTCACTATGAAAATAACATTTAATTGATGCTTTTTTAAAGTCTTTGGAGGTTCAATATGTGTGAGTGTATAACACATGCCTTCCTGTGTCTGGATGTCGCTGTGATAAATATTGCATTTTATGGCATGACGATGAAACGTTTGTTACGAGGTAGAAATTACTTTTAAACATGATTTTATGATTGCTTACTTTCCTTTATTATTTTATGCCCCAACAACATTGTGCTGTTCTACTCTCCTTGTACTAGTCATAAAAGACAAAAAAACTCAAAATAAAAGCCTAAAGTTTCACAGACTTTTCCTCCAGCACAAAGCAAGCGTGAAGAACAAACAGTAAAAGGAGAGAAGCTCTGTAACTTCACAGTTGAAAGAATCTGACTTTGTTCTGTTGTGTCTCTTACGTCTGGTCTTTCTATTACTACCAGTGTATAAAAGGGTCCAAGGGAGCCTCACAGAATGGCAAATGCTATTCTAAATGTTGAACAAAAGCAGCCTCTGTATCAATCTGTCATATTAGATACGTATTTTCAGTTTTGGTTTGCTAATCATATCTTACAGTCAGCCTTGGGATGTCTATCAAAACTGGAAAGTACTCACTGTTTCCAACTGGAGTAAAGGCAGATTGAAGAGACTGACCAATGTAGATGTTCCGCAGTGGCCAAAGCTGTGACCTTTCCACTAAAAGTAATCAAACACAGAGGTTAATAACTATCAGATATCTCAGGGATATGATGTATTATTTTGGAAGCATTTAATTATTTATTGTGTGTATGATTCCTTTTTTATGTAATTTTCACTGTGTACAAAGTAAACCAACATGTCATTAATTCTCATAAGTCTCTGCACACACCGCATCCATTTTGAATGAAGAAGGAATGACGCGGCTATTGTTTTTGATTTCAAATATAATTTTTTTAAGAGTTTGATTCAAACGTACATTACAAGAGTTAAGATTCATAATTTGCAAGGAACTCAAATTAAAATGTGAGCAAATGCACGATTGTCTTTCAGCTATGTTTTACAGACCCCAAATCAATGCCATCTAGTGGTGAAAAGAGGTAATAACCCTTTGAAGTACAATACCTGTGACAGGAACTTGTTCTAAAATTCTGGCACAAAACAAATAATGTTTTTTTATACATTTTTCACATTGTTTTTCTTTGCATTTTTGGGGGATTTTTACAGTTTCTCAACAGTTTTGATTTTGTTATAAACATAACTGTTCGTTGTCAATTTTTTTTTTTATTTTTGCAGTGAACAAATTACAATATTTACTACACTGAATTGTACTTTTTCAGAAGTTTAAGAATTTTTTACAAAAGATTTGTTAAAATGTGTTGCTACAAAACTGTTTGAAAGATAATTTATGAGAGCAAGTTGTA
Source organism: Danionella cerebrum (assembly GCA_007224835.1). Classification (NCBI taxonomy): domain Eukaryota; kingdom Metazoa; phylum Chordata; class Actinopteri; order Cypriniformes; family Danionidae; genus Danionella; species Danionella cerebrum. The sequence continues at coordinate 263,552 of SRMA01000827.1, forward strand.
AAGTAGTAAATATTGGCTAAAAGGACCCTGGACTTCTAAGGGTTGAAATAAAATGTGGTGTGTATAATCCACGTGGAAATAAAATGCTAAAACAAAACATTTGGAAATTTTTGCAATTGTATCAGAACCAAAAATATGTTTATTGCTAAGTGTGCCTGAAGCACATAACCTTCAGGAAGAGAAGAAGAGTGCAGGTAACAACCACAGAAGTACTAACTCACACAAAGATAATAGAGAACAATGGCACTGGAATCCTAGAAGTCGCAGAGAGATGACATCAACAGCCGAAGAGGAGTGCTGGGAAATGGAGTGCTTAAATAGCGGTTAGTGAAAAGTGATTGGAGAATGTGAGATTGAGTGCAGCTGAAGTGAATAAAGACATTAGATTGTAGATGCAAGCTGGGGACTAACAATTGTACAGAAAAAATATGATGAATATTACTTAAACTAGACAAAAAAAGGCATTCCCTGCTGCTGTTGCACACAAATATCTTTGATAATCCTTTCTTCTTCTTCTTTTCCTTTCGGCTGTTCCCAGTTTAGGGGTCGCCACAGCGAATCATCCTTTTCCACCTAACTCTGTCCTCAGTATCCTCTACTCTTGCATCGATTTGGTGACTCGCATATTTGGTTTTTGGCATTTTTTACGCCGGATGCCCTTCCTGACGCAACCCTCTCTATTTATCCGGGCTTGGGACCGGCACAGAAGTCCCTGGCTTGCAACCCCTGTGGCTAGATTATCTTTGATAATCCTTTTATTAGTTGTAATTTGTGTATGAATTTATATGGGCTTGTTTGAACACATGCACCACACCTGACACCATCACTATTCTATTTTATTTTCACATTGACCACAAACACAAATATAGGAAAATTATTCATTCATTCATTTTCTAACCCGCTTGTTTATAACCCTTTCGGGGTCACTGGGGTCTCCAGTGCACATTGGGCGAGAGGCGGGGGTACATCCTGGACAGGTCGCCAGTCTATCGCAGGGCAATATACAAATCATTTCTTGCAAAATTTAATCAAAGCAAAAAATTTGGTATTTAAAAATTAAACTGAATGGAAAAATCTGGTATCCAAATGATGATGTCACAGCGACTCTCTGCCAATCAAAACATGGTTGCTCCGGTTCTTCACTGGTTTGAGGGTGTTTTATAGCCTTTTTTTCGTGTACAGACGCTGGTTCTTTGCAGGTTCAAGGGTGGTATATAGCACCTTTTCTTCTAAAGAACCACGTAAGCTCTTACTGGTTCTTCGCTGATTCATTACAGGTTTGAATGTGCTATATTGCCCTTTTTTCATTCTTCACTGGTTCTTTGTGGTGTTTGAGGTACTGTTATAGTGCCTTTTTGGTACTTGTGGTTCTTAATGTGCTATATACAGATGTTGGTCATATATATCATGCCAAAATGTATTAATTTCATACATTTGATGGTTGGTTCTGAATTGCACCTTTGAAGATAATTGTTTAATGACACCAAAAAAAGGTTCCCCTATGATTACGAAAAAAAAAGAACCAGATTTGGTTCTATTTAGAACCTTTTTTGGAGTGTATAATAATAAAATGGTGTCTGTAGCCCAATAAAATTTCACTAGAACATTTAGTATTTGCTGCAAATAAAGTGTTCTGTGTCTACAAGTGTTCTCTTTCGACTGTACATCTCTCTTTTGTGGCTTCTGTATTTTATAGTGAGGTAAAGTCCAGGGTAGATGTGCACCAAGAGTTCACCAAGCTTCAATGAAAGAAAAATAATTCCAAGAGCTTATATATCTACAGAGTGCACACATCCTGCAGTACTGGGACCATGCTGATAAAACACTTTAGTAGCAGTCCCTTATAAGACTCATATATGTGCTTCTGTTTCACATGAACCAGCAGAAATGTTTATGCTGCAAATCATATTGGAAAGCAGTGTTGACTATCAACTGGAAGACAAATCCTACCACACACGCTATTTAATAGCAGCTTGTCGGTTGGCATAATTATAGTGGAAGGAGAAAGGATGGCGTGCAGCACTGATACATTTGACTTCTCAGAGTGTGGTGTTTTATAGGTCAGGTGTTTTCCCTCACTGCCTCTAATTCGATTAAAGTGAGACTGGTTCAATTACCCATGCTATTACAAACTCTGGAAGATCTCATAACAGTCTAAAGGTTTACGCCAGACCTCAAACAAACACAAAACAATTCAATATTTACTTCTAAAAACATTGGAATTTCATGGTGTTCTTAATGTTTTGTGTTAGTTGCAAGCATCAGTGATAGTTTAACATAAGAATAGTTTAACACGCGGATTAGTACAATGTAGTAGATCCTTAATTATCAGCCAGCTAGGCATCATTTTAGATTCAGATAGCATTTTCCATTTCATGAAATCACCAGGCTGCTACAGAAGATTAGTGAGATCTTTGGTATTTTTCCATCTCAGAGCAGGTTACTTCAGTTGCCAGACTTGAGGGAATGTGTGAAGCTTTTAGAAAGGTTAAATGTTAGTATAATGGAAGTGGAGTGCAATACTTTAATTTCCAGCAGGGCTTTCATGCAAGTCTTATGAACTGGTCATTCAAAATTGCCCCTAGGAGTCAATAACAGTTTGTATGTGACATTTAATGGACTGGTAACTTATATGGCCATAACATTTCCACCACTCACGCTTCTAATTGACTCTGATTGTCGTATAAAAGTCATTCAGCATTTACAAAGCCAGCAGACTGTCATGATTAAGTCATGATTAAAAGGTCTAAAACTATATGTGTTTTATCCAAACCACATATTATTTAGCACTCTGAGGAAAAGACACAGTAGTATTTAGGTTGGTCACTTTACTGGCACTTCATAGACATACAGAAATGGAAAAGGCAGAAGATGCTTGGTCAAGTTCAAAAACGTATACCTTAAAAGTGACTGAAGGGATTTCTGCATTTTCTTAAATCTCAATACTTTGGTATCTGACACTTGTCCACAAAAGCACCAAAATCTTGGCCAAGGCATGGCCTGGACCAAACAGATTTCCGACAGTATCCGGGACATGAGAACATGGCTACCAGGTGACAACAGTTTGTTAGATTCTTCACAAACAAAAGCATCCTAATGGTGCCACCCTGACCAATTTCTTTTGCAGAAATGCAGGCACAAACATTTGAGGAACCTCTACCTTGCTTTAGGTCTCATAAAAAACAATCCTAAATTTTGGTCTGAAGTTTTGTGCGACAAGGCGTCTCAAGCCATACGAATATTCCTGTGGATCTCAATGCAGACCGGTGTGTAGAGACCTTCACTGTTGTTCTATTTTAGCACAATCTGGAAGGTATGGTCAGTGTATATCCTGTTTTTTCCCAAATCTCAAAGTTACAGAAAATGTAATTACTGTTAAATTAATGTTTAAACACAATATCTCAACACTCAAACCCGAAAGTCCTCCTGAAATCGGGTGTCTGTGAAGACAGCAAATCCTTGTGGATATTCAATGTAGTGGTTGTCAAAGAAACTGGAGTAAGGTGTGTAATAAATAACGGTGGAGTGGAGCAGAGGTTTCCTCCAGATGAGGTGAGTGAAGGTGCAGACAAGGACATCCAAGTTGAATAAACAACGCAGGTGAGTCAGCAGCGTGTGAGCCGTAGAACTGACAGGTGAGAAGTGACTGGGAGCTATCTTTTATAAGGCAAATAAGGGTTTGGAGGTTCTTTGTAAGGTGTGGCTGTGGAAGGGGTGAGTTCTTAGAGATTGATGACTGCTTTTATCTTGTTGAAATTAATCAAATCCCAGACACTGCCATTTTTCTGCATCCTAGTTCCTTTGTTTGGTGCATACTTCCGTCACTTGGTCTTGTTCCTACATCCGCAACATGGGGTTTTGGCTGCAACTTTTCCATGAAGACCACTTCTGAGCAGACTTCTCTGGACTCTCCCACTGGTTTCTGCTAGTTCTGAGTTGATAACCTCTTAACCTCGCCTAAATAGCACAGTTTGTTGTTGCTGCCCAAGTTTTAAGCCTTGTACACATGACTATCAATTGATATAATTGGTTGATTATACACCTAATTAAATCCCTGTCTTTGTGTAAGTGTACCTATAAGAGCTGATGCTGGTTTCAAGACAGAATCTAGAATATACTGGTTTGGTTCTGATTTCTGAAAACATTCTTTGTTTACAGCATTTTCTCCTACCTCCATAAAACTAAATCTGTACAAAGTTAGATTGAAGTATCACTCATTTAGAACATGTACGGACCTTCTGGTGATGCTAACTGCACTAGTTACTATTGTCAAACATCTCAGCCCCTGCGTCTGCATGCAAACACTGTTGATAGGTGTTGCTATGGAAGAGCAGACCATGTGTCCAGCAGCGTCCAGTGATCTGCAGTCATTCTTGAAGGCCAGAGTCACACATCCAGATTGATTGTGGATAGCGCTATCATCTTCGTCCATCTCAAACTCAGGGGAAATCACAGCTTGTTCTATCAATCAGAGTGAGGAACCGTTTCAACTTGTTCTGTGCCTCACTGGTATTTTAGGTCAGATTTTTCTCTGCTTGCCATGTGTGCAAAGATTTGGCTGGAAAAGAGGCATCATACACATCCAGGTCCATTTTAAGTTGTGTAGAGTCACAAAAATGCAATATTGCTCACTTAACTCAATTTGTTTGCTTTTAGCATATTATCTCTTTGGGGTCTAAGAGTTGTTGGTTTCATTGCTATGGCTGACAGAGATCAAACAGCAGCATTTCCTTCAGTGAGAGGCAATCAGAAAGCAACACTAGAGATATCCCTGCAAATCCTCTCCATTAGGCCTGGACATGCAGCAGGGAATCGTTGTGGTTTGCATTAAAGGGGCAATTAGCTTGTGGTACTCAATGTTCAGATAGCTTTTTCTTTTTTTTTGCCTTCCACACCATGGATGAAATCCAGTTTAATGGCGGAAACACACAATCTGTTTTTATTTAGTTTTTTTTTTTTATGAACCGCCTACATGCTCTTTGATGCATAAGCATTGTAACAATAGATGGCTGATTACAGGAAATACATCATATTGTGCACTTGGGAAAAGCAGGAGCCTAAATGACTAATACTGTGCGGAAAATCATCCTAAAATTAACTGCCCCCAGTAATAAATGTTACTTAGAGGAGGATTTGAAGATTCAGGGAACATTGATGCAGGTTTTCTGACGGTGAAATTATTCCATTACAGTCCTATTTTTAACATTGCATCCATTGATTCATGCATCCACTGTTTGATATTTTTTTCCCCTTTTAGCTTATTTTTTTCCCTTTTAGCTTAGTTTGTTTTTTAATCATTCTTGAGCATTTCAATATATATATAGACGTCGAGGACCAAGAAGAGTAGGAGCTGTCAAGGGAGTCAGGGCTTGTGAACTGTAGATCTGACAGCTTAGGTGGCTCGAAAATGAGCCTTTTAACAGGTTCGGAGGAGAGTGCTGATTTGGTGATTGATAGGCTACAACTGTCCTTGCTAATCTCTTCTGGGGACACTGGTTCCCTGACATACAGCTGGTTTGAATGGAAAACATTTTTACACCAAAAATTCACTTGTTTTAGAATTTTCTTTTTTTTTAGTTCATTTTACATTTTGTAAAAAAAAACAACTACATCCAATATGAATATTTCTGAAAAATTCTTTCTGAAAAAAAGCAGTTACTATACTAAAAATATTGACTAAATACATTAAAGCTAGTCATCGGTTGCCTTTTTTCTTTCAGTCTTGAAGTTTGTTTCGTGTGGCAGCAGGTTAAGATTCATAGCACCTGTCTCCATGAAGTCAATACTGAACGCATCTACGTGCTTGGTGATTGACTGTTTTTTCATCTCCTTTGCTTAATCTTGTCACAGCGGAATAGATTATCCTTGTTGTGGGGCACAAAGTGTTAATTTCCTATCAGAATCACTTAATTACCTTTGGCCTCTGCTCTCACTGTAAACTAAGGGCAGATCAACTTATCCCCAGCTGATTGGTTTCTTTGTAGGGAGAGTAAATCATAATGGAAAAGAGGATCGATGCAAACGAAAGTGCAGCCTCTAAACATGTTATTGAATTCAATTAGCAGTGCAAAATTGCTTCCAGGACGGTACATGTTGCAATGCTTTTGGTACACAGCTATACACTTTATGCGGGCTGAAGTCCAGTGTAAATGTATTTAACAGTTAATTGTAGCAGAGATTATCTATGTGTTTTATGGAATATAACTCATGCAAATTTGCTAAATTTAAAGTTGTGTGATGCTAAAAATCTGTGGTTAAATTTTCAAATAATAGATCACCAATGTAAAAAATAACATTTTAATATTTTTAACATTCAATGCATTGCTGTATTGACATATGAGCCATTCCACCAAATGAGTGCCGTTTGTTTCAAAATTCTTTTTTTTTAGATGATTTTAAAACAGATTTCAATAGCAAACATACTAAAGTATTCCAAAATGGGTCCATCTTAAGTAACCTATTTGAATGTTTAATTAGATTTATAATCAAAGATAGGTGATTTTTTTTTGTTATTAACCCTCTTGTTAATCTTTATATAACAGGACTAACAAAAAAAGGAAAGTAACAGGAGTTTTTTTTTAAATGACAGGATTATATTTTTTTTAAATGACGCTGCAAGATATCATCACAAAATCATCAAATATCCTAGCTTTGCTCTTCCCATGTCCTTCTAAAGATCCAAGTGATGCAACTTCCTGTTGAAAAATTGACTCACGGCGATGGGTTAGGGTAACAGGAATAAGTAAAAAGCATAAGTAAGTATAGATATCTTTGTAAGTAAATGTATTTGAAACAAGCAGTATATTTAAATGTACATATCAATGCAAAAAAGTTTCTTTTTAAAAGATCATTATATATTTTATTTTGAAGTGTAACATCAGAGACTGGGGACCAGCAATAAATGCAATTATCCAGTGTTTTATGTGGATTTCATCACTATTTTAAATGTCGTAGCTTAAAATTGCAATCCGAATAGTATGTAGTACACTTTGCTTTGTAATAAAATACATTTATGAAGCAATTTAATGCCTATTTATTCATATAAAGTCCCAGGGACTCATACATTTATAAAAACATCCATATTTTCATTTTCATATAGGTATTTCACCCATAATCTTATTCCTATATATCATAACATTTAATTAACACTTTTAATTCACAACATTAGTTTTCAAGGTGTCCATTATTTGAGGAGATTCGCTGCGGGTGAAGATTACACCTCTTTATTGATAATATGCGAATGACAAATGGTACAAAACAGCTCATATGATCAGTCATGATGAATAGTGTCATAAAACAGACGCCTTCCTTATTAGAGCTTTTTCTCACTCTCTTTCTCATGCCGTACTTCCTCCATTGAGAGGTAGACCACCATGTTGTCAGTGTTTCATGTTAAGCACGGTTCTTTCCCCTGTGTGAACTCTGATTTTCTTTTAAGTGGTTTTTCCAATCCTTTCATACCTCATCCCTCCGTACATGTCCCTCTAGATGGCTCTGAATTAAATAGTTCATTAGCATTTCAGACATCCATACAACCTTCCCCATGAGAACCCAAGGTAGAACAGGGGTGATATTACAGCACAGTGTGTTATATTCATCTCTCATTGTTGACAGAGGTTGAATTTGAAAAAACAAAGAAATAAATAAATAAAAAAGTAAGTAATAATAATTACAGTTTTAATTACAGCCCTTTCTTTATTAATTCTCATTTGCTTGGTAGATTGACTTGAGATCTTTTTACACGTGTAATGACATGTTGTAACAAATACAGAGAACCAGTTGAGGCTCACAAGGCTTTAATAATGATCATTAATGTTTGAAAGCTGTTGAACTTTGAGGAACGATGTGTTTTTTTTTTATTTAGTACATTACTACAAAGTCGTTTTTTTTCATCCAATGAGCAATGATTGGTTGTAAATTTGTGACATTTTTCCTCATTTTATAATATCTAACCCGTTTTTTCAATCCACCCAAGTTTATACTGATACACTGACTGCAGTACTGCATCCTTCCCTCACTAGAAAACAAGAGCCCTAGAAAACACTAGAAAACAAGCCCCTCTGCTTGAGCCAGAATATCCGCCCAGCCTGGAAAGGACAAGCCATCTTTCTCCAGTCAAGATTCATTCTTTCAAATCTTCATCATCTCAGCTCCTGTTATAAATCCTAGCTTCGATGAAGACGATTAATGAATCTCAGTAATTGTAGTAGACTTGAATCACATTTATTATCAGTATTTCACAAAATGAAAGTGGATTTATTTGCTAATCATGTTACACACTGTAATAATGCAATGTTTGGGTATTTCGGTACAAATGGTGCTGCTAGCATGGTCAAGAACATGAACATGTTTGAAGATAAAGTAATTATTATTTTCAGAGCTTAACAGAGCACCAGCGACAAGTCATTAATTCCTGTTTTTAATTAACAGGTTTTGGTAAGGAACTTGAGCTTCACACTTCTAAATGTAATTTGTATTTTCACTGTGCTAATAAGATGTGTCTTTAATTACCTCATGATTGTGTTCGGAGGCATCATCTTAGCTCCAGAGGGAAGCTAAAGCTCTGTAATCCATGCTTCAGTGCATGAAAGACTCATTTTCATTCTCTTTGTTCAGAAATGATCAGCCAGTCACTGATGAATGAGGGATCTGCCTTGTTGTTGCAATAAATCTAAATTTGTCCAGAAACTTTCCATATATCTTGGCAGTCCAAAATTGTCAAATCTAAGACAAATTTAAGACCAGAATTGGAAAAGACAGGCATTATTGAGTTAAGTGTCGCTAACAGTTGATACACTGCATTTTCCCTTTGAAAAATTGAGCTCAGATTCTTAAGTGGAGCCATATTATAAAATCTTTAAAGCTGTTATAATATTTTTTTTTGCTTTTATACTCTGAACTGCACTGTTAATAACTTTCTAAATGCAATCTTAATCAGAAAAAAAACATCTTTGAATCACCTTGTATTTTTGCAAAATGCACCGTTTACCCCCAATCTTGTAGGACTTGTAGTTCAGGAATTATGGGTAATGTAATGTTTGATGACCACCAGTCACAAGTCAAATTGAACGGCATTAAGTTGTTTAAATGAGAAGTAGGAGTACTCTGTGTATCATAAATAAATCCAAATCCAATTTATGAGGGACAAAAATAAATCCAAAGTGCATCGAAGAGCTCTGGGTAAGTATCATCTCTTCGCAACCTAATGAATCCACCATAAACGTGCAGAAATAACAACATGCTTCTCGCAGTTCAGTGCCGGTGTATGCTAATGCACTCTAGTGCTGTTTGTGTGAGAGCACTTAAGTTAATGAACAAAGATTGGATCTATTTCATGCAAATATTGTAAAAAAAAATGTGCTTATTGTTTCTAATGGTGTTTTGTTGACATAATTAACCGATTTCAGGTGTTTTGTGCAACGCAGGGTTGGTTAGCTGCGTCACCATTAGGCAGCGATGCTCTCTGCAACGTTGGGTCTTTTAACAAATCTAAGTTGTTTATTTGGAAGATGTTATCGTCCATTGCGATGTTTCACATTGGACATCGATGATCATCCTAAGCGCATATTACATAACAATAGTCAGAAAACACACAATCTAGCAATTAATCTGATTGGTCAGTGGGTGAAGGTATGAACAATGGGCGTTGCAAGGAACATCGAACCGTTTTCAGCTCACTTGCTTCAGGAAGTTTCTGAAAGATGGTGATTTGTTCTGTATGTTCCAGACTGGTGTTTCTCTCCAAACAGGAAATTCTCTCTCTGGAAATGTACTCTAAAATGCACAAAAGGTAAAATGAATAGTTTTTCCCACATGGGAGATGCAGACACAGTTGTATAATGGCACTGTGTGAAGTGAAAGGAGAAAACGCTACAGGAAAGCTTTTCTAAGCCACAAAACAAAAGCACTTTTGAAGGCGTCATGTGAGTCAGAATGTTCACAGACAAACTGCCTATTTTCCCGTACCGTGCTCCAGGTTGAATTAACAGCCATGCTTTCACATATTTTGTACTTGTAGCACTTTCCTTGTGTTCAAAATTGGACAAATAAAGTCATTTACAGTGATGTGGATGATCAGAGATACAAAATAAATCTGAGATGCTAACCTTTATAAAAGATAAATTAATTGGAACAAAATATTCAATGTTTGCCAATATTCTATATGTATCTGTACAGTATTTTCACAGCTATTTAGTACTGAAAAAAGTTCAGCTAGACTTCATCATGGATATTTTGTGGCTGCTACAGTAAACTCCTGTGTATTTTTTTTTTTTCATTTTGCTTTGTTGAAAGGTGTAGCATTGGCTAGACTCTTTTGTCAACAGAAAAGATCTGATTCACCCTATTGTATAGGCATTACCAAGTTCTGGTCACCACTGCTAGCATTCACCCAACTGGCCTCAAGGAAACAGGTCTGAAATTGTTTTCTTACTGTTCTTTTTGAGGAACCTGAGATGTTAGTGCAGTGGAAACCAGAAGAAGAGATATCCCTGTATTCTAAAATGGCTCTATATCTTCATAGCTTGAGAGGGTTTTCATTATGGCGAGCACATAAATAAAGAAATAATTTTTTTTTTTTAAATATTAACAGAAACTCAATGTCCATCTATTATAGTGTCTTAACAGGCTCCTAGTTAACACCCTGCAAGATGGAAACTGGTTAAAAACTTTTGGATGTCCCTCTGCATGTATGGGATTTCACCAGACAATGGTTTCCTCTTGCCGTTCAGGGATGCACAATAAGACGTCAATCCCAGAACAACGAGGCATTCTTGATCATCAAGTTCAGAGTCACTTTCACTAATTCACCAATGGGACAACACATCATTAGCATTTAAAGGAAATGTGTTAAAAAAAAACAATGGTTAATTTCTCTCTCTTTGTTTGCTTCTAGTATTAAATCTAGTGGTGATGCAAATGAATGTTGCAGTGTGAACTGAAAGGCCGGGTTTCTATCTCTCCAGCGCTGGATGAGGTGAAATATTTAATTAAACAGCACCTCCTGCTTCACTGATCACAGCTACTGCTCAATTTTAACCTGATCAGACCTCCCTCGTGCTCCATTCCAATACCGCGTCAAAGCTGCTCCTCCAGAACTGCCATGATATAATCTTTTCTCATCACCCTTGCACCTCAACACATTCTATTTTTTTCATTTAACCTTTATTTAACCAGAAGAGAAAGCTCATTGAGATTAAAATCTCTTTTGCAAGGTTCCTGGCCAAGATAGATCACAGTCATGAAGGAACTCCATATTTAGATTTGGAGTTAAACGAGTACTGAATAAAGTATGTTCCCTAGGAATCAACATATATTGCTAATGAGAGTTCTAGCATCAATCCATGCAGGATCTTCAGCACTCAGAGACTGGTGAAGTAGACGAGGCAGATTTTTGGAGCAGAGGATGATGGTGAACAGGGCAGTATTATAGTGAGTTGAGATTGTAGCAGAGGTTCTCTGTGGAACAGGGATGCATGAGAGGAGCCAGGTAGGCGATGTCTCTCTGGAGAGTCAGCAGGTGTGAACCGTAGATCTGAAAATCATAAAGATGCAGGGAGGAGTCTTTTAAGGGCAGGTGAGTGAGATGGCTGTGATTGGTTAAGGGTTGTGCAGAGTTTAATGAAGATGGCTGAGGCTAGAACCACAAGGTAAGATGCACAAATAAAGGGACTCTTTATGTCAAAACATATGTCTTAAACTAGCGGAAATCATATGTTAGATTTCATGTCCCATGTCCATATTCAGGTCAGAAAAATTCACAAATGCTAGTTTTACAGGAATAATGTGTCATTATTAGACTAATTGCACTAAACAATTACAAAACAATACTCTGATGCAAAAACATAAACAAAGTAAGCATTCAATTAAAAACCAGATCAAATAAGTTTTTTTTCTTGAAATAATATTATGACTTTCATACAATTTTGATCAAATAATCCCCACGTGTTGCAGCACAGAAGTTGCATTAAACTAAACTGAGAGCATGAAGGTGCTTTTCTTTGTCCTCCTGGAACCTGTCGTCCTGGCCTTCATTTGCTTTCATTATTCATCAATGTCTGATGTGTGATCTCTGTCAGAAGTGCTTCAAAAATAAGTCAATACCTCTGAAGTCCCTGGAGGATTCTTACCTTAAAACACCTAATTGTGTTCTACCAATATTTAATTGAGATTTCAAACACGGCTTACATGCTTCAATAGATTTTCTCGTCACAAGGTGATGGCAAGAATCAAAAGAATGAAAGAAAGTAATGCTTCACCTTAATTCTTTATTGTAACTGATTAGCTCTTTTCCCTTTAAAGTGGAAGATGTAACCAAAAATGATTTAAGTACGTGTATCTAGACACCCACTTTGAATGTTATCAGAAAACTACTTCCCAAGACTCAAGGGTGCTGTAATTTCGTCATTTTGATGATTTATTGGGCCTAAGGCTAATAAATTAGCTATAAATGGATGTCACTTAGCTAAATGATGCCATAAATATGTCATAACTGTGCAGTCCTTGGTGGAAGAGCTGCAGAAGAGTTTTATGGAAATGTTCTTCATATATCATCCAATCAGCACTCAGAGTAATGACCTAACATTGAGAAGAGGAGAGTTGATGTTACATACTTAAACATGGAGTGTTCAGTTCTTAAAAATGGCCTTTTTTCAGTTTATAGACTTAATATCCACATTTTATGTCGGAAATAACACTTTTTCTGCTGACATTCATTACACTGTGAGGAAACACTTTATAAGTTATAATTAGTATAAACGATTCATGCTATTCTAGCATTACACATGTTTAGAGTTCATCATGTAAAACTGTTGAAAACCGAGTATCATTCATTACTTACAGTTGCGCAAAATCATTTAAAGTGTTTCAATGTTGCCCTTTTTAGACGATTGGATATAAACCGTATAACTCTCCAGAAAGTAGTTTCAAATCTTTTAAAATATTATGGTAAAAGGTGCCTTTTGGGTGTGTTTTCATGTCGTTGGTTTACAGGTCATTTCTCTGCAAAGTCACACCATTGGTAGACAATAAAGGCTCTTGTTTTGGAATCTAAATCCTGAAATTGCGACAATGCTTCAAGTTGTGTGCATTTAATGCAGAGCTTTATGTAAAGCAACACACTAATGGCATGTAATGTGGAATACTGGAACAGGACCCTTAACTCACATCATGTGTTTTCGGATCCTTTCCTACTTTTACTAAATTTATCTGAGAAGAACCCCAGAGAAAACGAACGCAAGCAAGGCGAGATATTCAAAATCCACCCATGAAGATCACTGGTGAGGCTCAAAGTGGCAATGGTGCAACCTACTGCACCACCGTGCCCCCTCGAAATTTACATAAAAATTAATAGATTCAATCGATTTAAAAAAAAAACTGCAAACTGCATTCAATCAAATGAATCAGACAAAATGACATTTTGCATTTTAATGAAAAGCAGAGGGTTTTAAAGGGTTAAGCCTGCTCATTTCAGACAAAATCAGCTAGTAACATGTTTTTGATCCAAGTAGAAAATATCTTGAGGTAAAGCAATCACTAGGTGTTAACTTAGTCAAGATTTCTGATGGCTATATATTATGTGACGCTGGAAAATGTTGTCATAATTGAGGGTTTCTGGCACAGCTACAATCATTTGAGATCATAAATGGTTTTCAGCTGTCAATCTGCCCTTCAGGCAAAGAAATGGGAAAATGATGCAGAATGGACATTTTCACTTATATGAAAAAGCCTGTATTTTTCTAATACACATCTAATGGGCTTGCTCTCAACACTACTTTCCTGTAATGAGTGTTGACAGTTCTTGATAGGATTATTGGAAGAGTGATATGCACAGCATTCCCCCCAAAATAACCGGGAACGTTTATAGAAGCAGTCAGACTCATTACTCTATGAATCAGACGCGTAATCTTCCTGCATTTCACTAGGCTGTCATCTTCAAGCAACTGGAACTTGTTTTGGCAGCGCTATTACAAAAACACATGATCTTTAATATCCCTCTTTGTCTCCTCCAATAACGTCCCCTTGGTCGGTTTGTAAATGACACAACCAACTCACAACGCACGCTTTCACATTTCCAGTGTCTCCACATCTCTTCTTTTTCAGCCGAGTGTGTTAATGTAATGAATCATAAAAACAAAGACATGTGGGAAGTGCAAGATCATGGCCTTCAAGCTCTGGGGCCTTTGACAGCACAAAGAGTTTGTGTTTGTGTGTGTGTTTGTATGATTCTTCCTCTTCCAGCCCCTACGCCCACACTGAAGCTTCGTATGCCTCCGGGCTGTAAGACGAGGTGTCAGTGGCATGAAATGAAAGCCTGAGAAACTTCAAGGGCACGCGTTCTCTTTCTGCTCATCCCAATTCAATGTTAGAATCTAACAAGCTCTCACTGCTGATGTTTGTTTTTGTATTGGATGCATTCTCTATTTAAAAGGTCAACTTTCCCACATTACACTATTTAACCTTTATTGGCTTTGTCATACAGCAATGTTGACTTTTCTTTCGCTATGAGAATACATTACAACGTTATTTCATGAATAACATGTTTTCGAGATGGGTTCCTTCTTGAGAAGAGTTTGCATGTTTTCCCTGTGCTAGTGTGGCTTGCTCACTTTTAAGCACAATCCCCAAAAAAATGGGTTTCCGGGTTAATTGTTCACTCTAAATTCCTCTTGGGATTGAATGTTTGGGAATGTGCGAATGTTGCCCTGTGATGTCCAGAATTTAACCCATCTTTTGCTCAACGTTCACCAGAGGTTGGCATCAGCAGAACTCTGATATCTGAATATTTTAACCCTTAGAAGTACCTGGACGCACCGGTGCATGTGCCAATCACAGTGTCTGTTTGAATTTGCTTAGATACATTTGGTTTCTACACAAACACCCAATTTAGAATATGAGATTTTGAGATTGTTTTACAGACCCTAAATCAGTGCCATCTAGTGGTGAAAATAAGAGATAACCATCAGAAGCACAATACCTGTGATAAAGCTAGCGTTTTTCTAAATTCTGGTACAAAAAGAAGCACAATGGAACTAAACGTTCCAGGAAGAGCGTATAAGGTTGAGGAGAGGTTTGCCTTTTTTCATACAATTTTCACATTGTTTTGACCTTGTCTTTGATTTTTTTTGGGGGGAGATTGATGAATTTTTAATTTATATGAACACTTTTGCCTTTTGTTATAATACATTTTTTTGTACAATTTCAGGATTGTTGTGTAATTATTGTGTAATGGGAAAAAGCTGGGGTTGTACTAAAAAAATTATATCAATCATTGGCACAAAAACTGCTTGAAGGTAATGTATTAGAGCATATTGTAAAATAGTAAAAGACACACAAAAAGGCCACACCCTTCTAAGGGTTAAATGAGCAAACCACAATGTGTTGCCCATAAAGATGGCATTGTTTAACAGGTCACGTGACACAAATGCTATGACATGGAATATTGACAACGCCGTACCTTGCTTCTTGTTTTAGTGGGGGTTTAGTGCAAGCATGGACACGTATCTAAAGAACGTCAGTGATGCACTGGTTGGGAAATTTCTATGAATTAATAAAATCACACCAGTGCACATGAAAACAATCTATTGGGTGTAATATATTGTTGTTGTAGCTTGTGTCCCCACAAATGTCAGTGCCCTATTATTGACATTTTGGAGATTGCATTACCTGATAAAACTTCCAGTCCATCAAGCCTTGGAACAGGCTGTACACTTCTGCAGCATTTGTATTCCAGGCACAGTTGTCAAAACCTGGAGGATGTAGGAAGCACTCATTACCAGCTGTCATCGCTTCGTGCATTAATGCACACTATTCTGCTTCTTAAAGAGGGCTTTTATTTCCTGAATCTGTTTTCATTTTTTTTCCCCGTCTCAGGTTATTCTAATCATTACTGCCTGAATGCTGCTGCCATTGCTGCTTTCAAGGCAAAACTTGAAAGAATTGAAAATGACAAGAATTTCTGAGTAAATATTTGCAGCAGTGATCGTTTATGTCCTTGCTATGCAAAAAAGGCTGTTTTTAACATATACTGAATCTAACTGAGTCCAACAGAAATGAAGGCTGTTGTATGACTGGTTAATGTATTTTTTTTTTTTTTTTTTTTACTATACCAACAATTTTTAAACACCTATATTCTGTCAAAGTCACTGAATTTGGGTCAAGTGTGAAAAGCTGCTGTACATCCTGCATTGACCTTTATTTATGGTCATCTGCTCATCTACTAATATTTATACATTTCTTGCTTTATATTATACTTTTCAAGTGAGAATTACTCAGATAATCCGGTCTGTCTATTCTCCTTTGTTCGCTTTTTGGAACTCGTTAAGTTGTAGTATTTTTTTCTTTTTAGCATTTTAGAATAAGAGATGTTGGCATGAACTCTATCCATTTCTTTCATCCGTGCATCTATTTCCCTTCTGTGACCCATGTCATTGCATTTTAATTTCACATAACATTTTAATGTGGAATAGGGAAAATCAAACATTTATTTTCCTAAATTTAGCTATGTTTCAAAGAAGGCTTTAATAATTTATTAATTTATTTTTGCATTAAGTGATCAAATCTCTTTTTAGCCACTGTAAATTTCTCAAGAAAAAGTCATGAGTGAAGTTTGTGTTTCTACACTGTAATAAAAATCTGTAAATGTAACTGGAAAATACTGTGTGAATGCAACAGGAAAGGCTGTATGTCACAAAACGTAATAATTGCACAGTTATTTACAGTGAAAAAATAAGTAAAGTGACATGAAAATACAGTTTATTGACATAAAATGAACAAATTACTGTGTTTTTGTGTAACTTTTGTAAATGTATAGAGATTTAATGGATGGAGTGTGACATAGAGGTGGAAGGAGGGGTAACTTGAACACTATGTAGTTAAGAGATGATTAACTGGTGACATCTGGGGCAAAAATTCATCCCGAAACTTGTTACATTAACATGACATTTTTTGAGCAAATTAAACATTAGTTGCTTAACCAATTAACACATATCTTGCATATATTCTATATCTAACCCTTTTGAAACATTTGACAAGCTCTAAGTTAAAGCAAATGAGTTTGCAACTTTCAGAGTTTCCTCCTCGCCTTGATGAGAAGTGACAGACAGCACCTTTTCACAGATGTTTGCAGCGACAGAGTCTGTGTTTCTGTGAGATTTGCATTCTCTTGTTGTGCCTCTGGCTATCCTGACTCTCTCTAAACAGCTGCTTGTGTTCAACAGAAGTGGGTTTTTTTCTCAGAGAGGTTGGGAGGATTTAAAGGACCTGAACTGTAGACGTATGGGTTTAGTATAAGGGTTGGATTCTGTAGAAGTGTTTTGTTTTGCAGCGCGCACATACTGCCGTGATGCAAAGGAAATATCAAATAAATGGTCGATATAAGCAAACAAACTGTTCAAAAGCATAAGGTTCATTATCTGGACCAGCCTAGTATCATGAGCATGAGTACCAGGTACAAACATACCAGGTAGAATGTCTGGGAATAGATGATGTGAGGCTTTGGGGTGGTAGGTGGGATGGCATAGGATGGTAGATTTAAAATAGGCGTACACTAATTGGGTTGATTGATGATACTGATGGAACGCCCTCATAACTACTCCCGAAGTTCACTCACTTCACTTAAAGCACGTTATGATTTTCATAAGGTTAAAGTTCTAAATGGTGATCAACAGCAAAAATCTCAAATTTTACTTCTTCCCAACAGGAATGACCACTAACAATGAAGAATGCTGGATTATTTGGTGTCATGGCTTTGCAATCAAAAAAGGTTGCTATAATGGAAGTCAATGGGGCAAAACAGGAAATGGAATTCGGTGCAGCACAAAAAATGAAAATCTATCAACACCAATCCTGTTACTAATGTTTGACATGTCCAAGGCTGTGATGAAAGGTAAAAAAAAATATCCAGGCCATTTTTTTCAAATAAATTTTTTAAATCAGTGATGAAATGTAATATTTTGGCAATTAAAGGGTAAAAATCTTGGATTCGATTGTACTTTTGATTTGAACATAGATAAACGTAGATAAAGAGATTTGTGCACAAAATACTGAAAAAAATATGGATTAAAAAAAATGATGGATTTTTACACACAAACAACACACAATGGTTCAATTTGCACAGATTGAATTTATTTATTTATTTTTTTTAATTTCAAAGCATTTTTCCAAAACGTGCGTAAAAATAAAATTTGTCACCAAAAATCATTCAATTTGCTTAAACAGAGAAAAAGTTGTGGTCAAATTTAGAGTCAAAATCATCCTGAAGTGGCTGAAAACATCCCCCAAAACACAGAAGGAGTAAACAGCTCTAAACATAAATTTTCCATTGAATTCAATGTAACATTTCACATTTTTATATTTTTGTTTGGAATCTATTTAATTCTTCTAAGTATTTTCATACTAAGTAAAACTCAGCAAGCACAGTTTGTTCACAATCGTACGACGCTCATGCTCATTTAATGCAAGAGGTCTGTGCAACCTAATCTGTGCCTCTGCCTGGGAAATAAATAGTTAACTTATTTATCAACTAAAGATGCTTAAACATGATAATGAATTAAATAAAATGAGATTAATAGTCATTATTCACAAAGACTGTTGATACAAACTGTCTCAAGCTGGGGATCATTCGGTTAACTCTGGAAGTAAGGGTAGGGTGGGTGTCGCTGTGTGAAAATAGTTTTTATATGTAACATTTGACATTTGCTGCTGCCGTTTTGACTTATTAGCACATTTTTTTTTATTTAAAACAGAATTGCTATTTGACCTTGCAAGCCATTTATTCGCAAGCATTTGCATTCCAGTGAGACTCTTCATAGAGTAAAAGATTGCCTTGCATCCCTAACATAGTTAGTCATTCATGTACAATTAAAATGTGTACATGCTTCATAATTGCCTTCATAAGTGAATAGAATTGTGAGCTAACATGACCATGAAAACAGATTCATCAAGTATTTGAGTAACACCACAGAGGATGAATTAAAGGCCTGAACCCCAGAGGGAATATAACTGCAGTAATCGTACTCAGATTAACTGAAAGAGTTCTAAATGGCTTCGTTCGGGTCTTTTTTTGAGTGAGGAACAATTGACTTCATCTCATGAATATGTATCAGTGCTGTGAAGCAGGTGCCCGCAGAAGCTTTTTATGATCATTTAAATGCAGAAAGCTTAGCATTGCAGTAAAAATGAGCTATCACAACACATCTGTTTAGAGTTGAACATTGTGTTCGTTTGTCATATACTTTTCTTGGTTGCCGTGGTAATGGAGGCAACATTTAAAACACTTTAACTTCGATATAATGACAGTAGCACTATAGATGCACAAAAAAAAACTTTTCACTGTAAATCTACAGTAAACTAATGGCACTTAATGGCAAAATAATGGCTGTCAAACAACTGTGCTGTTGTTTCGACATACAATACCCATCTGTCGATTGAGTACATTTTACTTAGTTTTTACTTTTAAGTAAAATTTACTGCAATAAGACAAGGTGCAAAACTCCAGTCAGCAACCAGCAACTGACTGGGAGACAACAGCACCAAGATCTGGATCACACTGCTGCCTTTTACTACTTTATCGACCAAACAACGGAAAAGTCTAGTTTTCTATTGAGCTTATGTGAAATCAGTCCCACAATGCAATGCAAAGGAGCAGTGTGCAGGATTCAGCATTTTAGAGCTTTATGAACCTATTTATGTTTTTATCTTCAGGGAAATCACAACTTTTACAGAAAATAAAAGTAATTGAAATGAAACCACTGCATTTTATGTTTTCGCTGCTGATTAAGTAAAAAATTTTCTCACCAAAAAGTGATCAATATTTTCGAAAGCAGTCAATATTATCAACCATTGGTAAGTTGTGATCCTTTAGTGGTGTATGGCTCCGTTTATTGTGTGCATGAAATAATACATTTCCTGTAATCCATGCTGATTTGATCCTAGTCTACAAACATGTCAACTTTCCTCAACATTAAAAACAAAACTTTAATTATAAAGAAAAAATTATAAATACAAAAGTTAACAAATTGATTTGCTACAATGAATTGAAGTAAATCCAAACATTGACCAAAAAACCCTAACAATATTAAATGATTGAATGATCGTTCGTTCTTTCGATCTTTAATTAATTAATTAATTGATTCATTCATTCATTCCTTTGTTCGTTCGAAATTAAACCAACATACAACTTTGAATGAATGAATTAATGAATAAATGTCCATTCATTCATTCGTTAGTTCATTTATTTAAACAAACAATATTTATAACAATATTTACTGTTTTTACTTTACATTGTTTTATTCTGTACAATATTCTGTTTTTAGTATTCTTGTTTTTCTGTTTTTAATTGGAAAGCACTTTGGGCACCACTGGTGTTGTAAATTCTATATAAATAAAGATTGATTGATTGATTGATTGATTGAATATTGAATGAATGCATGAGTGAATGAATATTGCCTTATTTAAAAAGCAGAGTCAATACTTGAAAGCCAGTATAATACAAAGTCAGCTGTTATAAATTCTTTTTAGAAGAAAAACTGGATACCATCTAAATGCAAAGTGACTATTAAACGCACTATAAAACTATTTATGTTCAACCACCGATTTTCATAGAAAGCATTCTACTTTTTATTACAATTCAGATTCCCAACACCTTTTCCAATTACAAATTGCTATTGAACCTAATTTGTTGAAAATGATCTTAATGTGAAAAGTTCAGAGTGCTCTTGTAATCGTGCTAACGAGGCTGATCTGCTGCTCAAAATATGATTATTCGTGCACAATTCAGATCTCTATTTCTCCCTGAAAGGTAAGCAAGATGTAGAACAAGAGCCAGAATTTCACAACGCACCACAGGCACCATGAGTTTTGACTAGCATTGCTTGACAGAGAGGATCATTACTGGATGCTATAGCATTGCTCATCTTTGCACTGTTTAAATCAGCAGAAGAGCTCCTAACTAAATCTGGCATGTGTCAGTGGCCATCAGAGCCTTCATGTTGACTGGACACTAACAACCACATCACTGGTGTGGTGTAGGACAATCCAGAGGCCCACAGAAGCTCATCACGGGCCTTCAACTGGGCCCATTCAAAGTCAATGCTGCTGAAGAGAGGAACTTTACATCCGATTCGGGATGCTAGTCGATATGTTGCGCAGGGATTGCCAAATTTGGTGGACTGCCATAAATATGGAGCCTCAAGAAGACACCAGGCTCCTTGCCTCTAGACTATAATGTACTGTTTTCTAGCGTTGAGTCAAAGCAGCATCAGCCTTCTATGAAGCAAAGAGCTTAGGAAGCCAAGCTCATGAAATATGCATAGCTGCAGGGACATTTCTTGCTATAGGACTATTGCATTTTGTGTCAGTTTTAAAATTAAAAATCCGGATTTTGTCTTTAAATGTGTGAAAGTGAATGATTTTCTCTGAAACTGATAATCATGACAGTTTGATGGTTTTATTCCATTAGTTCTGCCTGTTTGGTTACCAAATTTCTGATTAGATTCATTACTTAGGGGGAAATAAAAATCTGTGAGTCATTTGTGTTCTCAATTTGAATCTCAATTAGGGTCTGTTGTTGTATATCTCCAGATCACGACACAGTTAAAGCAATCTCTGTCAGTAAAAAGTTTATGAAACCTTTTGTATTCAAAATCTGAAATAAAAGAATTTGAATGTTAAAATAAAATCCCATTTTGCACCACAATGTGCTTTATGGTCATGTGATGTGTGATGTCATGGCATCTAGAGCACCACTCGCTGGCTTCCATACAGTGAAGATAAAGAGCTTGCACTACTGTTCGCATAATATTATGGTTTCTCTTTGCAACTTTAGGGGGGGAAATAATGCTCAGTGTAACTTTAATTTGTCTAATTAATTCATCTAATTTAAATAAGTACAATATTTAGACATATGAAACTAATAGAACAGGGGTGCTCATTACGTCGATCGTGATTGCTACCGGTCGATCGCGGTATGAAATTGAAACAATATCAGCTGATCATCCATCCCATCACAGTTCAGTAAAGTTAGCTGCAGATTCACGGATTCGGTTTTCTCTGTTCAATAGCTTGAGACCAGAATGTTCTTAGTAAACAAATAATACCTTTTTAATCTGTGTTATGTAGCGGACAAACTACAAAACGTTTTTTATCAAAACAAGTTTCCCTCTGCATTCGCAGAAACACATTACCGTCTATGAGCAACCCGCTGACATGGAATCGCTTAGGGACCATCTGCAAATTACCAGATCCAAAATATGTTTTACCCAGAACATGCTTCATAACTTCATTCTAAATTGTTCTATTACAACCAAAATCAAGCAACACGCCACTCCTCACCTGCATATTGTACTGCACGACTCAGTTTCAATAAATATTTAACTATTTATTAGAGCATCATTTTTATTCTTGATTATTTGGATCAAAGCTCAATTGCTCCCATTTCATCAGTTGTGTCACACACAACTGATGAAATGATTCAATTCAGTGCAAGTCATCAAGATAAACTCACGTTATTACAAAAAATTTAAATAGTTAATTATTTTGTGTGTTTTGTCAATTCTCAATAAAGTTCAAAATAATTGTTTGTTGATTGATGTTTTACATTTTTGTAGAGGGTAGATCACTTTGACTTGGTCATTTTAAAAGTAGCTCGCAAGCTGAAAAAGTGTGAGCACCCCTGTAATAGAACAATTGATAGCCCATGAAAAGTTTTACAGTGCGTTTTTTCCTATTTTAAATATTGGCGTGCGAAGCTTAGATTTCTTTGAAGGTTTTCTGAAGCTCGGTCGGGAACCACTGACATGAAATGCCAGGAGAGACATTCCATGCTCTTGTAGGCTTCATGAAGCACACATCATTTACTTGGGACAGGGCCACAGAATCTATCGCCCCCAGTCAGCAGCTGTCTCGCTGCGAGGAAAGCATGTATGTATATGTTGTAATTGAGTGTCGTAGGAGTGGAGCACACAGTGTGTGCCTTTGGAGAATTCACAGTTTGCTTTCTGTGCCAGAACTGCAGCCTACTGGGCAGCACTGATGAGCAGCGGAAACAAGACATCAGAGCTGACAAAGTCGTAGAAGAGAACAGAAGACTAGATTTCTGATCAGCTCTTGGCTGGCTTTATGGGTTTGTTTATGGCATGAGCATCATTCATCATAACTTAACCCTTAGAAGCCTTTTTGAGTTTTTTACTACTTTACAATTGCTCTTCTATAACAGTATTTTGAGGCTTCTTGATATATTTTTCTTTACATTATACAAAAATTCCACAGACATCCTGAAATTGTACAAAAAATACAATTCTATTACATTTTGTAATAGCAAAAATCTCAAAAATGTTTTATAACAAAATTGAAAAGTGTTCATAAATGCCCCAAAAAGCAAAGCCAAGGTGAAAATTAAACAAAAACGCTGAAAAACACAAGACATATCACAGGTATTGTACTTCTAATGGTTATCCCTTCTTTTCACACCTAGATGGCTCTGATTGCACCAATTTGCAGTCTGTAAAATGAAACTGAAAGACGTTTTCTCACATTTTATTTGAAATACTTTGCAAATTATGGATCATAATTCTTGTAATGTTTTAAAACCAAAAATATCAAAATGAACAACCTTTTTGAAACCTACATATTATATTTGAAATTATACAATAAACTAAACAATAGCTTGGTTCCTACTTAATTCAAAACAACCACTGTGTTTAATAAATGCACCGGTGCGTGCAAAGACTTCTAACGGAAAGAATTCTGAGTTGTATCAAATGGATTTAATTAAAAAAAATAAAATACAGGAAACATCAAAAAATGTCAATATTATTTCTAGAAACATGTCACTACAACAATGTGGTGGAAAAGGGACAATTTGATTGGTTTATTTGAATAAATATTTTTACATTAGTATTAAACATAAATGTTAAACATGACAATACCTTATCCATGAGCTTTCATAATGCAATAATTCCAGATAACTTCACTGTTTCATGGCTCTTTAAAGGACCCATGGGATGAAAGCAGAGAGAAAAATCCAGCAGATAAGCGTGCAAGTTCACCTGAGGCTAATCTGTTAAAACAAGCCCATGGAAATTGTTTCTGGAAAGTGTTTGCTGTTCAGGATCATCAGCAGAGCATGAAGATTAGAGCTGCTCACATGAATAAACATTTTGCTTGCCGAAAAGCAACTTGTGCTTTTATTGAAGCAATAACAGTCTAAACAAATCCACTCATCATAGCTATAGCTCCACAGCTCATCGCAGAGCAGGACAATATACCTGTTCTTTTTCTCTGTTAATTATAGAATATGTGCAGCTTCAGCATCTGCCAATGTGGGCGGATCCAAGGATTTATTTTTTGTTTTTTTTTACCACGGACTGTAGTTTTTTCAAAGGCTCTATTTTCATCCAGAATATGTTGTTTGTTCCTCTCTGTGCTCAGATGTCAGTGTGCATGATCACAGTACGCTTAAAGCACAATATCGTTTCATTAATAATTTAAATGAAAACATAAAAACTGACTTGGGGATATAAGAAATCATCCATCAAACGTATGAGCACAATGCATATTGTATAAGACACGTAGTAAAACTATCTTTGATTCAGATTTAGTCAAATAAATTGCTGTGCATGCACCAAACAAGCTATACATATATAAATACGCGATATATATAAACAGAGCGACTAGAGCTGCAGCAGTGTCCCATGTTTTTGCCAATACATGTATATAAAGTACAGCAATCTCTGAAGCTGAGATTGCTGAGTTCCATTTCTAGCACTTCTAGCACTGCCTTCCCCTATGTCTAACTCCTAGTCCTTGAAACTGAGGACTAAGATGAAATGCTGAAATTTACATCCATGACCACTATGGAGCTTACGCAACAGCCTAATGGTTCTGCAGGATCTGCAAATGCATTACCTACAGTAGTTTTTACATTTTAAATAAATAAACAATCAATTGAAAATGTTACATACCACATATGTTAGATTTTTGTGATTTTGTCTACTTACTAGGACACATTTTTTTCATTCAGAAATGACAAAGTGACTTACATCTTTGGTCGCTCTGGAGCAGTCTTAGCATTTTGTTTTGAAGTGTGGTTCATGCCTTCCTTAGGAGGCTACACTCCTGGTACCACCTGAATCCATCTCCATCTCCGAAGTTCCTTATAAAAGACTACAACTTCCATCAGCCCCTTGTTCCATCATCGAGGTAATTTCCCCCATGTCACTTCCTCCTGGACTTGTTCTCCAGCTCTCTGCTCCATCTGCTTCGTGAGTTATTATCTTTAAACCACTGACCTGAGTGACTCTTGGTTTCCAAAGGCAGAAGACTCCTGTGTGGGTGTCCTTGCTGTTGCATGGTTTCCACCGTCAATTTGACTCTTGAGACGAGCACTGCTTCTTGCACCTATACCAGTGCACTCGATCGCTCATTCCTGGTGATGCATGCACACTTTCGGTCACTAACTTCACAACTGCGCAATCTTCTCGCAAACGCTAGAGACTCCTACCCAATGCCGGTGAGCTCAATCGCTCATGCCAGATGGTACATGCACATTTTTGGACAATTAACCCCAGTGGAACACTTCCCTTTGGAGTTACCTCAACATTCATAGAGAGTCACTTCAACCCAAGACAATCAAGAATCCCTACGTTGATTGGAATACCCCACAAACTGTTTCTGTTACCTGTTAACCTTCCATTAGTAACCACCTGTAGTGTACAGTCAGTCTGATACGTGACATCCTTTACCTTTGCTGTGATTTGGGGAATTCGAGAACCCCTTCAATATCCAAAACTGAGGGGCTGGGACTGAGGGGTAGAAATGGAATATCACGTCAGGCATTCACTGTAACAAACCCAGGCCCAACAAATCTGAGTAATTTGTACACTTTTCAAATTTTTTGCAAATCTGAAGCTTCAACAAAAAATCTCAACAGCACATTTCATAGCTGGCATTGTAAATGTGTGTGTTGACACAATTGGGGTTCATTTGGAATTGACATGTTAAACTGTTTAAAAAAAAACACCACTAGCAGGCAAGATGTTTTACATATTGGTCTCCTTTCTTAGTCAAACAATTGTGCCATATCAGTCTTCTGGGTTTGATGGAGATCAAAACACACACCCGACGCATATGATTTGTGATTACACACCACGCTTGTTCATCATTGGTTGCAGGTGATCATGCAACAAAAAAAATCACATTTTATTTTTTAGAAGGTTCAGTGAGCGCACATATGAAACTGAGGTCAGTACCTACAACACGGTTAAGAACCACTGCTCTAGGGAGAAGACCACTGCCCTGGGTAAGACCCAAGTAAAGAATTCTCCTAGAGAAGGAAACTTGGGAAAGGCTGCTGTGGCCCGACTCCTGAAAATTGGCAGAAGATGAAAATGGAAAAGTCAATAATTTGTTTAAATTTTCGACTGAAATGAATGTCCATTTTAAGAAAATCTGAACTTCTAGAGAGGCACTCAAATGACTGGACTCGCGTGATTACTCCCTGTATAGAACATCAGAGACCTTTTCCTGCCAGGAGACTATCCACTTACACAAAACAGACTACTCATGTTACAGTATGTACAGAAGATTGGGTCTCCATTTGCTTCTTTAAATAATGAGTGGCTTTTGATGTTCCCAGGCCTGAGATGAGGTCCAACTGTGAGTCAAAAGTCCATCATTTCTCAAGAGGCCACAGTGAAGAAAATGCTCCCCAGGATTTATCCTCCCTAATCCAGCCCAGCATTTCTCAACTGTCACCGGTAACCCGACTCAATAGCTGTGAGTGATTGGCTCAGACAAGGTCAGTTCTTTTAGATACTGCATCATGGCTCTCTTCAGCAGAGCACAGCATGCTGAGTTCACAGGAAGCTTCAATCAACCAACTCGAAGGCAGAGATTATCAAATGACATGCCATGCTGTGTTGTCGTTTCTTCCTCGGATTTGGCTTTTACTCATATTTCTTAACCGCCTATTGGAAGTTTATAGAGTAAGAGAGACCTGCACGATGTACGCTTATATATGTCATGGAGGAAATCACATGCTTCAGCTATCTTTTACTCTGTTGGTCTAGGGAGGGTAAAAATATAGTTTAGACACTTCTGTATGGGCATTCTCAGACTTACAAGAAGTGTACTAGTTGCTAGGAGACCGTGAATGTGGTCATGGTAAGATATGATGTATGATAAAAAGAAATGAATGTCAGAACAAAACCCCTAGCATTAGAAAACTATAACAAAAAATATTGTGCTTTACTGTACCATCTTTCCTCCAGATGCACTTTGTCTTGCTGAGACAAAGAAAGTTTTTTTAATGCAATAGCACCAATATCTGTGTGTCACAACTCCCAACCCTCCCTGTTCAAAGCTGCCCCTTCCACTCAGCTTTGAACAGGATCTTCAATTAAAAAAGATGAAATTGTATTCCTGTTTTTTTTCAACACAAGTTTAATTTAATTTAATTTAACACAAGTCTAATTGTTGCTAATTAAGCTCTAAAATGAACAACCTAATATGTCTATATCCCTTTTTTGTTCCTCCTCTCATTCATGTGCTTTCCAGCAGCCAAAAAGACAAGAACCATAAAGCATTGTTTGGAAATGTGTATATAGTAAAAACAAATTGAGGCACTTGAACAAGGTCACCCTGCGTTGACTTTCATTGCCCCACCTTCCACCTAAAGTAACCAGTGAAAGAGGTAGTGTAACCTTTAAAATAGGTTTCACCTTGTCATTCTCAAGAATCTGAAAACCAAGAACCTTTTCAAACCTAATATTTTAGGAAAGCTTGAAACAAACCTCAAAGCTGTAAGCAAACTAGCCAAATTAAACACCTGGTTTCAGAATTACAAAAAAAAAAAAAAATTAAGCTCCCAGTCAGTAGTGGAAAGCTAATTAGGGAACTAATACAGTCTGTTAATAATGATGAAGATATCTCTGTAATGCCCCCATTAGTTTAAAGAAACAAACATTATTTCACCGTGTTGTTATTACATTTTGTAACACCCTTCACTGGTTGAGCTTAATGTGTACTGTCAACTAAAAATGAAAGTATCTTGAGTGTCAGAAAAATCTTGATAGTTAAAGTTTACAGAAGAGCATTAAAACAACAAAAAAATGTGTAAATAGAAAAAATACACTATATGCAAATTCATAACAGTGTATAAAGAGTTTTAGTTTAAAAGCAATAATGCTTCCTTTCTCAACTAAATGATGTAAAAACACAACAGTGTTTGCAGTGTTAAAGTTAAAGCTTTAGAATGTTTACAATGAAAAGAATTATGGGTAGGGGGTTAAGAATACAATATTTTGGTTTTATAACATTGTTGTTTAGAAAACCTCCAAATATGGTTTGATTCTGTTTGAACAAAATCAGCCTGAAGCTACTTGTGCTTGTAAGAGGTACTGAGTAAAAAAAAAGGTATGTGCCTGAGGACATAATCTGCCGGGATGCCTGGTTTCTTTTTGCTTAGCTGGGACTTTATGATTGGTTGTGGTTAATTTACACTGTTAACTAAAGATGATAGTTTTTACTAAAGATGACTTGATAGTTGTTTCAAGAGCATTAAAACAAAAGGTTTGTGTAAACAGAATAAAAAGAATATGTTAAATAGGTAAAATACAAATATTTAGACCAAAAAAAGTTGTTTTAAAGAAAAAAGAACACATACCAATGTGATTTATTTGTGTTTGAACAGGATCAGCTTGAAGCTGTAAGAATTACTGGGTAAAAAAGGTCAACCAAGGAATGTGCCAGAGGACACTTCAAACCTCAAACAGGAAACTATTGGTTTCTTTTTTTGATTTAGGAACAAATGAATGAAAGCTTAATTCAATGCAGATTCTCCAACTTTCAAACTCCTTTTATTTATTCAACTCCTTTTATTTACTCCTTCACCTTTTATTTATTCAACTTTTTATTTTAT
Organism: Danionella cerebrum; assembly: GCA_007224835.1. Lineage (NCBI taxonomy): Eukaryota > Metazoa > Chordata > Actinopteri > Cypriniformes > Danionidae > Danionella > Danionella cerebrum. Next base: position 292,467 of record SRMA01000827.1, read on the forward strand.
TTATTACCAATTTATTTTTCCAATTAACCATAGAGTAAAACATTTAAAATCCAGACTGTGTATTGTGTATGTTTTCAATAATTTTCAAATTAATTTCAATTTTTAAATTTACTGATTTAATCGCATTTTTCTCATTAAGTAGTGATGTCAGACATGTTAAGATTCCTGTTGAAGAGTCTTGGGCTTCACCTGGTTTGGATCTCTGTGTGCTGGCCACTCACTGACCAGAAGCACTGTTTTAGAGCGCAGTAACATGCTGCCAGATTTCGTTTTTTTGGTGTGGGGGTGTATATGTGGGTGTGCATGTGGTGACACCATGGGCAAACGCAGGTGCATTCATTATCCTGTAATTACCCTGCTGTTAGTCCTCTGCTATATTATTCATTACATGCATTCTCCACTCAGTGCAGTGACAGTCCACGCTCCAAATGGATGAGTGGAGCAGAGCTTAGTGCTCCAACGATATCATCCAACACCATCATCATTAATACTGCACAAAAGGTGAAAAGTAAATCATCACAGTTCAAGGCCAACTGTGAATGACTCTCCTTTTTTCTTTTGCTAAAGGAGAAATTGTCCTCACCTTGTCATTTGCATTGCATTTAACAAAGAACATCGCCCTTTTTAAATACTGACTGGGCAATAAAAGCATTTAAAGTCTATTTCTTGACAAAAGCACATACATTGGAGTTACTAGACCTTAATAATAAAATGGGCCACGTTCAAAGGTATAATAGATATAAAAAAATCTCCTTATATTTAGCGAAATATATTAAGCTGCAAAATAATAATAATAAAAAAATATATATATATCCACAAAGTTGTCCATTTTAAAATGAACACTGTAAAATCCAAACTATAACACTACTTTGTCACCTGATGTAATTACGTAGCATCTGTATAGTTGTGTTCTTGAGCCGTAAAATAATGAAAAAAGTTTTTAAATACTAACTCTAGTGGAAATATTAGAAATTGTACCTTATTCTATGCATGTAGTGTTGAACTTTAGTATAAGCACTTTACACTAGTATAGGAAAATAGTAAGAAATATTTGAAGTATAGTTAAAGTGGGTATGCCTGCTGCGTCCTTCATTTGGATTAAAAAGGAGCAAACATTTTATATGTAGTTGCTGGAGTACTGGAGTAATATACTCTGTGTGTGTTTTTTTGGGCAATTGGCCTAACATCAGCATTCCAGATCGTAGCAACGTTAAAAAAGATTAACTTTAAAAAAAGGTATTGGTAATATGTCCCATGCTGTAGTGCGTTCTAGAAAAATAAGTTCTAAACCAAGAAGGAAGACTCTGAAAGCAACATTAGGAAGATTCAACAGAAAATGTGGCTTTTATTTAACTTAAACATTAGTTCAGAAGTACATAATCTTTGTCTAGAAGAGATTAAGAGAGAAACAAGAGAAGCTGGTGAATGGGAATGGTGGAGGGGAAGGTAAAAAGGAGAGCAGAAGAGAAGCTTTTAAGGCGTTTTTAACTTCCTGGTTGTGATGTATTTCCTGTTTGTGCCAATAAAACAATCATCCCCCCCCCCCCACAAAAAAAGGAAATTTAAAAAACCAGCAGAAAATAAACAAATCTATTTCAAGAAATCTTCCAAAAGTATAATTTTTTTAAAGTGAGCCTCCACTTGCCAAAATACATAACCCATAATCATATGCTCTCCCCAATCTTTCATAGAACTCCTTCTATTCCTCCATTGCTCTTTATTTCATTCTGAAATTGTAAAATAGCTACTGGTCTTATGTTTTTTGTATTTTTTTTTTTGTTTTATCATATAAGTAATACTTAAAATAAATGAATAAAGTAAACATGGTTAATGGAACGTCCCAGTCCTGTTGAATACCAGGGCAAGCCTCTCAGAAGGTCATCTACCTTGATATTAATCATGGTACTTTCAGAATATGATTTTTAAAACCAGTCTTGCATTACATGGTCCAGAAAGAAGTGAAACTCCTATAAAACCCTTGTTTTAAAAAACAGTTTAAGAGGCTTGACAACCACACTTGCTCCAGGCTGGTAAAATGCCAGTCACGTTGAGCTGCATGTGTAATAGAAGACATTAATAGAATCTCCATTCGTCTGCCGGAAACTGATGCATAGAAGTAAATATGATATGTCAACATAAATAACAGTTTCATAAGCATTTACTTGCTTCCTAGCATTTAACAGCTAATAGGATGCAAGAGGTTACTGGGATACCCATGGGATGCCAGTATGAGAGCAGAACTCTCTAGCAGAGCAGCACAGAAAACAAGGGACACCAGATCCTCAAAAGCTAAGGGAGAATAAATTGAGCAGCTATCGATCCCAAGGCAAAGCCCTGCAAAGAGCAGACGCTGCAGCTCCGAGAAGAGCTCATCAACTGCTGAGATGTTACTCTGTGTGTGAGGAAGGAGACATGTTTGAAGTAAAGAGATCAAATGGACTCATTAATGGAGTCTTGCGCAAGAGAAGCCAGATGCTTTTAATAGAGCGAGGGTAAAATGAAACTCTTTATTATGCAGAAGAATGTGGCTTTCAGTTTGACCTGTCCATTTTAGAAAAAGTTCTCACGAAACGGGAATGGACCACGTCATTTTTAAAGCAGTGTTTTAGAGCTATGGCACATGTATATTTTTTCAGTATGGTGTAATCATGATGTAAACCTTTTGCAGTAATATTTATTAATAAAACAGTTAACCTTATTTGTCTATACTGGCATGAAAAGGTTACAGCAAGAGGATCTGGCAACATGGCCACATGGTTGCTAATGACAGAGACACAACGTTTGCTGATTTTATGGACTGACCAGTGATGAGTTAACCACAGTGAGGTCAGGCGCCAGAATTTTGTTGTTAATGTATAAAAGTTTCACACAAATCTCATGCATGCTGTTCAGATTTGATTAAATCTCAAGATGACACAGACACTGCACTAAGCAAAAATGAAACACGTTCAGTACAGAATGCCCTGTTTGGTTTGAAGAAGCTTGAGTGTGATTTGGTGAAAGACTGAGTGTCTTCTTTAGAGCATTTTGACATGTCAGCCATGCGTGAGTGCTGCAGAATATGTGCAGCTCTGATTACACACACATCCATTTCCATTTAGCAGTCAATGTTTCACACCAGTCCCTTTGAGAAATTGACAACATTCCGTCTAAATCTCTGGCTTTATTTGTCAAATAAGAAAGCTTGAGGGATGCTTTCACTAAAATATATTTTTTTGTTTGTTTATGTAAAAGTATCTTAAACTAAAATCAAGGAATCGTTTCCTCAACCGGCCCCAACCATCACCAGATTTTAGTCCAATAGAGTGGGATGTGGTGGAATGGAAGATTCACATCATGGATGTACAGCCAACAATCTGCATCAACTGTGTGATGCTATCATGTCAATTTGCACTAAATTTGGAATATTTGCACCTTTTTGAATGTATAACACAAGGATTAAGTCAGGTAACCAGTTTCTGAAGGCAAAAGGGGGTCCAACCGATACAAGTAAGGTGTCCCTAATAAAGTGGCCAGTGATTGTATGTAAATGTGTGCCTTTATAAACTCTAAAGCGATAGAAAAGTGTATCTACAGAAGAGACGTGTGCTGTCAGACTGATAACTATGCTAAGAATCAGAGCCAACCCTTCCCACCACCCCACCTCCCCTAAACCTGTGCCCCTCCCTCTCGCTTCTCGCCTCATATGAGAGAGCTGAGGTCAAGACTTGTTCATATCAGCGCCTCCCTCCCTCAGGCTACACCAGAGCAGGTAGATGGGAAGCTCCGAGAGCAGGAGCCAACCAGAAAGCCTTCATTAAATTCCGTCTTACTGCTTTCTGTGCATTATTCATATTGAAGCGTTGAAATATAAATGGACCTGTGTTGCAGAATCTCTATAAGACTGGTGCTCTATAAACTTTTCTGCAGTCAGCCCGTCATGTTTGGTCAGGTTTTTCTCAAGAGCGCAGAGAACGAATCCTCATGGAAGACTGTATTGGATGTTCTTGGTGCAGAAGGCATCAATTTTAAATGGAGAGTGGTGGAAAATGCTTCATCTGGCATTCACTCATTTAGTCACCCCTTAAAAATAGATCCCGTAAATCCTAAAAACATCTCAGTAAGAGTCAAAACAGGAGTGTTGGCATGTAATGAATGACACTGCAGTGAGCAATCACATCACTAACTGAGTTTTTATTACCACCTTAACCAAATGTTAATGTCATTTCAAGGCTTAAGTTATTTTAAGTGATCTGTCTGTGGAAGGTAGAGGAGATCCATTGAGGTTTGCAAATTAGTGTCTAAAAATGAAGAAGCACGAAACAATTATTTGCAAAGTACACACTGTGAGTTCTTAAAGGTTATGTACTTTGTTTTTTTTCTTTCCCAGTGTTCATTTTTATAAATGTATTTGTTTTTAGTTATGCATCATTATATCTGTTTTTCGAGTCCCCTTGTACCTGTTTAATTGCGGAATTATTGTTTATTAGGAGCATGCTGTAAATAAAAAAATAAAAAAACTAATCATATTTCACTCTGATACATATTGGTTTACAAGGAAATTATAAGATAAAATAATGCTGAAAATTCATGTCTTTACATCGGGACATTTTCATTAGTAAAATGCTTTTAAAGATTCATCATTTTAAACAGATAAACAAAATCTAACAAAAATCTATTGTGTAATATTAATGTTATTAGGCCAAAAATGATGCATTATTTCTGTTAAACAGGTGTTTTTTTTATGAATGATATGACTTTTCTGACATATATGGGCATTAGGGAATGACATCTAAAATATAATTGTTTTTGGAAGATTACCATAACTTTTATAAATCACTACATTTCTTACATTTTGGTGATGGCCACCCAAGCTCTGCATTATTTGTTCAGCTATCCAAAGGAACAACGGCTACCAAGTGTACCAAAAAAAATACCCCCAACCCTAACCAAATATGAATTTGAATTAAAAAAAAAAAAGGTTCTAAATGGAACCAAATGTGGTTCTTTGGCTTGTAATTATAGAGGGACCTTTTTCTGGTGCCTTTTCTTCAATAGTGCTATTTAGAATCAACCATAAAATGTATAAAATAAATTAGCTTTAGCATGATAAATATAACCAGCATTTGTATATAACACATTAAAATCAATAAAAAAACTACCTCAAAAACACAAAAGAACCAAAAAGAGCTCAAAGAGTTCTTTACAGCAAAAAAAGTGTAGAACCAGCAAAGAACCACCGAAGAACTTCTTTTAAGAGTGTGTTAAATCAAATTATTTAATTATTATTATTTCTGTGAGTCAATTCATCTAGCTATCCATTCATGGGTATTCTGATATAACATATATTAATGTTACGGATCTGCTCAGCATGCCATATCTAAAGAATTACAATTCAGGGAACACTCTACGATAGAACCCTCTGCTAGGAGCCGTAAATCTTTCTATAACATAATGTTTTAGCTAATCCCAAACAAAATCCAGCAGAAAGTCAGTTGCTAAGACTTTATTGTTTATTTTCTGTGGTCATTTAAAGCAGGTATCAGACACTTTATCAAAACACACCCAAGCAACTTGAATAAAAATTGGTAAAACATCTAAGAAACACTCAGGAAATGCGTTTTTGCAATAAACAGGTCAGCCTGACAAGAATTTGTGTAATTGAATACACAAAAAACACTTTATTTACTGTAAAAATAGCACTATATCATAACTTTATCACCTACATAAAGTGTCTCACTTGTACTAAAGACACAAGATCTGCCACTGATGGTCATGTTTGTAGATCCGTGGACTAAATCCAATAGAGATGAAATAATTGCTGGCAATTTTGCTTTGTATGACATTTTGTTCGTAGCAATATAAGAAGTGAACTGACATTTCCAGGCAGTTACACAGGACCTGTGCTTTGAAATCAATGGCTGAACCACAAGTGTAGCTCCTAATAGACACTATACACTTTCCTCCATTTAACAGAACAGGTATGACATGAGTTGGTGGGGATATTGCGGAAACACAGTGGTAATCATTCATGGCATTGATTAATTATTTATTTGTGCATTTTAAATACAAAAAACCCTGACTTATACACTGTGTTTGCCATGAGTTTCATAATGTCATGTGGTGAAATTTAAGAAATGTGCTGTAAACAAAGAATGCTTTCAAAAATGGAAGTGTTTGCTTTTTTTTTCCATCCATACACAAAATGTAAAAAAATCCTAATCAAATCCGTATGTGACTGTATATCTTTATTTTTTTAGGTAAATTTGAGATAATTGATGTAACACGCCTCCTTGATGGTATTTGTATGGTGGATAGGCATCTACCTGCATCTCATTTGCAGAAATGCAACAACATATTTCCAAGGACCTTCCACCATACATCACTTTGTCTTCAAACACTCCATATTACACTGAGCAAACTGCCTTCTGCTACAGCCAAACATTTCAAATCACACATAGTAGAGTCGTCTGTTTTATTCCAATGCTGTAAGAATGGCTTTTTGGCTGTGACTGTCCATGGACTGACCACCTCAGGTCCAACTGATGTCCTATTGGTTTCTGCCAGTTCTGAGCTGGGATATTTCTGGCACTGCTGGGCATCCCCCAATTTCAAAGGGAAATTAGCTTGATTTGTTTGGCTGACCAGTGCATCTATGAAACTCATAGTTGTACATTTCTTTTTCCATCTTCAAAAGTTCAGAAATAATGCTTCTTGTGACCCCAGGCTGCTTTTAAATGTTTGTCTAGAAGAGACCTTGTTGATGCAGCACAACTACCTCGCATCTTGTTGCAGTCCACAATTTTGCCATTTCTCAACCTCATATTGAAACAGAGTTTGGTTGTTCCTCACCTCCTACACAGCTATTTCTGTTCAAATAATTCTAAATTAATTAATTACTTTTTTTTTACCTGTTTGTTCCCTATCTCCAGCACACTTCAGGGGGAAAGGTGGAAGTACCCCCTCTACAGGTCACAGTCCATTACAGTTTATCAGAATTTACAAAAAAAGAAAAAATTATTTATATTTCTGAAGAAATTCTTCGTTAACAGCAGTTTCACACTATATTCACATTATATATAACAATATATTCTGCCTTTCACCCGAGGTGTGCTAGACATTATTTAGAAATCAGACTTCTGCATCTCAGAATCATAAGAATTTGACACCATGCAGTTGGAAACCTATAGGTTGCATAATTTAATATATGATCAATGTTCTAGCTCATTACAGGAAGTAACTTATTTACATTTTAATTGGAGCAGAACAGCACCTTATGCTTTTATCTGAACATCAGCACAATGATTAATGGTGTTTCTGTGGGATTCTGGAAAATCCATACAAAGAAAAAAAAGAAAGAAAGATATATATGGAGAATGTTATTATTGCTATTTTTCTGTTACTATGTGGTCATCAAATTTTTATGCACCCCTAAGGTTTGCTCAAGGTTTCTTGAAACTTCAGACTCTGAGAGCACCTTCAGATGCCGGCAACTGTTGTTTTCAATAAAGGATGCTGGGATGAGTTTTGCAGATTTCTGTTTCTGCATGTCAGACTCTCAATCTCTAGTGATTTCCTCTGCTGACTATTTTCCATGCAATTAAGCGATAAGCACTCTTCCACAAACCCGTGTGTGATTCAGGAATTCTCTATCTTCATGAATATAACATGGCAGTCTCCAAACACAACAGACAACAATTCTTCGCAAGGCTTTCTTTTTTTTATCAACGTGAACGCATCTCATATTCCTTTTGAGAGACATCTGTTTGTTCAAAACAAACAGACTGACGCATCCTGACTGTGGCTGCAAACTCGCCGCCTGAGGTGGTTGAGAGTCATTGAGAGAATAGCAACATTGTGTGGCTCTGATGAGATCAATATGCAGTTCATTAATTAATTATCAAACACATAGTTTACATTGAGTATGAATCAGAAGACCTGCTCACGCTCAAAACATTATATCATTGTAAAATAACAACACTTCCTGGATTCCATAAGGAAATATGCTTGAAACAAAGAAAATAGTTTAATTCAAAGGTTTAAAACTCACAATTTAGCATATCAGGTATATTTGATAAAGTAAAAAAAAATACTTTAAATTAGTAAATGTACACAGTTTGCGAGAGATATGAGGAGTTTCTGTAAATGCCAAACTGATTGGTATTAAATAAATAATAATAAAAAAAAATCGGGACTGGTGACTAGTGATCAAATGCACATTTTGGGTGAAAGGTATTGAAACGATTCAATTAAAAACTTGTTAACAGCATTAAGATTCATCTTTATCTTTATTTTAGCTTTTGTTTCATGTGAAGACACCAAACTGGTCACATTAGCATCTGAGCACATCCCATCAAACCTCTAACGTGATTGTAAAATTCAGTGCTTGCCCGACTGACAAAGTCTACATCCAAAATACAAACATTGCCTCTGATTTGCACAATGCCCAAAAAAAATTATCAAGAGAATATTAAACTAAAGTGTCTTTGAAAATATCACAACTGTAAGTGTAGAAAATGTATTGTTTGATACAAAGTAATGGTGTAGTTACCAATAAATAGAATTTCAGGCACAATAACTAGATTTTTAATGTGCTAGGAGTCATATAAACTTCACCACATGTATCAATGATATTCCTGAGGTGAGCAATAGATTTTTCAAAATTGGTTGCTAAGGAGAAATTAATGATGTCATTGACATAATGCATGTCGATATGAGTTAACTTAACATAACTTGATGTTCCTAATGTCACTGAGTAGCCAACTCCTATGTCTCCTAAGCTGGGGTATCCCAAAATGGTTGCTATGGTAAACAGTTTAGTTGCTATAGAAGGGTCAGTGGCTTAATATGATGCTCCCTTTGCCACTATAATTTACAACCCCCATGCCTCTGTCACCAAAGCTAAGAAATTTTGGTTGCTACGGTGAACAGTTCGGTTGCCAGGTAGCTGTCAGTGATGTCATAAACAATTAAGGTGTTACTAGGATTTACATAAACACACCTCCATATCTGTATGGCATTTATTTTTGCCCTGTCCCATGTATTTTCAAAGGCCATCATAAGACAATGGTAATTGTCTTTCCCCCACTTTCTAGAACCTGGGGTTCAAATACTTTTCTTCGCAGTGATTGTGTGCTCTAGCACAGACTGTTAACTTCAAACAATGGTCAGTTTGACATTTCTATGAAGTTCTCACTTTGTTGTCAATGGAACATTTCCCAGCATTCTCAGAGATTTAGTGACTAATTTTGGACTAATTTAAACAAAAATATATATATTTTTTAAATATATTTGTTTACATCAAGTTCAAATAGATTTTTTGGTTCCGGGTACCAGGACCCTGCTTGGTGGCAAACAAATATAACTTAAACTGATGCAAAATGTTGTTAAAGCATTGGAGTTTTATGTGTCCAAAAATATTTTAGTAATAGAGGCTGATAATGTACTGTTTTTCTAGCTTTTTCAGAACATGATGGTAAATTGTGAGTTAAGCACATTAAGTGCAATATAAGTGTTGCTAAGTAGAAATTTATCAAGCGGTCTTGCTTTCTTATTTTTTACCTTCTTTTATTTTACAAAACAAGGTGTTTTGTACCGAATACTATATCCTTCCACATTGGCTTGTTGAATACATTAACATAAATCAGACTATTACACTCTGCTGGGAAATAACCCCACACAGGTTCATTACTCTAACAGGGTACGATTGTACAGCTTGAATCTAAATTAGATCATTTTATATTGAAATAGACCTTTGCAACAAGTAGCTGTACTTATTTTAACCATTTCATCTATGTTGTCATGCTTCCACGTCATCAGAATCCTCACTTTTGGGCTTTCGGGGGTCAAAATGTGCAAGGCATAAAAATTTTTGCACAAAAAAAGAAGATTTTACTTAAAAGTGAAAAAAAAAACTCAGCTTGTGATTAGCAACACGCTTATTCATAATAACGAAACTTCTATCTATCGTCTAATATCCCAAAAACACATAAAGGGAAACAAACACTGTGTAATACTTGTGCATGTAAATCTGTATTCGGCAGCCTATTAAGAATCCTCCTTTGGGTGCCGCCACACATACCAATCAGATCCACCGTCTCCTTGTTTTGCATCATTTATGTGTTGCCGCGGCAGACAGAACAGAGATGCACAGGTTGTTGCTGAAGACTTCGATGGTTTTGGGTATTATTTTGAGGGTATTGTGTATGTGCCTATTTAATCAGGGTGGGATAGTTTCTTCTCCAGAGGAGGAACACATTTACATAAAGAAAGTTTCTCCATAATTTGAGTCTCTCTTTCCAAAGTGTGTCGGTGCAAACAAAATTTGGCTTTCTTTGTTTGAATTTGAAATACTGTGTTTCCCAGTTTCTGCATGCCTCCATGGAAGGTTTTGGGGGTAAGGTCCGGTGGCTAGCTAGGCCACTACTGGATTAGCACATGCTTCTTCTCAACCTCCTTTTGTGTCCATTGGTTGTGTGTTTGGGTCATTACCAATCTGGAATATCCATCAATTTTAAATGTCCTTGCTGAGGAAAGTATGGTTTCACCAAATATCTGACCTCCTCCAAGTTTCTACCACCATGTTTCATGGTGGGTATGACGTCTTAGGGTCATGGGAAGAATCCCTCAAAACAGAGCTGGATTTTGTCTCATCTGACCATAAATCTTTCACCCAGTCCTTCTCTGAATATTCAGATGTTCATTAGTGATTGTTTTGCATGGCCTCTGTACCTTGGAGATCATTGAAAATATATTCCTTTGTAGTTCTGGGAGGGTTTGTGACAGTTCTCATGGTCTTTGAGCCTCAACGAGGAGGAATGTTAAATAAGCACATTATATTCTTATAACAAACTATGGTACCCTATGCTACACATATTTTTTGTATAAAAGTCCATGCAAATATTTACATTCTTTCTGTAGAATAGGTTTACTTACTTGCACTTCATTTTAATTTCACATAAAAAGCATGTAATACATTTAGAGAACATTATTTATCATTACAGTGACCACAGACTTGAGGAGCAAAACTAGTTAAAAAAACATCTTTAAAAAGAATGAAGCATTTTAATGTAAAAATACTGACAATGAAAATTCATCTATAATTATCTAGCATTTCTAAGAACATCAGCATGGCTATAATTTAAAGCAAAGCATGAAACCAGTTTAAATGGGAAGCTATCTGAATTCACCACTTCCAAAGAGAACAAAGATGCTGGATGCTTTTAATAATTGAAGCTTCAGAAATTATTCTAAAAGCTTCATCCTTCCTTGTTTCAATTTGTGAACACTGACCCGAAAAAAGCAGTATTTTCAGCAAACATTCACTGAGCCAAAAATGCCCCTAACTCATCATTTTAACTGCTTCTGAAGCACCGAGCTGCTAGACAGACGTCTTTCTGACATTGAATGTTTGCAGCAGATGAATCTAATGCACAGGGGAAAAATGGCAATGTTTAAAATTACACTTAAAGATGTGTCTCTGTTCTCTTGTGTGAATGTGTGAAAAGCAATCAGAGAGCAACATGCAATCACTTCTCATCACTCATAAAACACAGTCTAGCCTCAAGCGCTTACTTTAATCATATTTACATATTTATTCCCAAAAAAGAAAGGACATGCTTGAAAACTAAAGGTATTGTAAAGTTTTATAGTTCTTCTTATAAACCTTGGATGTACTCGGGAAAATAACTCAGAATAATGTTGAAGTTAAAAGGGTATTGATGAGAATATTAACATGTATGGTCAAAATTGTTAGTTAAGACAAGCTCTGTGGAGTTAACAAAAAAAAAAAAAACATACACAAAATTAAACACAACTATGGATTGTTTAATCAACATGTTTCAGGAGAAGGTAATTAGGATGTGCAACTATCCTATTTCCACACGTTCTTCTAAGCTGCTTTATACCGTCTCTCATTTGGCTCAGTCCGATTGGTTCTTAATGTTCCACATTCTTTCTTATAAAATCAAATATTAATGGTTGTCGTGTATTTTCTTAAAAATGCCAAGAGACCAGAAAATTTGTGAACTTATGAGCGCAAGTGTAAGGCAGGTCCTAATATCAAATTCCAGAGGATTTTACCATGAAGTTTGGACTCATCAATTATGAAAATAAACACAAATAAGATTGAAACCAATACAAAAATAATGAAAAGAAACTCCATTGACAGATTCCGCTTTGACAGAAAGTTCTGCTGGGAGGAACTTTGACCTGCGATATTTCATCATGTGGTGCATTGGAGGCACCAGATTAGAGAGGTCACATGTGTGTGTTTTTTGAAAACTCAGTATGAAGCAAATTTATATTATTTAGGATGTAAGTATTACTACAAAACACCTCATTATAATTTGGATGAGCTAAATTGGGAAAATATACATTTTTTAAACAATGCTGTTTTGTGGGCGGGATAATAATGCATTGCGATAAAATTTGTAAAAATAAATAAAATTTGTATCAGTGCATCTAGGGTGTGTGCTTTTCTCCTCATCAGATTCTGTTGACTCTCTCTCTCTCTTTCAAGACCATTTGGAGTTGATCCACCAGATTTGATTCCCTTTTGAGGAATATTTCTGTTTTGTTGGAATAAGACTGACTATATTTAGATCTTTCCTGTGGTTCTTAACCATGTGGTAATTGTATTGCTCACAAGGAAATGCATGAGCACTGTTAATTTGAAACATGGCAAAGTAAAAATATTGCTTTATTTTATTGCGCCAATTTAATCATTAGTGAGTCATAAACATGATTTTCATATGTGTTTATTAATTGGTTGCCCAGAGGCAAACCCATGTAATGGAGTGCTCACATATATTGGGTTTATTATGTGCTTTTAGAAGGGTCACTCCAATTAACCATTACTTATCCTAAGAAATGTAAGCATAACAGCAGCTTTTAGAGAGTCATTATGTATACTGTAGAGCGTGGGAAATACATATTGACCCCCCCCCCCCCTCATTGATATTGAGTGCTTACCCACAGATTTCAAGCTATTAACTGTATGCCTATTTATACAGCAAGAGGAAAAGTGGTACCAAACCAACTCAGAACAACTCCAAGTGTGTTTTGTACAGATAACTATCTGACATTAGAAGACGAGAGCAGCATTATGTTATCTGTATAAATGACAAATGTCCACAGAATCAATCGCTTGGCCAATGAATCAGATTCTATATTGTCACTGCGGCCAAGATAAAAAAAGTCCAGATCAGAAAATGACAATTTTATATACATTTATTACATATATTTGAACATATATAATGTTAATGTATTGACTGCTGAAATGTAAATATATTTACTTGACACTGACAGTTATCTTGTGTTTGACCCTGGTTTAATGTTTTCTTTATAAATCCTCGAAGGGTTTCATTCTCACCCATTGCTTTTAAAATACAGGGAACTTGAATGAAACTGGCACGCCAGAGATCATACTGAACATTGTCCAAAACACACAAGAAACGCTTTTGAAGGAAAAATATTTTACGTAATCTCAGACATCCGCAATCAGACGGTATTAGATTTCTTAGATTAGCGTTGAGTTTGCTGAAAAACAGATCTTTTGCTATGGAATTTTTCGTGATAGAAAAAAACACAAAAATGGCAGATTCGGAGTATATTAAAAACACAAAGTACTTTAATGACCCCTTGTAAAAATAGTTCAGTTCGATTGGAGATTCACTGTATAACATTTACTTTTCACGCAAACAAAAGTAACACATTTTACAATGAAATAATAACCCAAAAGGAAAACGTATGGAGCATATTCTCGATATTACTTGGCTTGGGGTCGGGTGCTATTGCAGATATTCATTTCCCCACCTGTAGATCTGCTAGGAGCGTAGGACTCCGCCTTTAGTCTAGCAGAGTTCAGTCCATGCTATACAACCCCCCGCAGGGACAGGCAGTCTGAGGACAGCTTTACATGTCTTTCAAGCAACAGATCTCTGCTTGGGTTTATCAAAGGGTTACTTCTCTGAAAAAGACCCTGTTCACCTGAGGGGTTGAGCTGAAGGAACAGTTCAAATCAAAGTCTAAATTCACCAACTGCTGCTTTTGTCTTTTGGGAGGGTGGTTCAGTTGAGGATGATCTAAAACAACATTATACTGTGAAATGAGCAATATGTTAATAATTGATGCCTAATTTAAATATACATACAGGAGCATCTAAAAGGCAAAGGCTATAATGTAAAAAGTGGCACCAATGTAAATTGGTAATAACACATAGATATTATTAAACAAGTAGACGAAAATTAAATGTATTTTTGCATTAACCTTCTGGTAGTTTCTTCCAACTCTTTTATACTACACAGTATTCTTTCAATTTTTATAGCCACCAACACTTAGTTAACCATGCTTTAGTCAGAGCATGCATTATTCTTTAAATTACTTTTTTCAATAATTAATTACACAAACATCTTAATGTTATGTAATGTTATGAATGGTTTTCCCTAAATTTCATCTCAATTTTCTTCCGCTCGAAATATTTCTAAATCTTATCCTTACTTTTTTCTCTATGGTTCACTTCCCTCGACTCTCCATGATCACTTCCTGTCTTCTAGGATTTCCTGTGTCTTCGGCACTTCTGGGTTCATCCATCACTCCATCTGCTCCTGTGGAATACTATGGTCAACTGCTCATCGCTACTCACTTCTACTCCAGTCGTTGTCAACAAAGATTCGTCTTGTTCCTGCTACACCCTGCTGTCGGCTTCATGAGAGACTACTTTCAACGCTTAAGACCAAGGCTTTGGTCACTCACATGAACCCTCCTGGATGCTGCAGAATTAACCATTACTAATTAAAATGTAAAAGCTCTAGGAATACAGTGTCACAGAGAATAGGATTTGCCTCATCCCTCTTGTATGATGGCAGAGCACACTAGAAAGTCTCCTCTCAGAGAGCTGAAATCAAAGACTGTAACATAATCAAATTTAATTCCTTTCTAGTTTTGCTGGTACCTTTTCACTGGTTTCTAAGAGGTTCTGGTGTCTTTTCTCTCTGTGCTACTGAGCTCTAGTGGCTCTTGAGTCTCTTGTTTTACTCAGTCAGCAAAACATACAACAGCAGAACATCACTCTCTCTCTCTCTGTCTCTCTCTCTCTCTCTCTCTCTCTCTATCGTGGTGCATGCACAGAAAATAGACTGAGACCATGGTGACTCTCTTTCCTCTTTTATTTGTTTCATATAAAAAGAATTATGTCTGTTTATGTACAGTATACACGTTTTTCTTTTTACATTATAGTGTTTTTCTTGTTCAATATTTTTAAACAATGTGCAAATAGAATATCCATGTAACTGTACATTCCTAAATACCTGCAACATTTTTTTCACATCTTGAGCCTTTTTGTCTTTGATTATGACCTCACAGTGCTTGATTGTAGTCTCAGACTGGGGAGAAAAGGGATCCTTATGGATTTAAAAAGTGAAAAAACATGTTTTGATTTAGCCATGATAATGTAATTCAAATGCATATAACTGGTTTCATTATTAAATTAATAAAATGATTCCTTTTTTTCGTTTAAAATTCCTTAAATAATATTTCTGTGTAAGTGATCAAGACCTGTGTGAATGAATAGACTCTTTCTGGTGTGTTCAAACTTTGTTTTATGCATGAGAATTGTTTTAAGAATAGCCATTTCTCCCTGCATTGATTAGCACTGTCTTTTCACTAAGAGGGTTGTTGTTTCTATCAAGCTCCATCCCAAGACTCAGGGCAACATAATTTTTCCATAACAACCAAATATTCTACCTTGGCAACCTTGCTTTTAATTTGCTCTTTTTTTGCATGGTCCGAAGTTGACAGATGGACAGAATTGTATTTTACCATCTTTGTGTATTCTCTTGTCCTAGGCCTTGGCTAACATTGGCCTTGGAGTGAGGTACATTATAAATAATCTTAGATTTTATTAACCAAGCTGGCTCCAAAAAAAAAAAAAACAACAATTTGAAATAAACAAAACAGATGGCTGCCTCGGTCTGTCACCAAAACAAATAAATGCAAACCTACTTGGCAAAAAAGCTCTTTTTGATTCTGATTCGGAATATATCTTGTTTGGAAATTAACTGTATTCCATCAACACTCCAAAAGGCACTCACCAAAATAATCATTGACAAAAAAACAGGGGTTTCCAGGTGCTTAATAGAAGAGTGTTTAGGACTTAAAATTAAAGCAAAAATTACTCTGTAATCAATATCAGCAAAGCTGCCATGCATATGCTCTGCCCTTACATAAGCCAGCTGCTTCACGGCTTATTGACAAACTTGTCATTTGGGATCTTCATCATTCCTTTTTAATTTTGTAATTCTTTCTGTTCACATCACATGCCTCAAAAAATCCAAGTTTAGATGAAAAACAAAATGTATGCAAGTCAATAATTGTGTAAACAAAGTGTGCAGTCAACTTTCAAATATGAGCTTCATATTCAATTTTTTGTTTTACTTCAGGTCAACATCAGTGAGTTTGTCAATTCAGCAAATAAATACACATCTGGTGAACTCTTCTAATTATAGCTGTCCCTGACAATCTTCACAGTGTGAATCATTCTCTTCATATTCTTCTGAGCATGTTTTAAATGTCTGTATTGGATCACTATATGTATGAGGCATTGCAAAAAACAGCTTAGAAAAACACAAGACAGCCAGCCAGCAACTGCAAATCCGCCATAAATCCATTTTTAATGGATAAATCCAAGTTTGTTACAAGTAGTAGAGAGTGTTGGAATCAGAGACAAACAACAGGGGGATATGACACAGCTGAGACTCAAAGCTGAGTGGGTGACCTGGGATATTGTGGTTCCGGCTTCAGTGTTCAGTCAAGGGATATAAAAGGGCAGCACGAAACTTACTCTGATTGAACCAATTGCTCTGTGTAACTATCTCTCAGGTCTGCAGTTCCCCCGGGTGAAAACACACACCTAGTCAGCTCAGAGAACATTCAAAGTCCGATGGCCCAGTGGATATCTGGGGAAGTGGTTGAAGACTGGCTTTATAGATCTATTGGCTGTATTGATTGTTAAAGTTACATAGTACAGAGGAGAGGCAAGTTTCCTGTTATTTATGTGGTTCATATCTTATCAAGCAAGCCAGATTTGTGTAAACCACTGGGGTAAATAAAGCTGCAAAAAAAGTTCCTTATGGATGTTTGCAATCAATTAAGAACAGAGTGTAAATTCTCAATGCGAGGCCAGAGAGAGTTGCTTTATCTAATTGCACATATCCTGGGGTTTCTTTAAATGTCACAGCTCAGACATAATTATGTTTACTTAACATCATCAAATTGGCTGATTTATGATTTTGCAGATTGCTTCGAAAAATAAACATATTTTAATTAGGAGTTTATTTTATATGTGGGTTTGATTTGCCTCGTCAATTTCTCACATTATTTTAATTTTAGCCACAGGCCATGCAACAGTGCTTTGCATAATTCAAATGGCCGGGAATATGATTTAACCATCTCGTTGATTTGTATTGTTATACATTGCCAGATTCTGACTCAGGAATAATACAAGATATTATTTGACCTCCTGCCTATTTATCTGTTATTGAAGATCAAAGAGGTCAGATGTTTCTTCTGTGCACACACTTCAGGTGGGATTTTATCCAACTGCTTTCTGAAGATCATCTCCAAGTCTCTGGTTTCAAGGCATTTCAAACTGTCTTCATAAATGTTCTATGACATAAAGGTCTGGGTTTTGGATTTTCCACTGCAGGACCTCAACCCTTTGTGGTCTCGATATGCACCAATCACACCAGCTGTTTTCAATTAAGTAGCAATGACACACCATTAGTATTGTTTTCGTTCAAAATATAGCAGGAATGATTTTAAAAGGTTATTAGCTTTGAGATTTTTTTTCAACAAATATAAAATTAAAATACTTCACATTAAAATTATACATTCGTCATATTGTTTTGACCTTGTCTTTGCTTATTATGGATTTATACATTATCATTTTGTCTTTTATGTTTCCTAAAACATAAAAAAATACTTGTTTTTGTGATTTTTCCAGTTAAGAAATGGCAAGATTTACTTAAAAATTTACTTTTTGTATACTTTCAGGTTTATTGTGAAATTATTGTGCAATGCAATGAAAAAAGGAGACTAAAAAGAGACTCTTTAACTGTTTATCTGTTAAATAAAGAAGCATGGGTAAATTATTAGAGCAATTTGTAAAGTGATAAAAAAAGGATTAATGTGTATCTTCTTGCGCCGCTCCATGCCTTGACCGTGTGTTTCATGTTACTGTCTTCCTGAATTATGAATGACAATCTATGGCCCTATTGTCCGTTTGAAGCACTGCAGTTGTCCTCTCCTCAAGACCCTGAGCATAATGTTTAGAGCCTCTTCTAACCCAAATACTATCCCCTAGTTTTCCTTTGAATCATTCAGGTGTTCATCGGCAAACGGGCCTGAACATGTTCCTTCTGAAGGATGGAAACTATGGCTGAGAACCAAACAAATGATTCTGACAAATTCACCACTCCTGTTAGTTTTTAAAATGTTCTAAATATTAACACAATGGTACGAAAACTTGACTTGTAATACGTGCAGTTGGTGTTGTAAAGCTAATAATGGCGCAATGTTTCTAAAAAAAAAAATTGTGATTTAAAGTACTTTTAACTGACTTATTCATGGACATCGATCCTGAAATGTTAGTTTTAATTATTTAAAACTTTTCTAAACTTCAAAATTATTTATTTTTCTGAGTCTCTCTGGTGACTATCTGTATGCTTCTCTGAATAGAGGGCTATGCAACCCTTTTTTTACCGCCTTTTGAGACTTCCCTTCACCTCACGTGAATGCGTAAAAGGGCTAAAAAGTAGAAATGGCCAGATTTTAGAATCTGTTTGAGTTGTGGATAGGTTTGGGCAGAAATCTTGCAGCATATTAAGGGGTCAAATACTTATTTCACATGTATACATACTTTTTGTGGATTTTTTTGGTGTTATTCTTTTTCCCACTATTTAAAAAAAAAAAAAAAAAAACTGTTGTACTCCAAGTGATTGACACAACTGTAGTAAACCAATATAATTTCATGAGGTAAGTTGCACATAAACAAATCCTCTTTCTTAAAGATCTGCACAGGGATCTCTCTTAATGCCTCATTTGTCTACGATGACAGAGGACTTTGTTATAGCAGATGTTTGGTAACTCCCCGCTGTTGCTATGCCGGCTTTGCTGCTACACTCATTATCATGTTCCTCCATCATTATGCCAGCAGCTGCTTTAAAAACCCAGGGTTGGAACATATGAACAACTCTGATATTTTTTTTTTTCTAAAATGAGCCTTGGGTGTGATAATGACCGCTTTAGTGGCTGTGATTTGCTTTTGATCAATGGCACAAAATGTTGAAAAATGTTGATTGTTCATGGCTTATCAAAGAGATACAAAAACTGAGAAAAGAGAGGATTTGTGGCGCGCTGTTTCTTTACTGTGCGATGTCCAATGTGGGATGAGCACCCCCAAGCAGCTCTATTAGGTCCTACTAACATCATCAAAAGAGCCATCTTTCATTTGTCCATTTTCATTTCTCCCGTTGGTGCCCATGGTTTTCTACCGAGGTGCGTTGTCCCACGAAACTTCAGAACCAAAATTCGGATTGGTGTGTAAAGGTCTTTAAGAACCTCTAAAGGTGAACATGTTATCGTATGCCTTAAAATTCAATAGTATATGTCCTACTACATCTACTGAGAGCTTCAAGTAGGTGGAGTAGGCTCCTAATGGACCATGTGAATGATCAATTGAATGAAAAGATATCATCCAAAGTGTCCAATAATTACATTTCATAAGAAATAAAAAATTATTTTCCCAGGGGAAGAAAAATTTGCTTAGCAAAAATGTAAATGTAATGAAATGAAACATGATACCATTTGAAATATCTACAAATAAATTAATGAAGAAATCTAACAGTTTTGGCAGCAAAGTTTTGAACACTGCTGTTATTTAACTTTTAATATAATTCTTTAAATCAAGATAAAAAAAACTGCATATTTTCCATTTCATCAAGCTTATTTATTTGTCTGTACAGCAAGGTCCAAAGGCCAAGAGCTAAGAAAATAAATAAATAGTGAAATAAATAATAAAGCTGAAAAGTAATCATCTCGATCATTTTGAAATGAAGTGTAATATAATGCACCATTCTATTATATTTGTAAATATAATATGCATACTCTATTAAAAATAAGTATTTAAGTAAAAGATTTGGGACTGAACTTTGTTATAATTAGCCACAAAGCCAAACTCTCTGCATAAAGTTGGGCAAAAACAGGCTGAGTGCATTAATGTATTGATAAGTCCTGTGTTTGTCTGTGGTTGTTCTTAGTCGTCGGAATCCACAAACATCCTTCACTATTAGAGTCAATAGTGCACTCACTGCTGGTGAGAGAGAGATTAAAAATAAAACCCTCAGGGTGATGGTGGGTAAGGACACTTAAATCATTGCATGCATCATCATAAAAGATGTGATTCAAATAGTAACTCTTTCTGAACGAAAAAAACAAACAAAAACAAACAAAAATCAATAAAATCCTCTTCTCTTGTCAAATATAAATATATTTATGATTGAGATATTATGTACAATTACATTTGCCATCGTAACACCATTGAAATTCGGGATTGAAAACATAATGAGTATTCATTTTTTTTCTCCCTATGGAAACACACAACGGTGAAGACAGCAAGAATGGATTGAAATTTTTTAAACCAGGCTCAAGAAGAGGATGGGTGGTGAGAAGGCTGGTGGTGCGGAGCAGTTTTTAGATTCGAGAGCCAGGCGAACTATTCCCTTCCTCCATTTCCCATTGAAAGTTTTGCCCCGTCATTTGGTAGAACATCAAATTAAAGGGTTTATAGAATTTGTGTAGTCTCCGGATGACATCGGGGTCAATTTTGGGGTGAGTTCTGCCCTTGGTCTTGCCAAGGCACCGAGGGGTACTGCTGTCCTCTGGCTTCTTCAGGCAAGGGAATCCCTTAGTTTTATTAAAATAGAAATGTTTATCTGTCACTATTCGCTTTAGTCCAAGGAAATCCTGTACTTTGGCCATCTCACCGGCTGGATCAACAATAAGCCGTTCTCCGCTGACAAAGTGCATTTGGGAAAGGGGGAAATACTGCATCCAGCTTTCCAGGTGAAGTGCGTAGATCCCTATTCTCAGAGCACTCCAGGATGCGTCGATTAGCCCCAGTGTCCGATTCTTGAACGCCAGCACTTCGAATGTTGGGATCTCAGGCCTCTTGGAGAGTGTTTGTGTATAGTCTGAAATGGCTCTAGTCACTGGGTTGCGCACAACTATGATTAGTTTTATGTCTCTTGCCATTGTGTGTATTCGCTTCGGTGCACTGTTGGTGACGAAGTAGCTAGGCGTCTTCTCCATCGTGATCTGGCCTTCAAGAGTCGACGGCATCAGTTCTCTGTAAACAACAGAGAGAGGGAAATGGATGTGAGAAGAAGGTTTTTGAGGCTTCACCGATGCAAACAAAACACTTCAGTCAGTCACACTGCAGAACATTCAAGAACCTTTTCCTGAAAATAGGAAAAGGTAATTCATTTTTAATAAGGAGCAAGCCAGTGTATGGAAGAGCATGTCTGTTTATTATCTCCATTTTGCTGATGACTTGACGGAAAATTGGATTTTGTAAAATGTAGAAGCTGAGCTACAATCCTAGAGGGTTTCCATCAAACTTACTGAAAGTAGCTGAACTTCAACCGAACAGCGTCTTTTTACAGCGTCTTGTGAAATTGTGTCATTTTTCACAACTGTATGTGGGATTCCAATTACATAGTTCTCCTTCTCTTTATATATGCATGTTATATACTTTCTTGCACACTAAGGTTAGTGATTGGAATACAAACTTTGGCCAATTACAGGGGACAAGTGGCAAAGGTTTCAGAACTAATAACCAGAAAAAAAATCTGCATAAATTCAGTTCAACAATGTTTTTTTTTGTGTGTGTAAAAATAACTATATCCATGTATTTGAATGTAAAAAAAAAAAAAAAAAAAAAAAAAAAACGAAACAAAATATTCTGCACTCTATTAAATTTTTTTTGGGAAATAAAGGTTAACTGCTGTGAATTTACGTTTTTTGGACAAATATATTTATTTTTTTCTCCATCAAACTCTTTCTTAACTTCAATATTGCAATTCTATTGCTATAATTACTCACCTAATTAAGCTAAGTTGTGCTTCCTTAGAGAGTAATACTATTTATGTGATGAAAAAAGTGATTCTATCAATGTTTTTTGGTAATATATATTTATATGCATTCCAGCAACCTCAGACATGCATATATTAATGTTTATACAATTTCATATTTGTTAAAACATTTAGGCATTATTAGATACAGTTCTACCATTAGGACATAAGGCAGCTGCTTTAACTCTCAACAGAACAGGAAAATATGATCACATTACACCAACCCTATTCTGCACTGCTTATCAATAAAGGTGATTTTAAGCTAGTACTGTTTACCTCCATAACTATAACAGAAATCTGGATAAGACCAAAAAACACAAGGACTGGCTTGTAGAAAAAAAAAAATCAATATTACAAAAAGTTTCAACACAAACATGCAGAATAGAGAATTCTCACAATTCACATTGTCACACTCTGGAACACCATTCCTGAAATGATTTTAAATTGTAAAACTAATCTAATTTACATTAGTATATTGCTAAACTCTATCAGAAAATAAATTATTACCTATATACCTGTTGTATTTGTATTGGATTAGACACTATTATATTTAATATGCCTCTTTGTAATTGTAAATATTACTGTGCTATTATTTCCCTCTAATCTAGGGATAAATTGCATTAACTATAGTACAGAGTGTCCAAAACATGCTCAAGAATAGCATATCAAGAATAGTTTGTAAGTATGCAAATTTAGGCTGTGCAGATAAAATAGGGGCTCTCTCATTTTACAAAGTACCCAAGGACACAGAAGGATTTCGATGAAGAGATACATTTTATGAAAAGACACATGAATTCTCTGTTATTATCATTGGACATGATATTGCAAAGTAGAGGAGTATACACAGCTAATTGCAACCATGGAGTAACAACAAGAGATTAAAGAGGGGAGATGAAACACGATCACTACTTAATGATTCCATCTGTGTTCCTCCTGGCACTATTCTAGAACTTTCTTAATGAGTTCATTGCATATCATTAACAGCGTTGAACCCGGGGTATAGTTTTATCAGGCATTTACTTGTACTGTTAGACCTTGTCTTGCCAATTGTTGGCAAACAGGCTTTCAATAGATTTATTTGGCTGCAAGTAGGTAAAGATGAAGCTTAACGTCTCAAACAAAAAACTACTGAAAGTATCACAAAGCATTTTAAAGTATCCCACTTTGAAAGTCGCCAAATGAGATGAGAATATTTCGGAATCCTTGTGCTCCTCTGTTTATCACTGTATGAAAGACAAGATCAAACCAAGAGATGGAATTAAATAAACATTTCTTTGCACTCATGATGCAATGTGATGCATGCCTCAAGAGTGCAAACAAATTAATATTTAGCAAGCTCTGAGCGTTATTATATATTCAGAATGGTCCTTGATTAAGTCTCACAACATGAATTTGACCGCAATTTAAGACATTATTAATTTGCCTTTTGTTCTATTGCATTATTACAATATTGGACCCTTAATAATAATAATTATGCACAATAATAGTTTATTAAAAATATTTTCAATTTCTTAAACTATATATCATTTTAAATTTAATTTTAAAGTGCTAAATGATATTTACTTGTTGACACATTTTCATGTCTGGTAAAATTGCTAAATCAGTTGGAGAGAAGCTAAAAATGGCATCATTTTATGTGATCAGAGTTGGTAAGTCTGTCTGAATACATCACCCTAAGCCTAAGATGAACTTTTGCAAAGCAATTGAAGTTGATTTACAACATTAAAAGGCTAAAGGTCTGGCTTAAGGCCGCAGCGGTTAAAGAGCGGCTCTATAACTTTAGTTGAAGCCTGTCAAATTTCTTTGCCTGATTTATTATATACTTCTTGACATGTTTGCTTTCTCGAAGTGTCTGACCTTTTCAGTTTTTACAGGAGAACAAAATATAAATAAATCTTTGCTGCACCCCCACCCTCCCCTCAAAAAAAACATGAACTTTTCATACTCTCAGCCCACAACTAACTTTGAAAATGTCCCTTTTACACCCCTCACAATGTAAATAGTATATTTTTCATGTGAAACCATGTGATACAAACATTGGTATCCCATTAAAATTTATTCCATCCATACCTATTTTCACTTATCATCAAATCAAATGTGTACTTATGTTAATAATGCTGTTCCTGTTCATTAAAACTAGGCAGTCAATCAGAGAGCTCAACTACTGACCAGTCAGTGATCAACAGGACGTTGAGTCACAATTTCTTTCCAATTAAAGAAAAGTATCACCTTGGCCAAAATTAGCCTGCTTTTAGAACCTCAACCAAATTAGTAGGAAAAAAAAATACAGCTAGGGCAAGTTGAGCCTCGCCGTTTCAAATTGGTTGGCGGAAAGCATTAGCATTGGTGCATTTCGATGTGTTTATTGTACATGCTTTATTTGTTTTGTAGATGCTCCGGGTTTTGATATGTTAGACTGTAACGATGACTGAATAAAAAACAAGCAAGTAAAATGGCTGTGACAGATTCTTATGACACTAAAAAGTTTGCAATGCTCTTTTATTTATTTTCTTACTATATCACTGAATTGCAAACTATCACTTGCCATGTATAGTTTAGGTTTGTGATGAGCTGGTTTGAGATTTTGATTTGTGATTAGCTGCATATCTGATTTGATATTCTGTCAGATTCATTTCGCATGAAAATACCTTTTCAAAGTGTTTCTGACTGTGCAGACCTAATATGGAGCTATTTCGGGCATACAACGCCTGGTACCCCAAAGTCAAATTTATCAAAAACAAAACACTGGATCCACAGGGAAAAGGGAGATTTTTACTATGTATCTTACACCATTTGTTTGCAAGATGTCCAACCTCTTTGAAAATG
The DNA here is from genome assembly GCA_007224835.1 of Danionella cerebrum. NCBI lineage: Eukaryota > Metazoa > Chordata > Actinopteri > Cypriniformes > Danionidae > Danionella > Danionella cerebrum. The sequence goes on from SRMA01000827.1 coordinate 317,459, forward strand.
CAAAAGGAGATGAAGTCATAGTAACGGACCAGTTCAAATATCTTTTGATGGCCTGCTGCTTCATAATGTGCAGAATGGTAAACGATCATATTTCAAGCCCAAATATGGTATTGTCTGTTAAAAACTTTCATTACCTTCGCAAAAGATTAAAAAGACTTTGTTTTGCCTTTTCATTTAGGACATCTAGCTGTGAGAATTCTGTCATTTTTCCAAATATTATATAACATGCATAAATAATTACATATAAAGACAAATTATATGGCAAAAGTTAGTACACAAACTTTGATGTTGTCTTGTAAAACTGTCAAAATGTCATTTTGAGTAACATAAACCAACCCCCATGTCTATATGATTTTCCAAAGCTGAAATAGAAAAATTCCCAATTGGTTGCTATGGAAAATATTCCCTTGGTCTCTATACATTGTATAAACCAACCCCAATTCTCTAAGATTTAGCAAAGCTCAGAACATTTCAAAGTTCAACACATTTGGTTGCTAGGGTAAACAGTTTGGTTGCTAGAGAGCTGTAAATTATGTCATAAAACATATAAAGTTGTTACCTTTACATGCTATTATTTCTTTATGACGTTTCATCTTATTGCATTAATACATAAATATTTCATACAATTTTTTAATGATTTTTGTGCAGCCTGGTGCCAGTTTCATGGGGGCTGGGGATCACTGTCCTAGATTATATATCCCAGGAACATAACAAATTGTATTGTGACATATTTTAGCTCAATATTTTGCGACAAAATATATTGTTAAACCCATTTTAATAGTACATGCCAGTCAATCGCATGCTTCGGTGCTATTTGGAATGAGCTGAGTTGAAATTTTCCTTGTGGAACTCATCAAATTGAATACAAATAGCACCTATTCCTTTAGGTATACACACATGCACACTGTTACTCACAAGTGCCTCCATAATTTCATTTCTGTAACAGTATTGCACTTCTGATGGGTAATTTCCCAAAGGATTATGCTTTCTTCAACATGCTATAGAGCTGTGGCCACTTCTGGACCAGTAATAGGATATAAACCACATCTGCAGATAGCACAGTGACTAGAAAGAGTATTAGTTTTCATTACGTTTCATCAGTGTTCTACACTTCCTCAGTGCCATAATGAATGACTAAAGATTTTTTGTCCTCTCAAGGTCTTCGGCTCTTGGCTATTTAAAGTTCACAATGAAGCACTCCAGATGCCCAGGACAGAATGTGTTTGCTTGCAAGTTCAATTAAAGGGATACTTTCCCAAATAAGCTAAATCCTGCCTTCAAGTATTCTTTTTTAATCTTAACAGAAAGAAAAAATAATGAACATATATATATAATATATATATATATAATAACGTTCACATTGTCTGCTTTTTATAGAGAAAACTATAAAAAGGTGCTAACAACTGAATGGACCAATAACGATTCCCTCAGTTTCACTTGAAATACAAGCACAGCAAGCTGCAGGCTGAGAATGTTTAATAGTAACATGTCACGCTCCCCTGGACGGAGCGCTTTGTCAATGGGACAGATGACTGATGCTCAAGGTAACCTTCTTCATTTAAGACAAGCACATAACTGGCCATTGTCCTCATCAAGCTCTGCGCAACTCATTATATGTGTAATTGCAAAAATATGGAGATTACAGAGGCGCAATCCTTTCATTTGTGATTGAGGTCGAACTCATTTTGATTTGTGAGCGAATCAGTCATGGATGGAGTACATGGAAAATGTCAGAGGGAGGGAGAGGTGGAAAAGAAAACAGAATGCTGATAAACAAGCTAATTTTCCTACGCGCCGCCGATGACTCGGCCAGCCTTGCACTCAGCTGGAACAGTGAAAAACAAATACAAATGGTTAACAATGGCTTCTGCTTGCATGAGGAGTGCAGAATGACATGGGGTTATTCGGGTGGGCAGGTAAATACAGCACGCAGTGCAGAAAAGGCTTCCCTCTCCATCTGCTGTTTACCTACTTGCACAAATCACATAATATACAAAAGCTATTTGTCCATATGCCACAAAATGGATAATCGAATAATCATTCTTAGGACACAGACAAACATCATCTTAAAACTTGATTTTTAGTAAAAACTGTGGCTCAAATTTTTGTTAGCGTCAATGTAAATTCTTTCAAAGTCAACTGCATTCACATTAATGTGATAAAAAACAGCTCTTTTATGCTGGATAAAAACATTCTAATGAGGCATTTTTGTTGAATGTGGCTTTAGGGGAGCAAAAGTCTCTTGCCTTTCTGTGCTTTGAAGGTAAAAGCTTTCTAATTGCCACTTGCTGTGATCTCTACACAGAAAAGAATGATCCAGAAGTAAAACTTTACAGGTGTATCTCAAAATGCCTCTTTAAGGGCACTCTCCCCGAGGCCGGCTACAAAAATATACTTTCAATATTTTAGATGTAGTTTACTTCATTCAGTCAATCCGTTCATCAGTCTGTGTTTCCTTATATAATAATAATAATGATAAAAAAATAAACATAAAATCCATACAACATAAACAGATCTAGATGTAAAATAATGTTTTGTCAACTAAATAAATTTGACAAAATGGTTAGTCTTCAATTCTTCAGACGTATTTATATGTGGTTGAAGAAAAAAAAATGTTGATTACAATTTAACAAACCAGAGAGTGCTGTCTAGTATGTATTCGATTTTAAACAGAATTAATTTTATTTCTCAAACTTGCAGTATTTCCCAATTCTTTTCTCTCCCTCTAATGGACCTGTGCAGGAATAAAGGAATAACCGTCTGTATTCTATCTTTAAGTGTGCTTTCTTACAAGTTGTTCAAGGCTATTATAGTTAATGGAAACTAATGAACTGATTTTCGAAACGGGAAAGAGTACTAATTGAAACAATATAAAATAAATTAAAATAAAAAAAAATACAATTTTATTTTATTAAAAATAATTCAAACAAAAGATTTTAACAATTTTACATGAGCTGGTGACACCTTCTTGTTGTTTACAGTCGCATTGTACATGTGTATTGATCATCAAGCAATGGCTTAAATTTGGAAGAAAGCAACAGAGCCCTATATGGGATTTCGTTGAAATAGGCAGCGAGATGGACAAAAGCAACTGAATTGTGTTGAAGATAGGGTACAATTGTTATCAAAGGAGAAAAATTCCACAAAAAAAATCCTAAAAGTACATTTACAGAGTACTCATAGGGATGCTCAAACCATGTATCTTGATAAGAAAGATTCTTTTAGCCGCTTTCTCAGCATAACCATTTACAATTAAAAATGTATTACTTTTTTAAAACTAGCAACTCTTATTTTTTTTTTCATTTTTTAGTCTAATTACAGATATCTACAACTGTTATTTGAGCAGTTTTAAAGAAATTATAGATTTATTTAAATATAATCTGCACTAGTAGCAGGATGCTGACCGTCTGTGTAATTGATTTGAGCAAAACTGGAATAACATCCTCTTTAATGGGAGTGTCTGGATTAGATTTGCTGGCTGTTATGGGAAATATGTCAATAATTTTGAAAATATCCAAAATAAATAAATAAAAATCAAAACAAACTCAATCTAAACCTTGATAAAAAATAAAAAAAACAATAACTTAATGCAACTTATGTAGAACAATAGAATACATCAATGATTTTACATTTAAACTGTTTATGAGTACAAATACAGCTAGAATTTAAGTTGCATTTTTCTCTTAGCTCAGATGTGATGGCTGATTACATACTTATTGAAAATCTATGAAGGAAGGTCCCCAGAATGAGTTTTCTCCTCAGAAGATAACTCTGCATTGTGTAAGAGTTCTCAACTCTGTGTTTCCCACAACAGCATGCTCCTCAATTGTTTATCATGGGATGTAATGGCAGAATAGCCTGTTACTTTCTAGAGAAGAGGCTGATGGGTATCTCATGGCAGAGATTCAAGAACAAGTCGATAACATGAGGGAGACTGACAAAAACAAGTCAATGAATGCAATGATGAACCGCTCCAGGACATAAAACTTTATTGTAATTACATTGAGCGGATTCAAACATGTTGCAAAAGCAAACTAATAGAACTTAGCTCTGTAATCGTTACACACTGTACAGATTTCTGCACCAATTATCATAGCCAGTCTCAAACATTTCCACAATGAATTGTATTAAAAAGCTAATTCCACGTTGAACTCATTCAGTTGTTGATTGGAATAGAAGAAATAGAACAAAGATTTGAACATGACAGACCCAAATAACACTACTTTGAGGTTTTTTAAAGGCTAGAAATGCAACCAAATGTGTTAATTCCTTGAAAAAAAAAAGACGCTTTGGATAAACGAATCATGCACTGCTCTGATTGGTCCACAGTTCTGAATATTCACTAGGTTTGCTCTTGTGGACAAACACAATTCAAGCATCCTTACAATGTTTCAGGACCTGTTACCCAATGAGTTACTTTGGAGGTTGTTGGATCACTTTGTCAATGGAGAAATCCTCAGAAGCAATTTTTGCATGATAGTTAAGTTTATTTATTTATTTATTTATTAACCTGTCCTGTCCTGCATGAGTGAAATTATGATGTAGGGTTTCCTCCTCTCGATGCATGCTGTATATTTTTTTAACAATTATCATTATTATTTCTTTATTTTTCATTATTATTATTTTCCCCACATGAACCAGTTCTTATTAATTACATCAGTTAAGTTTATTTTTTTGACGATAAACAAGTGAGAGACTACTTTCATGAGAATGTTAGCATGAAAGTAAAGCTAAAGCAAGATTTACATTTATAAATAACACTTTGCTCTCAGGTTTTTCCATATTAAAGCTGCTTTATTTATTTTTTACATTGTTTAGAGAGAATTTCTCAGTTCATGACCGCTTTAAGGAATCAACCTACAAAAATATGTATTTTTAGTCTTTTCCACACATTAGCCAGAGTTTGCCTGAAGTCATCATTCTCAGGAAGAAGATTACAGTGATAAAAACTCATCCTTCACTCTCCTCATTACACGCTGTCTTCAAATATTTGCAGTGGATCTGTGGGTGTTCTTGAGGCAGACTGGTTTCTTTATATAGAGAAAACCAAAATTGGTAGGTTTTATTAAATACGTAGGTATTATTATTATTATTATTATTATTATTATTTTTACTCATGGGAATTGAAATGTACACAAAAGAGTAAATTTGTAAACACACAACTTATATTAAAATGCGACAAAACTAAATAAATAAGAAGAACAAAACTTAAGCGTTTTTGAATCTAGTGAGCAAACATTCAATTGTTTGAAATGATAAACCTCAAACTCTCAGGGAATTGTTTTCTTTCCTTATGGGGTGAATAGAAATGCTTTCTGTGCACAATACCGAGAGAGCTGAAGGGATGAAAGACCTCTGACAGCTCCCCTGACAGTTGTGTCTCTGTTTCCTTTGCACTCTCACCCGGCTGACTGATGAGAGAGCTAAGAGAGCCGTACTACAGTCTTTTTCCAAGCTGTACGGAGAGAGGTGCGAGTAATTAAGACAACAACCTCCCCTGCACCAAGTAAAGCCCCTTCCGCTTTCCCCAGAACTGAAAGCATTTAGTAGAGAACTGACAGCTGGTCTTGATCAAAATCCGTTTCTGTTCTCTCCTCCTGCGATCCCCAGAAGACCATTTTACATCCAATATCTAGGAAGCACAGGGCTTCACTAGCTGTCCTGCACCTAGATGTTTATGAGCCTTGTGCACATGCTGAGCGTGATGAAATCAAGCAGAGACGACCTTTATGGATCTTTCACCATAAAGCTGATAATTACTCTATGAAACTAGACTGTATTTCACCTAGTAAATTAGCTTGTTTGCTTTCACAACCTATTCATGAGAAATTGCAGAGGAAGATGCCACACCTTAAAGTGCCAAGCTCTATTTATGCATTCAGTCCTGAGGGGAGAGCACAAGCCAGTTTTGTTTTCCCATTTTATCGCTCACTTGGCATGAACAGAAATCAGCCATTCACTGCAATGTGTGCACAGCTACTTTCAGAACTTGTTCTGTTTGAGGGTGCTGCTGTGCTGTGCTATCAGTGTGATGCACCAGTCCTGTATAGCGTATGATTTTATAAATCAATGACATATCATATTAAATAGAATTATTCATTTCTCAATTTTAACCAAATTCCATATGGATAATTACAACAATTTAATAAGAAAAAAAAAAAGATTCATTACTATATCTTTACATTTACTGTTAATTTTCTTTATAGAGCCTATATCATAACATTGAAAAGCAAAATTTTTTGTTTTTGAAGTCTCCAACAACAGGCTGAAAGGCATCCAAGGTCAAAAAACACTTTAATTGTCTTTTAATGTGGAAAAGAAGCTTCTCAAACACAAAGCATACATTATACACTCCACGTCATTTTTGAAAAATTATGATAAATGCACTTTAAATTTTAGAATCTCCACATTCAATACCCAATGAAGGAGCCTATAAGTACAGGTTATGTAGTTTGTTTCAGAACATCTTTCCCCACTTAGGATCTCCCTTTCTCTTCTTTAAGGAATGACGGGTTACTAAAGGAACCAAGAAGTTCACTTTCTTTCAGTAACTTTAACATATTGTCTCTATTTTTAGAGCAAACTGTAAAGTAATGCAAACTTTAATAAAGGGTTAAGTCTCAAAAAGGTAGACCATTAATATAATTCATTTTATTTGGCATATTTATCCATTTATAGACCAACAGCTTCACGAAACACATGTTTTAAGTTGGTTCCTGATAAAAATTAAATCTAATGGCCTATATTTTGAGTTTATCCCATAAAGTTATTTTGTTGTATTATCAAGAAAACAAAGTAAAAGGGACGGACATTTTGTAGACATTTGTCTACCATCCATCATGCACTTTATGCCGTTATTTATATCCTACAATTCCCTTCTCTTTGCTCTGTAATATTTAATAAAAAGCAAAAAGCCCATAAATAAAACAGGAGGAAACCTGTGCCTGTGCAAACAACATATGACCTAAGTAGAGATTGCTACGACGTTGTTTATCTGAACTCCTCTTTTAGAGTGCTGTTAGTCTGACTCTGCTGTTTTCTTGAGTCAGCACACTGGGCCCCATTTGTCCAGCGCATGTACCTTTAATAGCTTTGTGCAAAGCAGCATTCGAGAGCAGATGCAGCTTTGCTCATTCCACCACTGACAGCATCACACACTACACAACCGTTCTCTCCGATACACGCAAATTTTTCGCATTTTATAATTTCCTTGTTCACACTCACTTGAAAAGACACTTTGAGGAAATCTGGGCACGTCTGATGCGTACATGCAATTTAGAATCACTGCGTTATCTCTCCCACGTCAATTACTATATACTGAATAACCAGCTCTTGCACATCTTTTTCTCTCTGGCCATAATGTGGTTATTATGAAGAGAATGAAAATGACGTCTTGGCTCCAGACTTTGTTAATATGCATCTTTAATTGCATTAAAAAGGTTCATAACTTTTTTGATATACAGTGCATTGACATTGTTATCTTTTATGAAGAGGGTATTTTAAGCACAAGAATGTAATCTCAATCAATAAGATCTGAAAAGGCTGTTGCTGGAGTGGACTAATTAACAGAGCGTAGCTCCTTTTTTATTGATTCCAGTACATTTCTTAATTGATTATACAGTAAATAACCCACAATGCATCATCAGTTGTACCATCAGTTACCAGCAGTCACGGAATCTATAAACCAAAGTCCACTCTCCGAATCCCTGAAGAGAATCATTAAATGTAGACTCGGTTTGAGTGAATCTTTTAATGCTTTAAATCTTGATTCAATGGAACAGTGAGCACTGGATTACAATTTGAAAAAAAAATAAAAAATTCAGAACACATGAATTCAGTAAAATGTAAAATACATTCTTTTCCTAGATACTTGGTCTGTAAATTTGGCATAACCAGGCCAAGGACACAAGGGATAATCTCATAGTTTGCGTAGGGAGTAGGGACACACGGAGGACTTTTTTTTTTTTGTTTTTTTGTTTTCAAACAAAGTACAGGAGAAACCAATTTGGTCATTTTTTGCACTGGCTTATATTCTAATCAGCAGATTGTAATCATTTCACAGATCACTGATATATCTCCGCAGGAGTCCCTCCCAGACACACTCTACCAAGTGCACATTACCTTACTTGCCATATAGGCCCTGCAATTCCAGGCTGATTATAAACATAGATTATTTATAGATTAATATTAGTATATTAGTTATGTATTATGTTAACATTTCATGTGTACGTTTCATAGACATTTCATTTCAATCTCACGGGAACCATTTGTTTAGTCATGAGGTGATAAAAATACAAGTGTGCTCATGCTTTCAGACATAAAAGTGTTCTTGAGGTTCACTGCAATGGCCTTTGTTGTGGGAATAAAATATGAAAACATAGAGGGAGCTAAAGTCCTAATGTAAATGTGCATTGAACGTTGTCATTTGGTCTTTAAAAGGCAGCTTTATAGTCATTTAAAAAAAAAATGGTGTCGTTTTTGTAACATACCAGCTTTCAATGAACCCCTTCTTTATTAAAGAGCTGTTTATTTTTATACTTTTTGGACAAAAATAGCAGGGGTCAGTAAGAGCAGTAGTATTCACTGAGACATGATCGCTTGCTGGTGTTTATTGGTGAACATCTGGCTTCATGGAAAGAGCCCGCTAAGGACTCTATAATCATGTACTAAAAGGACTAAGCTGCTCCATTAAATGCTAAGCAGTACTGTTACTGGAACATTTGTTAATCCAAATTGCACTTTTATTGCCACTAAATAATTCTGGGGAAAAAAAAGAAACTGCAGTAAAATGCTTCACATGCTTTTTTGGTGGAATTTGTGTAGTTTTTCCAGGTCTGTGGGATTTTGTAACTACACAAACTTAGTGCTGATCACATTCAATGTGTTCAAAACGTCAATCAATTTCACACACATTTGGACTGGTGAAAAAAGACAAAATGGCTCTATAGCGCCACCTAACGCATTTCAGCTTATGTTTCAGTTTTTCGGTGGTGAAAGAAATTCTTAAATATTAAAAACTTAAATATAAGCAATATGGATCGTGTTTCCAAAAGTGTTTTCTTTGTTAAATTGCTAAGCTTTGACTTCGTTAAACCATGTGCGCACATTGCTAAAGACAGGAAGTGGTTATAACTCGATCATAAAATTTCTTATTGCCCCCAAATTTACAGATTATGTTAATATTCAAAGTCTGTGCACATCTAGGATGTAAACTGTTGAGGTTACAGCGCCACCAGGTGGCCACATGAAATACAACATTTAACATAGGTAAGGTACTTTTCTTTGACTAATATATTGTATATTATGCAAAATAATACCAGAAAAATATCCAGACTCATTCATTCATAGCGCCACCTGGGGATCATGAAACCTCAAGATGTGAATTTATTCACTTATTTATTTTTGCCCAGTAGTTTTATCAATTCTTGCTTGAAAACATCTCTTAAATAAAAATTGCTCGTAGTGCATAGTGCAATGAAATGGCCACTGAGAGGAAATAGCACCAGAGGTGTGAGAACCCTTTGATCGCTACTTGTAGCTTTCATTTTCATAGCCTTCTTTGGACTGAGCATGCTATGGTTTCAATTTTGAGTAAAGTGGCAACCAATATTATCAGAGATTTATAAGTCGTAGATTAAATATTATCCAGACATCAAAAATGACCAGAGTGCTTCCTTCTCAGTTTCTACAAATTTCCATTTTGAACATACCCTGAAATGTACTGATTTTGTCTCGGTTTTCATGTATATTTGATGATGGTGTGGATCAAAGCACGAGACGCACAGTTCAATTTCACAATGCCACTTTCTTCCCTGTTCTGTGCAACATTACAGCACTGTTGCTCGATTCTTTCAAGCGGTGTACTCTCTTGTCAAATTCCTGCATAATATCCTCCAGCAGCATGCTGTGTCGGCTCAATAAACAGGAAAAATCATTCTTTATCTTCAGAGGGAGCGACACTGAACATGCCGACTGTGAAATGACTGTCCCAAGTCATCGAGCACTTGGCTAGCTAGCGATTCAGGAGATGGGCATAGATATGTGTGTAATCCAAAACAGTGAAAGCCTTGGGCCAACGAATGGCTTGTTTAAGCACTTCCAATAAAGCACTGTACATATCTGTAATCGGCTCATCAGAGGTGGCTTGATAGTACGGGAGAATCTAACGTTGTGAAAGCAGGATCATGTTTTACAGATACACAGATTAAAAAGTGTATAATCTGCATAGCTGAAAGGAAGATCGTCAACACGATGTGTCAATGTTTGAGGATTACTTTAAACCTGAGTATTAAATCCTTGCCTCTCGCCGTTCAGTCATCATGATAATCTCTAAGATTATTCTCTTAAATATGTCGACGAAAGATCACATTTCTTGCTTAAAGTCAGAAGGGAAAAATGAATGCTGCGGATATAATACAGGCCATTCTGTTAGCATAAATACAGTGGTACACAAGAGTTTGAGCAACCCTGTACATTTTCAGGATTTTCCTTTATAATTCAATGGTTGGATATGAAATTTCAGTTAAATCCATCATATAGGAGACAAAGACAGTGATATTTGAAACATTCCACTGTATATGAAAAGAGGCATGCATGGAATATTGTGAGAGAGTTAGTGAGTAAATGATTGATTGAACACATGTTAAATAAATACAGTTAACCGTTGTTAGCATAATAATATTTATATTGTAGCAGGGGGCGAGAGAGACACGGACACACTGGCACTGTTCAAGGCCACACTGGGCTTTTATTTATAATATGGCGGCAAAAATGATTTAAAAGAGTCACTCTGTCGAGGATGATGGTGAGCCAGATAGGCGAGCACTCAGCTCTGGGTAGTGCGCTGGGATACCCCGGGGTGCCTTTACCTTGTTTAATCCAGTGGCGCATGGGTTACAAAACCAGAGGTGTGGATTTCCGCTGTGCTAGTGCAGGCTCATTGGATCCATGCACCCTTGTCATCAACTCCTGGTCGGAAATGAGCGGCCCAGCGCCTGGCACGACCCCAGTGACTCAACTGGCCCAACGGCCACACTCTTGACCCGGAAATTGTCTGACTTCTTTTGCCGGTTGATGCATGCAGGTCGATCAGTAGCATCTAGCAAACGCTGATCACTCCCCAGCTCATCACAATGGTCTTTAAAAGCTTCTTTCACTTCTTATAATCATTAAATCCGGTGTATTTTTCAGTCAACTTGAGTTATTTTAGAGCATGTCAACATTTTATGTTTAAATCTAAAAACATAGACAGTTTTCAGAAGTGAAAATATGAAAATGTAGCGCACTTTGTAACAAAATGAATGAGTAAATGAACAAATCAGTTTAAATTTGTGTGAAACAAAAGCCTTGGGCTTGAACTCAAGGTTAAATGAAAGTCAAGAATAAATTGATCAAATCAGAAAAAATTCTCTTGTGAATCAAACATTGACATTTCTTCTCAAGTACAACAAACCCAGCAGCAAACCCTTCCTCATTTCATTAAAAAAAACAAACCTGAAATAAACACCTATTTAAATGTTCTGTATTTGACAGCTCTCTGGAGTCACCGTGAGCCATTGATTGGAGAACATGAGCAGCCCATGTGGATACAGAGACAGGTACACAGACTGAGACGGGGCACCAGCAGCACTGAATTCTCTCGAACCTGAAACAGGATCCTGCAGGTGCTGATGGAAGATCCTGTCCTTCCATCCCCAGCTGCACGTCCAACCTTGAACAAGCTTAATTTAGGCAGCAGGCAGAGGCCGATGAAAAATGATACTTTCAAGCAACTTTGCCATTATCACCTCGCTCATGTAAACAGGGCCAAATATACCCAGCGAAGAGAAAGAGGGGAGGACATAAAACAAAATTACTTCTACTGGTTACTTCTACTGGCCATTAGTCTATTTTTTGCGTTTTGTTTAAATACTTCTACTACAAAAAAGCAACAGGTTGCTGAATTTTTTATAGTTTCAGTGATACAAGGTTATTAAAAGATCTCGCATAACATTCACTCTAGATAAAGGTCTCATCCTTAGCAGTTGTTCGCAGAAAATGTTAGACAAGTATTTCCAGCATTTTCCGTTCAGCCTCCCTAACATTTATGAAAGTGTTCCCATGTGTGTGTTTGCTCTAAAATAGTTGAAACAATACATAAAATATGAGAACAAATCATAGCTTGGAGTGAGCCATAATCTCATGCAGCAATCAAAACATGCCTTTGGCTTTGGTTTGCTTTCTCTTACCGCATGCTGCAGGTTTAGTGTGATTGAAAAAAGTGCTACTCCCAGAAGTAGAACTCTCACACAAATGTAGCTTTAGGTGAGTTTGACCAAAATTAGCTGCAATTGAATAATTCAAATTGTGAAAAAGTTGGGTTGTACATATCTCTATATTTTATAAAAATATTTTAAATAACTAGACATTTTCATGTAAAATGTTTTGGTTTTGCAGGTTGACAGCACGAACCAAATAAGCCTCTAATCATTAATGCTCTCAATTAGAGTTATGGCACTTCTTAATTGGTTGCTAGGGTAAACAGTTGGGTTGCTATGGCATGTTCAGTAATGTCATATGAAGATCCCAGTCTCTGTATAAACCAACCCTGGTGTCTCTATGATTTTCTGAAGCCGAGATATAGATCTGCCTACACTGTTGCTAGGGTAAATAGTCTGGTTGCTATGGAGGGAACAGTACTTTTATATAACAAATGCATTCATTTTATTTAGTAGCTATTTATCATATTTATATATGGTCTGCCCTCTTCAGTATTAAATTTAGCAAACAAATAAAAACAGTAACACATTCTGAACAGAGGGAAACATATTCATAGTCACAAGCAGATTCTACAAGATCATACAATAGCTGTTTGTTTGAGATTCACAATTTTTCCCAAGTGGTTTAAAATTATGAGATTAGAGCTGGGTCAACAGTACTTCTTGTACCCTGCATGAGAAGAGCAAACAGCCCGTGGTACTCTCTGCAGGCATTGCAATCACCGCTTTATACTAAGCCTTCAAGGATTCAATTTCAAAGGCACCCATCAACTTCATAATTTAGGAGCAACCATTAACCAACACAGAACTGAACACTGACACGATGGGGAAAGTTCAATGCACTATTTATTTAGATTTTTTGGGCAAACAGAGTAAAATGTATTTCTTACTTTTACATAATGGTAGATGTAATTTGTAAATTCAATCTTTGTACAGCCTGCTCCTAAAGGAAGCTGAAAGAAACGTATGTCAGAAATTACAAATTTGAGACAAACACACATTTGAGGATTGTTACGACTCGTTTTAAAGGGGAGGAGAGTGTAGGTGAAATGTTAAACTTATGTCATATGTCAACAAAACACCAAACACAATCGAATCAGCAAAAAAAAAAGTTAAAATTTCACTATTAAACAAACTTAATAAAGAAAGAATGTGGCTTAGGTGGAGAAAGGACAAAATAACAAACAAAACCCACTACGAAAATAAAACAACCTCCCAAATTCCCTAATAGACAATTAATGTAAAACGCAACACAACTTCCCTAAACTTCCTAACAAAAAAGATACAATCGTTCAAAAATAAACTTAGGTCTACCCCACCACATTCGCCAAACAATTACTTATACGAAATAAAAGAAAAGCTATTAAGAGAACTCAGATCTTACTCAACGAAATTCAACTAAACATTTAATGAGGCTGCACTGAACACGGTGACAACCAGACTGAGCTCTCTGATCAAAGAAACTCCGCCTCTTTTGAACGCGTGGCACTCTGTCCTGCACCAATCAGCAATGATGCACTCAAATCGTGGAGAAGTTCCAGGTGACCGCAATCACACACCCACTGAACATAAAACATGATCAAATATACTCAGAAAAAAAATCTAAATCAAAGTGACCCAAGGCACATAACAAGGATGCATATATTACAAATATATGAATTGATTGTGTTTCTAGTTTCCTTGATAACATCTAGGTTGAATGTGGAATCCAACGATCTGCCAAAACACCAATTCTGTTTCCATTTCCTCTTATTTCATTTGGAACACAAAACAGATGGTCATTTACAGCCAAGGTTTGAATAGCACTGAAGGAGGTGGAAGAGGATAAACTCTGTCACATTTAAGAAATCCTGCAGCCAGGCAGCTTGCAAACTGTACAGTTCACATAAACTACATCCATGGCTGGATATGCAAAATTGCCTCAATGTTGGTGGCATTCTAGACTGATTTAATTTTATTGATTACATTTACAATGATTCATGTCTGACATAAATTGCACCAATGCACACTGCCTTCCAGCAGCTCAGCTTTCAGCATGCTTGATACACTGCAGCAGCTATTGCTGTGTTTTTTATTGCTACTATTCACTATACCACACCAAGAGAATAATTCTGTCTAATGGCTAAGCACTGGAAGGTTCTATATGGGAAATTTTCAATGTGAATGATTGTTAATTTTTGTTTCGTTTCACCTAAGAAAATAATGGCTAGATTCACAATGGGACACAGCACTCCTACGTTTTTTTTTTTTTAATGAGCAGTTTTGTTTGATTACACAAATGATTCACTCAGAAGCACGTTTAAATGAATCACTCCGTTTACATAAATTGTTGAAATGAATGATTCTCTGACGTTTTTTGGTGTTCACTTTAAATTTTTGTGCAATATGTTTACTTTTTCTTGGAATTGATTTTTTTTCTCTGCACGGTTGTCGTGGGACAGCAGTAACATGATATCCTCAAGTCTTGCTTTCTGATCGGCCAAGATTTGCATATTAATGTGGGTTTGCTTCAATCATTGTCTGTTTGGAAAAAGAAAGTGAATCTAAGCGAATTTACTCAGATGTAAATGTGTAAAATCATGTGTAAAATTCAAGTGTATTACATATATACGTAGTATTCTAGCAGATAGAAGAAACAGGTGTCTTTCTGATGAAAGGATAAGATTGAAAACATTTAAAAAATAACGGATGACACATGTAGAGCTGTGTACGTTGACAACGTGATTATTAAGTGAACTTATAAAATAATCTTATCTATCTTTTTGCAAGCTCAAACTCCAAAAGATGTATGACACTTGTATTTTGTTGGATTGCTCCTATAAAAGCCTTTTGAAATACAGTCTTCTGAAATCGTATATCTTATCCGTTATTTTCCACCAGTCCTCACATGCGAATAGATGAGTATTTTATTTTATTTCAGTTTATGAGCTCTTTAAGGAACAAATGTTTATTTTATATTAGGAATATCATTAGTTACGTTTTAATATGTGCACATACAAACACCTGCTTTTTTAAGTAAAGGTCTGCTATTTTAGCTTCTTATTTTTTTCTGTAAATACACAACTAAAAGATTATAGTGCATGCATAAACAGCTTTCATTTATGCTCAGGAGGAAGGTCTTAAGATGTTTTTAACCTGAATTGTAATTGAACCTTTACTGCTGCAGTTCAAACTGAACTCTGTGCTCTCTGCAGAAGTGGCAGCCTGACCGGCCCTTGAACCCATGATGGCTAGATACAGGTAGAAATGTATTAAAACAAAGCTTTCTCAAGGAATTTGTCTATATCACAGGCAGTTGCAACGGTTGTGGAGTGAAAACCCAAATTGTGTTCATTTCTTTAAATGTAGGATTAAAGTGTCTGCAAAATCCAAATGCATACGCACGAAAGAAACGTTCACTAATATTGTGAAAAATACCTGTTTTAATAATTGTATGTTGCATTTTCCCTGTACTGTGTCCAAGAGGGACAGAAATGTACCTCCAAATAAAAGATTTTATAATTATTATTATGAATGCTTTAATTGTTTTGTTTATTCTTATCTTTTAATATATTTTGAAATATATTTTTTGGCCTGAATTATTCCAGAAATAAAAAAACACAGGAGCAACAGCTAAAAAAATGTGTTGAAATTCTAGACTGAACATAAGAACAAATGAATATTAGTTAAAATATATATAAAATATAAAAAAAGAAGAGGATACACCTTTAAAGGAGTTGCTAAGATATACGTGAGGTTCCGAACACAACGTTATAAATAATAGGTATCAATAAAAAAATGGATTGAATGCTAAAATCTGTATTTTATTCTATATATTGTTTTAATAAGCATTTTTAAAAAGTCTGGCATAAATGATGTGCGTGTGGCTTAAATGTGATTCTCTTTCCTTCAAATTGTGCTGAAACGAAGCATAATAATTCCCCCACACTAAAAGCATCAGTTTCCGTAGAGTGCTTTTTAGAACAGTCATGCTGATTAATAGCAATATACATTTTCATGTATGAATCAAAACCCATATATTTGGCTGTAGGTTTGCAATTACTGTGAAAATCTGTACAGGTCTGTATTCTGCATCATCATGGAAAGGTTCAAACCGTTCATTCTTGTCGCTCAAAGCTCGTCTGGGGACGGTATGCCATCCTTGTGTTTGTTTACTTGCAGTGGCATGTTTCCATACAGAGTATGCTGAAACATATGAGATGTGCAAAGCGTTGGATGCTTGCTGAGCGTCTGGAAAGCTCTCAATTGCATCACATAAAGAAAAGCTTGGCTGATGATGGCCAGATTATTAATGGATTTTCTGTTGGCATGAAGGTTATCTGCAGTGATTATTACTCCCTAAAAGCTTCATTATTTCTGCTAGCAATAAATGCAAGCATCTCCCCTCTGAGATTGCTTAGGGTCCTTTCTTAAAGTTGGTTTTATATCAGTCATAAACCAGAAACGCTGGCCATGCTTATTAGATATACATCTTTTTCACCTCAAAACTCAAGTGGCTCTACCCTGAGGAACATTGTATTGCTCTGAGGTTGCCCACTCTTAGTCCAGAGGACCAAACTCTGACCTAAATGTCTTTTTTTTGTGTGCACATGCAAAAATGTTGATGGTTGATGGTTGATGGAATACCTGAAAATACATTTGCTGTGATATCATTGAAATTTGATGATATCCTTGTAGAATAACTTGTTTTGTTAAACTGTCGACATTGTGTTTCTTTGTGCAGTCAACCGCTACTGTCCTTCACACTTCATGTCACCTCCAGATTGGCTCAAGAACATTGCTTATAAAACTTCATATTATGACTTTCAAGTGGCTGAGTAGCTGCATACAAGCCAAACGTCACTAAGTGCAATACAAAGCACCAAATGACATTGTGGATGGCATACTGACCCTGAATTCTTGAACGGTGGATACATTTTATCTGCTGTAAGGAACCATGCTTCTCTGAGAAATTAGAAACAGAAAAAACTGAATATTTAAACCATTTGAAAGTGGGTGATGAACCCTCAGGCACAACATGGCACAAAAATATACAAACAATATTATAACAATAGAAAAAAAAACAACCAAAAATCTGAATATTATCCCCCTGTTTCGGGTCATAAATAAAAATATAGATAATAAAAAAATTCCATACACTGGCTTGCTCCTTTATGAAACAAAAAGGTTTGATGTTTTTCCAGAAAAGATTCTGCTGGTGAGTGCAACAGATACTTAGCTCCTTAATCTTTGTGTTCATTTCAAAAAGCTGATTATAGTGTCCTGTGCAGTTAGCCGTGTCTGCAATAAAGCTAGCAGCTAGGAACTACGCTAAATGGTCACTACATGGTTGGTCTCTAATAATAATAATTAAAAAAAGCGAATATGATAATAATGTTTGTGGCGCCAATCTATGTAGCATTTTCAAATTACAATTAATCAAAAGTTGTTAATAAACGTTTTAATCCAAAGCTAAATCACTGCTGAGGATGACAATCATGTCAACTTATGTGTCTCACTCCAGTTCAGTGTCCATTTACAGAGTCCCAAAATAGCATCAGTTTAAGTGACCCGTGAGTCTTCAGCTGCTTTTACTGTTGTTCCTAAAGGTATTACCAGACCACAGAGATTCGTTCTCAGCAGGAGGGGGCTGAATATGCCTTTTATTATTAATAAAGAAGTGACTGCAGTCATAGTCTGACAGCCCTTAAGTCCCACACTGGGCTTAATGTGCAGCGGGTGACATGCCGAGAGCAGAGGCACACACATACTCTCTCTTCATCCAGCCACAACCTGTAATTATTCATGCTGGCTAAGTGCTCCCTACTAGATATTGGGACCATTTGTTAGGAGAGTTTGGTTTTAGAGCAAGACAACTGGGAGTGCAAGCAAAAGAGTATGAGAATGGAAGGATATAATACAAACTGTTATAGGTAAAGTGGCTTTTCCTATCCTTTAGCCATGGCACTTAATTGATTCGAAATTACAGCTTGAAGCAGAGAAACAACACTATTTCATACATATTATCTATCCTTTTAACACCTGTTGTTTTCTGAAAAAGAAGACTTTGCAGAGATTGCAGCATCATAGTGCAGGTCTCTGCAATGACCAGACATGGAAGACACAGGAGTGTATCTCACACCATTTTCAACATTCTGAACAAATTATTGATTATTGCACTAAATAAGCTGCATTATTCATGTTAAGCGCATTGTGAGGTTTTCTTCTCTCTAACAAAATGTTCATTTTTTATTAAGTGTGGTGCGTTAGCTTTCTGTTTTGTTCACTAAGCTCCTTAACAGCTTTTATATCCTATTCTGCTACTGTATGTAAACCTCTTTGCCTCATTTGGACAAAACATCTCTGACACATTCGAAGGACAGGGATTCCAGACGCAAGCTGTCTGAAAGCATTTAACTCATTGTCTGCTTTAAAGTTTTCATACACCTACTTGAAAAACCTATTCAGGAGTCGCGCTTGAATTGTAATACAGTTAAATACTTACAAATTAGTAAAAATACAAAAGAAACATCTATTACCAATAAAATAGAACCAAAAAAATGTAGCCATGACAACAGTGGACTCGACGATGTAACACCTCCTGCTCTATTGCATCTTCTACTTTTATTTTTTCTTTCTTCTTATACTATTCAACGGAGGTATGCAGCAGTTCTTGACACATACCCAGATTTTGATCTAATTTTGATTCTCTTTTTGGCCAAGTGTGATGCTCTCATTGATGTTCTATGTTTTGTCTGAAGAAATGAATCAGTTTGCAGCCGTTTACTCTTTATATTTTATACGTCTAATCCCCAACAGAATTGTGTGACAATAATTTACAGTGTTCAACTTCATAATACCCATATTGTTCAGAGGTGAATCCCTGGTATGAAGAAACTGATTTTCTGGAGCATTTTGTGTATTCATGTGATGGTTTATGAGCTGAGCCAGATAAAAAGCAAAGCACTTTATCCCTGTGTTTTATATATTCAGTTCAACTTTAAATCAAACACAGCTAATATGCTGCATCTTTCTGGAAGCATCTCTGCATAAACCAAACAAAATAAGATTTTATGTCATAAAATAACTACATTACTTTGGCACTAATTCAAAACTGATGTACAACTCCATATAGATGACATTAACAAGTTTCGGTAGGAGTTTATCAATGCACATTCTATACTGATGTGCAATCTCTCATACTTTATTGATTACCTTGCATTTATATTAAGAGACATGACCACCAAATATTGGTGGGTGTGTGATAAAACTATTATTTCAGTTTTCCGGCAACATGAACAAAGGTGGCTCTAAGAGAGATCTTTGATCAATTGAGTCAGGATTTCATGAATATTTGTTTTTGAGATGTGCATCATTGTAGTTCATTATAAAGTTGTTAAAATGTTTGAAACTATTTTGTGGGATGACAACTGTGTTACTTTGTTTATAAAGATAAATCCTTGTCTTCAAATTAATTACATCTGTCTTTGTGTACCAATTAAAGTACAGTGTGTTATTGATAACCTGAATTAAATGAAGGGAGCCTCTGAAACTAAGAAGAGTGTTTCACCTTTAAAGTCTGGACACACCCTTTTAAGACATTTTTGAAGCATGTAATAGAAAATCAGTTGAATTAAATGGGTTTTCTGACACATTAAAATGCTATTCATTGACTGATTGATTCCTAGTTAACTCTCAATAACCAGAAACAAAATTTGTTCTCGAATGAGTTCTGTATTTTAGCTCAAACTGATTCTTGTCATGTCCCTTTTATAAAACTAAAATCTGTCCATGTGTTAAATGCAGTATTCAATTTTAGTCCTTTTTGAAAATATTGAAAAAAAACTGTTAAGTCATATTGGTTTGGAGTGAAATATCTGAAGCTAAATGATTGTTAGGTCTGACATTTTAACGATCTGTTACTTTAGAAAGAAGCATCATTTCAGCAGTCAGTAGTGAGATGGGTATAAAGCCCTGATTCATTGCCATTGGGATCTCAGAATAACAGAGTCACTGGAGATTTCCCATTCGTGAGTCCTATGACAAGTTTCAAAGAAGACAAATGAGACACTAATTACAAGTGCGGCATCTGACGGAGATAAAGAGAAGTGACTTCAAATAAAGACAAGTTAACAGATTTAAGTTCTGGGAATCTAAAAATATAGCCTCTTTCATCCACTTTTCATTCTATGTGTCTCCTTGTGTTTATGTTGTTTTAAATGTTGATCCAGAGCAGAAATCCCCCTAGAGTGTGCCAAAAGGCTGTTAGATCTGGTAAAACTCCTCCCGAAACTTGTTTATCAATTGCAAGATAAACATGGATGATGACCAAAAGTGCATAAAGAATAATCTAAAAAAAAAAACTGCATATTTAGGTGAATGAATGTCACTATATGAATGTCTATAAAGGGGCCATTTAGTATCAAAGTTGGACATCTTTAAACGAGCGCTGCACTTTTCAGAACTTTCAAAATGCAATATTTATCACAAGCAACTGTTTACCCCCTGCGATAGACTGGCGACCTGTCCAGGGTTTACTCCTGCCTCTCTCTGTAAATAAATATGGAAATATGTGATGTAGCGATCCCTTATATGCAACACACAGAGTCTTTTTTTTTTGCTTCCCAGACAGTCTGTTTGCTCTATATGTAAATGCAAAGTTAAACTGATTGGGATAAAATCTGTTTTTGAGCTACCTAAAAGCTGTAAATACAACTTGTTGCATGTCTCTGATGAGGGAACAACAATAAAACATGTTAAAAAGTTTCAAAAGTTTTATATATATTTAGGTTTAGTAGCCTGACGAGCAGCCAGCATTAGACAGATACGAGCTTGGAATTTTTGTGCGCAGCCATGATTCCAGAGGCGACCGATAACCTGAAATCAAGAACTGACATAAAGAGAAGGACGCTGTCTGACAAAATCAAGCCAAAGAGAAGCGCCCAGCATTAATGAGCCTTTTCATACCACAGCATAAGCGAGAGCCCGAGGGGAACAGAGTAATTAACAGCCCCGCTGACGAAAATCTCTGATACTTTTCAGAAGTGTTCACTGCTTTCACTATCCATCCTCAAAAGATGTTTTGCTGTTTTGAGTATGATAACTCTCCAGCATCAGGACAATAACAAGCCTCAGTGGTCCTCTACTGTCGTTTTGTAAGATGTGACAAAGGTCAAACACACACAGGCTGTGCACAACCAGTCTCTGTGTCTATTAGTGGTAATTATAGAGGGACATTAAATGGTCTTGATGGAGGAAGACCGCTTGAATCACAAGAGCAGACATAGTGGCTGTGACTACAGATGACTCCCTGGTTTGAAAAGAAACATATTAGTTCGCTTTTATCATTTCACTTGCACGTTATCTTTCCCAAATGTCTGCTGAAAATGGCCGATGTTCAATCAAAAGTGCCACGGTTTCAAAAGGTTGCACGGAAAAGGGGGCTGTCGGAGAGAAGGCTATTATCCACACAGCCTGACGACTTCTGATGGGCATCATGATATGAGAAACGTGTGCGCTAAGAAGGTATGAAATAGAAAATGTCACTGGGAAAACATGGGACTGATCAGAGATCATAAAGCTTTTTTAAAGCAATAAGAAAAAAGGACAATGACGCTTTGGGTTATCTGACCACTTTCATTTCGGAGCAATTAGTGTCCAGGCCGACAAGGTTGGTGAAGTTTCAGGACCGCAGAGAAGCGAGAGAAGACTAGAGAACAGGAACATGACATCATTTTGCTGAAATCAATGCCTGTGACCTTTGCAGCTTAAAAGATGGCTGCTTTTTGACTGAGAACTTGATAGAATTACACTGAGCACGAGTCATAGACGCGGATGAACCATTGCCCTTCTGGGCCAAACGCTTGCCATGGCATGAGCACAGTTCACAGCTCTGTGACGCATAGATTTTAAGTTTGCAGACACGAATCCTTGTGAGGCTTCAAAGAAAGTAGTTTCTTAAAATAAAGTGAAGTGTTTTTGTGTTGTGAACAACTATCTGGAAGAATGTGAAGAAGACGCACTCACTCCTGTTAAAAGAATTTGCTACATGAAAAATGCTCTTAAGGTGGAATTGATGCCAGCTCAATTCCGGTTGAGTGGGGATGGCACTCTGGAGAACAAAGCATGATACAAACAAACAATATCATCAAATATAGATGATTATCCTCTTCTCCCTAAACGATGCACTGACCATATAAATGGCTTCTTTCTCCATTGTAATCCATGGAGAATATAGTTAGAGCAGTACAACAAAGAGGCAGTGCATAAAGATTCAGAACATGTCTCACTGTACATGTAATGAAAAACCAAATTGGGAGAAGGTCAGGGGTTGATGTGTCACCAAAACTCACCAATAAGGCCATTGACTGACTCAAATCACCAGTATGTTGGAATGTAAATTTGGAATTGTCACCTCAATAACTGACTAAGATGCTACAAGTTCGTCACCAAAGATGGGAGTTAACACAAGGTTACAAGAGCAGAAGAACAATGGTCATCAATTCCCAATAAAACAAAAGTAAATCTTTTTTTTCTCAAGTGTCAGAAATATAATAAATGTGACACCAGCTTTTCCAGGACATTTGAATGTATGTAAATCAGATCACAACTTCAACATTCCCAAAGTGTTTCAAGTCAAACCCATCATGGGAAAGATCACTGGGACAGTTGCACCAGTGGAGATGGAGATTGGCTTCATCTTCACATGACTACTAAAGGCAAATTTTCAATCCGAAGATTGTGTGACAATGCACCTTGATCGATTACCATGAGCTTCAACGGGAGCTCACACATCTGACTGAATGAGTGGTGCCAACGAAAAAGAGACTGCCATATCAGACCGATAAAAGCTGTGGTGAGTAGGATGTAAAAGAACCGCTTCAGGGTCTTTTTCTTCAGACATTAAGCGTTATTGCATCCATATTTCCTCAACCCAGAGGAATAGCACCCAGCTGGGCAGCCATATGAAGACTTATGCGAATCTAAATTCGGATTTGTTTTAAATGTGTAATTTTAAAGGCTGCCATTTATGCAATTTCGGACCATTTAGAAATGTATTATTAGTCAAAAAAAGTATTTAATTCTGTGCTGTTCTGGCATCGCAGGAAGACATGATGAGATTTTCACCAATCAGTTTGAATTATTCATGTAGAGTATTATCTTGTCCAAATGTCAACGTAATTAACCATTATTTTTGATAAATAAAGCATAATAATATCAGTGCTTGACAGCCTGTATTCTGCCTCCTATTTGTTGTTTTCACTGGTTTGATTTGTTAATAACATGAATATTATCCCTTTTTAAGTGTCAAAAAGAAATTGGGCTGAGTGATCAAAATCAGACACAATAATAGATGATTTGTGACATCACAAGCTAAAATGCTTCTTGAAGGTCATTTTTCAATTTCTTTAGAAACAATGTAGTTATCTGTAAAGTACATATTCTAGTAATCCTAAAATTAATAGAAAAAAACGTTATGATATATGCAAACTGGTACAGACAAAGCTATTCTGAGAATGATAGATCAACAGTTCCCACAGACAACACATTCTCTCATAACACATTGCTTATTTGAAAAGCTGCATTATAGGTTGGAATTCAATTTCCCTGCTTTGAGCAGTAAATGCATGAACGGTTAATCAATTAGACTTGCTTAAAATCTGCTAAAGTCCACACCGCTGTGCATGTTCTCAGAGGGGCGGCTACAGCAGTCTTCAGTTTTAGTCCCTTATATTGTGAGATGTGTGTATTAACTCTACAACCAAACAGAACCATTAAAAAATAATAGTAATGATAGTATAATACTTAAAAATATATTAAAATATTATTTGGTTATGATTTTTATGATAAATGTCTCCATGTTGGCAGCTGACCAATTGCTTAAAAGAAGGGATCAGCCAATCACACTTGAGATTTTTATTGACATGCATTGAGAGGGAGTCTTTGTATGTTTTTATAACATAAAGTAAAATTATGAAGTACAGATTCCTTTTTATACTACTTTTATTTATTTCATTTTTTATTTTTATTACAATTCCAAAGACAAAAACAAGACATATAGTTAATGCTTTGGAAGTTGTGGATACATGCTTAACTTAACAGTCATGAGATCAACTAGAATTAACTAGAAAAAAGATCACTGCTTGACAATGATCCACGGTTAAGATATGTAAAAATATATATATATAAATATAATTATTTATACGACAAATATATATATATATATATATATATATATATATATATATAATAATAATAATAATATAATATATAATAATATATATATATATATATATATATATATATACATATTCATTCATTTTCATTCACGCTTATTCCCTTTCGGGGTCACGGGGGTCTGCCGGTGCCTATCTCCGGCACACATTGGGCGAGAGGTGGGGGTACACCCTGGACAGTTTGCCAGTCCATCACAGGGCAACATTCACACACACACATGCACACCTAAGGGGAATTTAGCTTATTCAATAAACCTATCCGCATGTTTTTGGGGATTGTGGGGGAAACTGGAGCACCCGGAGGAAACCCACGCAAGCACAGGGAGAACATGCAAACTCCTTCCAGGAAGGTCACCGGCGAGCCTCGAACCCACTGTGCTGCCCATATATATATTTTATTAATTTATTTATTTATGAGTTCACTAGCACTTGTTATTTTTCATAACCAGTTTGGCAAATTGGAGAGGGTATACAAGAGCAATTCAATAAAAAATGGGAAGAAATATTTGCATCATGTATTGTATCATATTTTTCAATGGTTATAAAGGGCAGTAATTGGGGTTAAGGGAACAAATACTTGAAGTATTTTCTCACATGTCAGTATATTTAATGTATGTCGAACTATATGTTTTGAAAACCATAGCAAGTTGGAATTTAATTTGATTTAATGAGCTATGTGCATTTTAATGAAATGAAACAAACGCATTCTTAAAATACTGTTTAATCTTTTATATATTTTCAGTTCGGATCACATTAAAGGACAAGGACGAATGCTGCTGATGCATTGTTGTGTTCACTTGCAAGGTATTAAACCACACATATTTTCTTTGTGAGAAAATTATAAATATTTACAGAGTTTCAGAAGTCTGCTACCCTCTCTAAAGCTAGCAACATGTTATCATTATTGTACCAAATCATTTCCCCACTAATGCTGCATATTTTCAACATGACACCACACAGTAATTCCCCGGTGGAATCCAGTCAGGCTCTTTTCATCTCTGGAAGGAGCTTCCAGCCCGCCACCATCCTGCTTTCAGTTGCCGTCTGAAGTACACAGAACTGAGGTGCTTATTTACCTCTCGCAGCCATCATCTTCATGTCAAAACCACTTTTAAACTCTTATCACTTAATCTGCAGGAAGACGAATCAAACTGCACGGTAAAATGAAAAATGTGCTTCATAATGATAGTGGCACAGTGTGTGATGAAAAGCAGAGCAGCACAATGGCACTTCCACTGACAAGTTCATGCTAACATCAACAAATATCTGAAAAGCACAATATGGGACTGTTATTTTTTTAATTTCTTATCTCATTTTGAACTGAAATGACAGCCCTATGTGGGAGATGTGTTTGCAGAAAACTTTCATCAGCTCACACTGGTTTCCACGGTAACGATAAAGGATGGCACATATCACAGATTCCTGGCTCACATTGTGTCCATTATAGCAGACTAACTCAATAAAAAGGTGTCACTTATGACCAGGAAATCCATGGCAAAACACAATGAAGACTTCAAATTAATCAATAGTTACAACCTATACAAATACACGGCATCACCAAGCAGCGAATCAAACACATCAAATCATGTTCATCTCTAGAACAACTGAATAAAAATAGCACTGGTCTCCAATATCAACAGTGGGTAGCACTGTGGCCTTCCAGTTAGAAGGTTACCAGTTTAAGGGTTGCCGGCGACCTTCAAGGGTGGAGTTTTTGCTGTGCTTGCGTGGGTTTCCTCTGGGTTCCTGGCTATCCCCCACCCAACCCCTCGAAACATCTGGTTAGGTGTTAGTGTGTGAGTGAATGTGTGTGTCTGTCAGTTTTGTCTTACAGACCCCAAATCAGTGCCATCTAATGGGGAAAAGACAGGATACCCTATACAAGACCTGTGATATGGCTAGTGTTTTTCAAAATTCTAGCACTAAACGAAGCACAATTAAATAAAAAGTGTATTTTGTATTTTTTTTTATACACATTCAGGTTGGTTGTGGAATTATTGTGTAATGTAATTAAAACATTTGTAAAAGCAAAAAATAAGAAGCTAGGGCTGTGCAAATAAATGATGTCAAGAATTTGCCAAGAAAATGGTTCTAAAGATAATTTATTAGAGCAAATTGTCGAGTAGTAAAAAAAAAAAGCCCAGGACTTCTAAGGGTTAAAGACATTTTAAATGCAAATTTTACTTGTTAATTGTTGCATGTCTCAAAAATAGGGCATCTAGCTGTTTATGCTTTAAGCTGAGCAGCAAATGTCAACTTTGCTTTCTGAGCCTGAAAGCATAAAAGTTTGAAATACTGAAAAAGTTTGAGAATTAGACAGGCAAGTACACTAGATAGTAATAGTTTCTAACAGCACTGCTCGTGTATTTTTAGCCTAGTTAAACACACTGCTACTTTGATTTTGCTGAAAAACATGACTTCCTCGAAAATGTTTTGGGTATTCTCATTCGCAGTTCATTCAGCATGCTGTCTGAGAAAAATTATATTAGGATCCATAAAATGTTTATGATTCCAAATGAGTGTAAACTGGCATCAAATATGTTTAATTCCCTCCATAAAGAGCTTTTTAAAATATGCACCACACGTTTCCAACTTGATTTATCTCAAAGCTAACATGTTTTGTCAGGTTACTTGGCCTTGAGCTAAAACAGATATGGGCTCAGCGATAAAAAAACAAAAGACAGATACACTGACAGATACTGAATGTTTACTTATATGAAAGAAACTATTTGAATTCATTTCAATGTGGCGGAGTGGTGTGAGACCTCCATCCGCATTGTTATTTTGGAAATGTACAGTATCTCTCAATCTTGAATATTAATGAATGTGTGAGTTTTCACTTGCTAATTGTTGGCGTCTCATAAACAGAGCAGCTGGTTGTTTATGCTTTAAGGAGTGCAACAAATGTAAATGAGATTACTTATCTACTCTGCCTCATTTGCCTGCTTTTATCTGGGCCACACAAACCAAATGACTAATGTGTCAGAAGGCGAAAGGCTTATAGGGGTTGAGGGGCACTTTTATGACAAGCTTGCCTCTGCTTTTTCACACATGGCTGATATGTGGCAGTGAGCAGAGAGTCTGTAGTTATTGTAAACCCACCAGCTTGACTCCCACCGGCTATACAGTATTGGCAGCATCCAAGGAGGGGGTGTCTATCTCAGCTTGGTTAATAACCGATGCAAACCAGGGCCTAATTAGCCCAGTTTGTTACATGGGTTTGTTTTGCCAAGCTGCTGTTGGTGGAGAGATTATTTGTGGTTTCCATTTCCTCATTGAAAATGCAGATTTAGAAAAACAACAACAGGAAGAAATGTCAAGGCTTCCCGGAATGTTTGGATTCTCACTCTCAAGTGAAGATGCCGAAAACAAACAAATAAATGAACAAAATTAGTTGAATAAATGAATAAACGAACATGCAATAAATAAAAAATCAAAAGGAAATTGTGAATATTGGCGAATTTAACAGGTGGCGCTGGGGTTTTCACAGAGCAAGAAGTATAAGTGTGAAACAAACACAAATAGTTACGAAATAAATAAATATAAATGTGAACTCAAAGACTGAAAAGTACCATATACACACCAAGCCGTTTGTCTCTTCCAATATTGACAACCATCCTCTTCATGCCATGTGTTTCCTTTCCTTGTGCTTAGGAACAACAGAACATGTCTACACTGTAGCACTGCTCAACTTCATGCACCAAAGAGTACATAACTAGAGAATTTGCCTAGTGGTAAATATAAAAACAGCACAATTTTCGTTTTCTGGCAAACAAACCGTGGATAGCAGCAGCTACAGATCCACGTCTACTTCTAGCTCCAGAAACACTGAATGAAAACAGTGGAATCCATTGTGCAGCAAGTAGGTTGGTTGACTAGGTTAACATTTTTGAAAACCATTGCCTTGTTTTTGAGCAGGTAAATACTTTTTTTAAATAGTGATTTGAAAACATGACTTAAGGGTTAGAACTATATCCTTATGTGCCTTTATAGGATGTTCTAGCCAGTGCTTCTTAAAGCTTTTTGGATTTTGAGGAAATAAAACAATGATTGGGTGGACATTTTTTGGGCAAACCTTTGTGACCTGTCATAGAACCAAGTTTTTATATTTTTACCAATACAAAATTATGTATTTTTAATATGAACAAATGAAAGAGGACATTCTCCTGTGTCAGAAATGCTGTGAACAGCCGCCATTTGTATAATATTATAATATAGAACAGCTGTTTGAGACATTATACGTAACCCTAACACATTGTTTATCCAGCAATTTATTTTACTTGCATTAAATATTGATATGTAGATGGGTTACCACCACTTATGTAGGTTTTACAGGGTAAAATATGAAGAAATCTTATAATAAAAATACATTCTGACTTATGCTTTTTATTCCGTATTTATTTGTTTGCCAAGAAATCAAAACAAAAGTCCTATATTTCAGTGTATGAAATAATAAAAAAAAGTATTGATTGATTTAAACTGTGCTCTCCAGTTCCTGAAATCAAACCGATCTTCTTGGAACCAGTGGTAAAACATTACAGTGCGAGTTTTTACAGAAATGTAATTTACAGAAATGGAAAAGCAATTTGGTTTTGTGTGGGTCAAGGGTCCATTTCTTCTCTTCATCTTGTGTCTTACCAGTGCAAGACCTGTTTATTTCTTTCTTTGATTACGGCAAATTGAAGACAAGGATTACTCATGGGTAATCTTTTATCAGCAGGATGCTTAAGGATTACAGCAAGTTCAGCTGGTTATTGCTCATATTTTTCTCTAGAATACAATGCTGTAATCCTCTTTGGAAACTATGTTTGTGAGCTTTCAACCAAGGATCCATGATCATTTGGCAGCTACATTAAATAATAGAACAGTTTCCTGTCAGGAAAACCATGGTCTGCTCAGGACTTTTTTGTTGGAGAATTTGAAAACCTTCCACTCAACGGGTTGCCATCATTTCTGAATCGACTGCTCCTGTTTCGGAGATGAATTTAAATTCAACTCCCATTGTCCTGTGGATCTGCAGAGATTGCACTTTGTATTTGCTGTAATTGACACACTGTTAGCATTTGTATCAATTGTTTGGTTCAAAGACTAGTGTAAAGAATTTAATTTTG
This sequence comes from Danionella cerebrum, assembly GCA_007224835.1. Classification (NCBI taxonomy): domain Eukaryota; kingdom Metazoa; phylum Chordata; class Actinopteri; order Cypriniformes; family Danionidae; genus Danionella; species Danionella cerebrum. The sequence continues at coordinate 347,042 of SRMA01000827.1, forward strand.
TGCTAAAAATTTAGATTTCCCTTTGTAAATCACTTTGCAGGAACATTTTTACACCATCTGTGCCATTTTGTTCCAATGTAGGGTCATTGTAGTCAACTGAAGCTAAGGTATCTGTAGGCAATATGCACATGCACCAATACCACTATATGCCATATGTGGAAGGCCTTCCTAAAGAGACGTGACAATGTGAACCAATAAGCTACTGCTCTGGGTATTAGATGAAATAGTGAAATTAAAAACCACCCAAGGATTCTAAGAGACAGTAAGCATCCATCACACCAGCAGTAACATCTGGAGCTGGCAGGACTCTGTAGGGTTTTGCATGTCCCATTAATCCCTGTGAATTCCCCAGAATTCTTGGTATTTTTGAGTAAAATCGAAAGAGACAGAGAGATAAAGTTTCTCAAAAGCTTTGTTCCAACATATCAAACTGCTGTAAGTATTTACTTACGTTCATTGCTTAAAATCATTCATGTCCATTGAAATCTACCACTCAAAACTGAAAATCAACAAAAACACTGTAATGCATGCAAACACACGCAATATGTTATAGTTAAATTGCACGAGGCCTTTTTTCATTGTCCTCACAAATTTTTAAATGTCACAATAAACATAAAATGTAAACATGTGTTCTCAATTGTTTGGGTTGGATACGCTTCCAGACAAAAATTTGTTTGAAAATAAAGTTTAGGTTGGACACTAATTTTATTTCATTTGTTTATTATCTTTTTCCATTGCTTTATTTTCTTGTCTGCTGTCTAGGAAGTAGTAAGTATGCCTGTGTCTGTTAAGATCCCAATAGACAAAGATGTAGTAATGATGGTTTTATTTACACACAGGATATGTATTAGTTAACCTTCATTTATTGATTTTTATACATTTTGAAAAAAAAAATAGATTTACAGATCTAATATTGTAATGTAAATATAATAAAAATATTTCCAATGGAATCATGTCAAGGATCCAGTGTCCACAGAAGAGAAAGAACCAGCAATCAAGAGCACTTCATTGAATCCACCTGCAGTGAAGCAGTCAGCCAATCAGAACACTCGTCCATTCCATTACGCCCTGTTAAAAGGCTCATCATCACATCTCCTTAGTTGTTAGATCTACGATTCACACACCCTGACTCTCCATGATTGCTCTTAGCCTTCTTGGATCTCCTCGTATGTTCTGTGTCTCTATTCTGTTCTAACCACTCACCTACTACTCTACCTCCACTTGTCATCTCAAAGGTCACTGTGGGTTCTCGGGCTCCTGGCACCTCCCCGCTGTTGGCTTCCAAAAGGACAATACAATGCTCTACTACATTCCCAAGGGATATTGTTATTCTAATTTTGTAAATATTAACACAATAATTGTGTTCTTATTTATCCAACCTTGCAAGCACACCTCAGCATTTTTCCATTAATAAAATAAAAAGGAAAAATCTGTGTGGGGATTATTTTTATTGAGGTACTCTGATTGAGGTATAACTAAATACCTCCTTGGATTCAAGCACAATTTCTTTACAAAAACACAACGTGTTTCAATATATGGTACATCCTAAAGGATCTAGTGCATCGTTGCAGCGTGCCTGTTACATAAACACAACAATCAGTAAAGAAAACTAGACGAAGAAAGAAAATCTATGATGCTTTGACATGCTGTGACAAAATGGAGATCTTTAATGAGGTGAGTGTTTCGCAAGCTCTTCCTCTTCATCACCGTAAATAAGGCTGGTGTTCGATTCCAACAAGTCAATGTCAAATCACAAGGGATCAATCAAGACTAACAGGCAAATGAGAACCCATTTGTAAATTGTTCAAAGCTCTTCGCCACTGGATTTTCTGGAGGGATAAGGGATGTGTCTCAGAACCAGTGATCTCAGATTCAACAACACCGCCTTCGCTCTCTTTCATTGCAACAAAAGAAACCAAAAATAGGCCGTGATCAAAGGCACATCTGGTGGGAGATAGAAATCAACATTGTTCGATGAAAAAAGGTGGAAAAGATGATATGAGACGGTATGAATCCCATGTAGACGCAGTAAAAACATAGGGTCACAGAGGTTGGTGCCTCACTGGCTTCTCCACAGCTTCCATAAATGTTTCAAACATGCTTGGTTTGAAGGCAACAAGACAGAGTGAGCCTGGTGAATGCTGATGTTCTTTCTTTGACATGCCAGGGGAGAGATGGTGGGAAATCAGAGATTCCGAAAGCGAACATGGTCAAACTGAGTCCATCCCTCCACCCAACGGCTTCCCCAGCTTTAAAGTAGGTCACACGTTTTCCCTCCTTTTGTGCTTAGGAAATCTGCATGCAGCGTCTAATATGTAGAATTAAATAACGCCAATGGCTTTTAAACAGCCTCTATTTTGAGAGACCCTCAAAATAACACAATGCAAAAATGGCCTAAACCTGATTTCCATGGTTTCACACATTCAAAAAAACATATACTACATCAAATCTGATAATAAATACCTAAGAGTTTTCAAGCATAATGATTCACCAATTTACAGCACAATCTGTCCAAGACTACATTTTGTTACTTTTAGATATGATGAGAACATTCTCCTTGCATGTGAGATGAGATGTGGAATTGCTTTGCTGTGCTACCGAACACACTGCAGGGTTTCGCTTGACTGCAACGTGATGCTTAACCATTCAAACAATCATTCAGAAGCATCTCTCAGTGGTTCTCAAATAAACAGCTCTATCATGAATCTAAAGCATATGAAAATACATATCAATTTTAACAACAGAATACGTCAGATGCCTTGGTGTTCCTAGTTCAGTTTAGTACAACTGAGAGTTTCCTGGAAATGGCGGTAGCTCAGAGATCCGGGGCTGAAGCAGTAATTGAGAGGCCGAGCACAGTTGTGTTTGTCATGCCAATCACAGTCATCTGCTGGAAGCTGGCTGCGAGGGACAGCCATTACTGCACACACTTGTGCAAATCACAGAGAGCCCTGCAATCCTGAGAATGAACAGAGCATGGCAGCTGTTTAGCCCCATAGTGTAACATGCAATCCCAAAACAGGTGTCATGGAACATGTTCCAAATGCACCAATGGAAAACTAGTGAAGCATCATGAATTTGGCTTTCTATTTTAAAAGCTGCAGCAGATGCATCAATGTGTGTCTCTTAGGGTGTTGCTACTGGAGCTGGAAGCAGCCATCATTCCTAATGGAAATGCCAGCTAAATATTGGATGATAAAAACCAGGTCTTTGTGATCGTATTATTAGATGGTTAAGCTGCTGTCGTTCTGTTCCAGTTTTGTACAATGTTCACAGGTTCCTGGCTGCTATAAGTAAATGAATAAACACTGTAACCAAATGCAACACTCTTTAATCCCATTTGATGTCTGTGGAGTTTTTATATGACACTAAATGTTAAATTGAAAGAAGCTGCTGTGACAAGCCAAAAAATTTTCTATAGTGACAGACCAAAAGTGAGTGAATAGCCTGCTGAGCGTTTGCAAGCATCTCCTGGGTGACTGAGCTCCTTACCCTATCTTACCTTAAGGCAGCACCCAGCCAACCTGCGGACTCATTTCAGTCGCTGGGATCTCAGCTCCTTCTTCACCACGATGGATCAATACACCGCATTACTGCAGATCTCTGCAATCTCTCGTTCTATAGTCCCTTTACTTGTGAACAAGACCCCACGATACTTGATCTCCTCCACTTGGGGGAAATCACATATCAATTCGGAGGGAGCATTATACATTTTTCTGACTAAGAACCATGGACTCAGATTTGGTGGTGTTGATTCTCAACCCAGCCATTTCACATTGGTCTGCAAACTGCCCTAATGCACACTGGAGGCCCTGGCCCCTTACTCGTGAACAAGACCCCAAGATACTTGAACTACTCCACTTTGGGTACTGTGGAGTACTTTACCGATTCAACTACCATAATGCAGACTGGAGGTCCTGGTGCAAAAAGCAGAGATGTTTTTTTTTTTTTTTTTTTTTAGATATGGTAATTTTCCAAAAAATTACCAGACTTTTAATTTTCGAAAAAAAATCACTATGGTAATTTTCCAAAAATTTATCAGACTTTTAATTTTCGAAAAAAATCACTCAAATCAGAACCAGACTTAAAAAATGTGACTGTTTTTTATTTATTATTTTTTTTATCTTTTCTCTTTACATTACTCATTTAATGCAATGATAAAGTATATGTTATTTGAAATTTGAATTGAACCCACAAACAAAAAGTGTCCTGTCTGTGATACAATTAGGCAGATCAGTGTGTTTGAGAATACAGGAAAAGCTTCCATCTCTCCGCTTCCCTTTGATTTCAGTCATGTTCAGCATGTAACCCAAATGAGTTTCATTTCAATATTTACTGCAAGTACAAAAGATTAATTGATTCTTTTCGGGACTACCATTGACCCAAGCCACCAGATCTTTGACTCTGCTTTAAACCAACTTCAGAAACAGAAAAAACATGTGTGGTTAGTTCAAATGTTTTCTTCATCTACTTGCATGGATAGCCCTGTGCTGAGCTGTGAGTGAGACGCGATGAAACCTGGTTAGAGATATCTGCACATCTGTCTTAACATATTGCCTCTCTCTCCTTGTGTTTGGATGAAGCACACACTCCCCTTCACATCATTTGGACATGCGTCTGTAAATGCAGCTCCAGCAAAACTAGTAAATTACCGTCACAGGTGAATGATTTTCGAGGTGACAAGTATTTCCATTTTCATCTTGGAAAAGCTGATAATAAAATCTTACAGATGTCAAAGGTTTCCTCTACATCACACCCTAGTTATTTGAGGAAAATGCATGCCGCACAGTATTCTTCAGTTTTTACTCCTCTCTTTCTCTGTCTCTTCCTCTTTTACTGTAATAATTGTTATGTGTTAATTGGAACAGACAGTGAAACATTTGAAAACCACAAGTCACCAAATCACAAATAATCTGCACCTAAGAATTCTAAAAATATAAAAAATAACATTAAAGCTAGACTTGTAGATTTACTGAAGAAACTAACGTGGCAAAGTTGGTTCTACTATGCAATTTGCAGCCTAGTAACAAGAGCTAGAAGAGCTTTATAGCATGTCTTTATATGGTAAACACAGAACTACGGCGTGGTCATAGAAAATCACAGAGTCAGATATCAAACTCCTTTCTTTAAGGGTTTCTTAACCTAAGATACAAATATGGGGATAAAATTGCTATTGTAAACAGTTCGGATAGTAAGGAGAGGTCATTGATGTAATAATGAGTGATAAACTGTCAATCAAACTCTTGCTTCTATATGATTTTCTGCACCTGAGATACAAATCAGTAGAAGTTGGTTGCCAGGGTAAACTATTTGGTTGGTAAGCATACAATTTATGTTACAATTTTGAGTTCCAATGCACATGAGTGATATACTCTCAATCAATTGTTGCTGAGGTCTGCAGATAGTGTTGCTAGGGTCAACAGTTGTGTTGCTATGTTGTGTTCAGAGATGTCATACAAAAGTCCCATCGTCACTTTGAATCTTATAACAAACGCTTGTGTATTTAAGGACTTCTTAACCTTGTTATGTGCCATGGGTCACGTTTAGTTTGATTTCAAATGTTTTTGAACGTATTTGACTATGTTTTGTGTTCACGAGGAGTGTGATTAAAATCAGCTGGAGTCCGATGATTCTGTCTTCATCGATGCTGATTGGTGCATTCAAAAGGGGCAGAACTCTTCTGATCAGAGAGCTCATTCCACTTGTCACCGCGTTAGATGCAGAGCTCCGAGTTCCAGCTCCAGCAAACACCCCCTCGATAATGTTTAGTTCCATATTTATTTGAACAAGATCTATGTTGTTGCTTCATTTTGTTTTTGTCAAAAGTTTTTTTGCATTTAATAATTTGTTATTGTTTGGTAAATATGGTGGGGTAGGCCTAATTGATTTCCAAAAGATCTTTTTATTAAGACGTTTAGGGAAGTTGTGTTGTAAGTTTACTTTTTTTGTCCGTTAAGGAACTCAAGGGTTTTTTCGGTTTATTTTGATGTGGGTTTTATTTGTTATTTTGGCCTTTCTCCACCTAAGCCCTTTTATCTTCAATGTTAAATATTTGTTTGCAGATAAATTACCAAAAACTGTAACTTTTTCTGCTTGGATTCATTTGTGTTTGGTGTTTTGTTGACAGATGTTGGAACACTATTTTGTTGTGAGCTTTAAGTATCATCCACACTCTCGTCCCCTTTAAAACGAGGCACAACTTTTTGCAGATATGGTTGCTAGGGTGAACGTTGTGTTTTTGTAAGGGTGTTATTGATGTTATATTGAGTTCCTATCCACATTATGAATGATCAACCCTTGTTTCCATATGGTTTTCTGCATCTGAGATCCAGATCTGCAGATGCGGCTGCTATGGTAAACAGTTGTGTTGCTATGGTGTGTTTAGTGATGTCATACAAAAGTCCCATTGCCACTTTAAGGACTTCTTAACCAGAGATACATATCTGCAGATATGGTTGCTAGGGTGAACAAAAGGTTGATAAGCAGGGTTTAGCGTAGATATATTGTCAATCTATTGTAGCTTCGCTACTATTTTCATAACCTGAGCTACAGATCTGCAGATATGGTTGCTAGGGTAAACAATTGTGTTGCTAGGGTGTGTTCAGAGAGGTATCATACAAAGGTCCCGCTATCACTATGAGTCACCCTCCATGAGATTTTTAAGCTGAAGCACAGATCTGCATATATGGTTGCTAGGGTAAACAATTTGGTTGGTAAGCAGGGTTAGTATAATATTGACTGCCCATACATAGTATTAACAATATAAAAAAGGACAGGATTAGACATGTGATGGACCCTTTAAAAGACCTTCAGGATAAATCTGAACCAAAACAGCAAGCCAAGCCTACTCATCCAAAATCATGGTCTGACCTCACAAATGCCATTCTGCAAGAATCTCCAAAACTCCAAGGGCGACTCACCTTGGGCAAAAAGCGTGGGTATACCCTGGACAAGCTGCATATCCAAAATAATAATTAATTTGAACAAACCTGGTGCTGGAGGGAGACACAGATTGGCTGAAGTAAACATGGCAGCCAGGATCTTAACAAGCCATCACAGCCGTGACAGGAGGGTCTCAAAGCAAACAAATGTCTCACTCTCTGAGAAAAGATATGAATGTATTCCAGGCCTTTCCCTGCTGTCCCCGGTGTAATTCCAGTGCAGAGCAAAGGTACAGCACACATGGATCTTTTTACTTATTCATTAAGCTGTTTGAGCTGTTAAAGGACATGGGCCATCTTCATAGAGGGCATTTTGACATAACTGAACACATCCACGAGTGAATCCAACTGTGACTTTATGGAGACATCGTGTTCCATCATGTAAGCAATACGCCTCAGGTGAGAAGCCACCAAAGAATAGAACAGAAAGAGGCGAGTAAGAGCAAGAGAGACACTACTTAAGTCTAACCAAGAACTGATCTAGTGTAATGGGAAAATGTGAACAGAAGTCCAAACGGAATCCACAAAGGGACAAAGAAAACTAATGACTATTTTAAATTTCAGCCTAGACCTTTAAAGGACACCAAAATGTATAACTTTTTAACTCTGTTCTAAAATCAGATGAATGAAGCGGCAGAAACCAATAGCTGCAGCCACATCATGTGACCACCTCAATAAAGCAACGTATAAAATACATGGATACTGATCTAAATATCTCCAGCAATCGAAGCATTCCACATTGTGTTCACAGCAGTTAAGCTGTTTTTTGTGCTCCAACACAAGTCTTTTCTGCTGCTGAGCACTAATGATGAACAGCTCACTCACGAGCCCCATGTTGTCTTCTTGATCAATGTTATCTGCAGTTTTTCTGAGATATTCATTGCGCGGCCCACACTCGTCCACTCATTGTGTCTCACTTGAGATAATGTCAGTGGAAGGGCACGAGGAGCACTTTCATCCCTCAGCACTCCACAACCGCTCGCGCTTTTCATCAAGCACACACTCACAACATGGAGAAGCTTGCTGAAAGGTTATCTCTAGCCTTTAAAGATCACTATCAAAGTCAACACCACTTTAAGCACACTATACTGACCTAGAACAAAAAAGTGACAAGGAAACTATACTTGACAAGATAGCATACTAAAGCCGCGTCAGAACAAGGAACTAAACATCACATGAACAGTTGCAGAAGTTATCAGAAGGATGTCTGAGGAGGGCTGTGAAGGCAGGTAACAATGTACTCAAACCGAGACGAAAAGCCTATTAGTTTGAAGCTCTGAACTCTCTGAGATGTGTAGAGCTGAAGCAAGAACATTCGAATTTAACCTTCCTTTTGGGTCAGGGTTGGTTATTACCAATGTATGTTCACGTAATCAGGTAAATGATATACCATCCAAATAGTTTCTTAGCTCTTGGTTTACGTTGTTAAGCTTTTTTTATCCATAAACAAATGTTGTTTTTAACATCATCAGTGTCTGACTCTGTTCGATATATATTAAGAGAGAGAGAGAGAGAGAGGTAAGGCAGATACCACCTGTCAATTTGCAAAAATGTGTACTTTAGAATTATTTTCCATTTAAACTCGAAATTTTGGAATTAGCAAGCTGCAGTTAATGTTTAACCAAAAACTTTAAGGAACTTTATCTTTAAGGATACAAAAATATATTTAATAAAGTACTGTAGAAGTATTACCAATTTTGACTTTCAATTGAAGCAGGAAATAATTATTAACTGTTAAAACTGAAGAAAGAAAAGCAACACTTCTACAAACACATTATTGATTATTTTCTTCAGACGGCAAATCTTGTTAATAATGTTTTTAAATATATATTTGTGCTCTCAATTGATTAAAGCAATAACAGTATTTATTGCTACAATTTGTTCAATTCTTTGTGATTAATCTCGAGTTATTAATCTCGAATGTAACTCGTAACATGTAAATATAAATAAATAATGTAAATGCAAGAAAAATAAACAATTTTAATTCAAAATCTGATTATCTACTGCGATGGCCTGGCAACCTTTTAAGTGTGTCCAGGCGACCTGTCCGCGCCTTTCTCCCTAAGTAAAATAAAAATTAATAAACATTAAAAATGCTACTGCGTAAAGAATTTAATTTAGTGTGGTTGATTTGCAACGCTTTTTTGATTTGCTACAGTGTTGTGTGTGCACTAATTGTCCACCGTACACGCCACCTTTGCGATCGACCAGTAGATTGTGATCGACATATTATTTTTTACAATGAGCTTTTACAGTAGCTCACAGATAAAGCTAACGCGCCCAGGGAGTTCCTATAATCAATTCAAGGCTTGGATACAAGTTATTGCGAGTTAGTGCAGAACTAAACAGCAAAATATAAACATGAAAGCAATGCACTGTGAAAGCTCCCCAGTGATAATAAATTGAAGAAATAACTGGATATTTTGCAGAGCTCCATGGGTCTGAATGATGAGCTGTCAGGCTCTGTTATGACATATCACATATCACTGATCAAAGGTCACCTGTTTGACAGCTCTATCATAACCATCACAAATTGTTATTATCTCTCATGACAGCATCAGTTACAACCAGCATAAAACACTCTCTTGACTCCCAGCATTGAGCTTATGGAAAAATGCCAAGCACTCATTACGTATAATATGATGATTCCTTTTTGTAATAAGCCGTGACAGATGGTCTGTGCTCCAAATGTTGCATTCTTTCTCCACTGCTTTAAGCTTTATTTACAACCCGCTGACCCCATCCTTAATTTTCACCACTGTTTTATTAAACATTTCCAGCACAGTCAGTTCAATACCTGTTCATGTAAGAGTGCGAATCAATTTTACTGCCCTGACTGCAAGCTGTCGTGAATGAAATAAAGGACTAGAGTCAGCTCAAGGTAACACACCGTAAATCTTTGACAGCTATAATAGAAACGTAGATCGTTGTGGAAACACATACTGTAAGTTGTCAGATAGAGGGAAAAAAAGCTTTCCAGCAATAAAATTAGGTTTGCCCTTCTGGTTCCTGACATACCCAGACATGCTCCTGGTTCCCTGCATTTAACGGTTTACACGCACTGTGATTTCCAATATGTTCGCTATAGTAAAACGGAGGAGGATAGAAGCAGTCAAGCATTTTATATGCTCAGAAAATGGCAGTCCACATTTAGAAAGCATTTTGGATTTATATGAGAACTTTTATTTTGTATTTCATTTTTTTTTCCATAGTTAAATCAATGTAGCTTGAATGTCCAATGTACTGGACACAGACAATGTGTGAATAATGCAGACGCTATTTTTTTAAGTAACAAAACAAAAATAGATTTAATTTGAAATGCTTGTGATATGAGGTTTGCTGTATGTAACTCTAAAACAGCACACGCTGCCAGTGTCAGTGTTGATGTGTTCATTTGGTTGCTGGAGGCAGTGTGAGACCTGAATGACTGACATGATGACAAACCACTTTATTCAGACATTAAATCTCTGTCTATGCAGTCTTACTTTTTTTTAAATCACAATATCTATCTTAAAGGAAGAATACATTTCTAAATAAAATAGAAAATATGCTTTGTGTATGCTATGTAGCAGAAGTTTAAATTTTAAAACTTTTTAAAACTTCCATTGAGGGAAAAACGCATTACTTTATTATTATAGAGTACAAAAATTTGCTAGAAGAGCGTAGCCAAACAGTTTAATGAGAAAGCGACTATCTTGACGAATTTAAATGACCAAGAATGGTTATGATCCAGCCCAGAACTACACAATAGGAACTTGTTGATGATCTAGAAGCAGCTGGGGCCCTAGAATTCAAGGCAACAAATGAGTGGCACAAGTAGAAGCACTAAGATCCTGGAGTGGCCTCGCCAAGATACAGATCTAAATAGAAAATCCCATTAAAGAAAAAAAGAAAAGAGGGAGCTGAAGGTTGGATTTGCTGTTGCTTTCCTGTGGCTCGGCGTGTAGAGCAACAAAAAGATCATGGGTTGAAACCAGAGGGAAAGCACAAACTGACTAAATGTGTTAATTCTCTGATATGTGCCACTTGAGATAAAAATGCCTCCAAAACTGTAAAACAAAGGGTACTAACCAGTGGCTAACTACAATAAATGGTTGACTTCTGTTATGTCAGTCATGCTACCGTAATTTTTTTATGAAGTGGTCAAATATTGTATTTATTTCAAATAATTCAAATTAATTTAGATTTTTTTATGCACTAAATGCAAAGTGATGACACATAACCAAATTAAAATAAAGTCATGGCAAGACACAACAACAACATTTTCTCCCAGACAAAAATTTAAAAGCAGGAAAATATACATATGCTTTCTTATTCTTCCATCTTTTGGCACTTTTTTTTTAATTTACACTCATATCTGCATGTTTGTTTATATCTCAAAGTTAGTCGTTTGTTTATATCCCATAGGTATTTTAAATGATATTATTTTCACATTCTTTTTCGCTGCAACTACATTTAACTACTGTTGTACCTGTACAAACGTGGGACAAATAAAATTATGAGGTTGAAGTTGAGCAATCGTTTGGAAAAAAAAACCTTGCATTTTACAATAAATAAAATCCCTCTATAATTTGAGCTTTTATTTTGGAAGAAATTGTTGACCTGTACTTTTGACAGCCTGAGTTCTGAAACTTTTTGTGTTTTTCCATAGCACTATTTCTGAAAAATATTCATACATTTCCATTTCCCAAAACACGCAAGCAATTCGGAAGCAAAGTACAGTGGGATTGTAAAAACAATCAGTGATTTCACTCCTACAAAAAAGAAAAATCGGGTACATCCGATCCATGAGACTGCGTGGAGAGGTAAAAGATCCTTCCTGCCAGAGAGCTATGGGAATATTCCAATTGATTAAGGTTTATTTCAGGATGTCGTGCCCCTCTTTGATGCCTTGTTGTCTGTTTTGGAGACAGACGTTACAAAAAAGACCACCGATTGCCATGAACCACTTGATTCTGAGCCCAGATTCCCTATTTATATGAGGAAGTAGCACAGAAGAATTCCACAACTTTCACAGGATGCTAAAAAACAAAAATAATAGAACTTCTCCAAAAAATTTTGACCTTTACATTATCAGAATAACTGTAAACAGGCCAAAAATACCCCCAAAACGACCAGGAACAGAAACAAAAAAGAAGCTACTCTGCTATCAGCCGCTCGTTTCAACACTCTCTGGCAACCAGCACCTTTGAAATGACAGTCTCTCCCACTGTAGTCATGGGATTTAAGCTTGAGTGCTGGCAACTGGATGCGTATAAGGATTTTTCTTGATTAGCACATGAAGACACAGGGCACAAGCTGTGATGGAACCCCTGCAAGTTTCTGCAGTGAACAATACTCTGCAAATCGTTATTTGATGCTATGAGAAAACATGAAACGCTCTTTTGTCTGGGACTTAATTAATTGTCTTAGAGCTTGACTCCTCTAGTTTCCGCTTAGGAATTCAAAACAAAAGACAACCAGATGAAATATAAACTCTCCTATATTGAACATTGCTTATGAAAAAATGCTATGGGAATCAGTAATGAACTCCATCCAGTTTCATTTGAAGGGTTATCGGACAGAACCATTTGAGGCTTCCTTCGCTTTTGTGTGATTATTGATTGTCCAAAGAAAGGCAACGTAAACAGGAGCTAATTAGTATTCCTGGGCCCTTGTTAGGGTGCTTTTATTAATCTCCCTGAGCCACGAGGAAATCTTCACCTTGCATACTGAATAAAGCCCTGGCTCGTGTCTCGAGCAAAACAGCGTTCATAGTTCTAATATTGAAAATGATCATGGATACAAATGAAAGTGGTGATTGGATAACATTGACCCTTAGCAGTTTGGACAAAAAAATTCCAAGCTAGTCACCTATTAGGACTGGGAAATGACAGTGTGAGACGGCACACATGTAACTGGACTCCCTTGGGAGTGTGCGGCCGCTATATATCAGGGGCGTTGATGAAACCCAATGGCATGGAAGGAACAGGAAGAGAGAGTGTTCTTGAGATGTGCTTGTGAACAGGGTTCCATTAGGACTCCTCTGTGCTCTATTAGCACTGTAGGGATCAAGACAGCTTGCTCATTGTTTACCCAGGCTAATAACTGCTTTCTGCATACTCACAAACACTGATTACTGCAGTCACAGCGGGCGGCTGTTGGAGCACACACTTTACAAAGCGCCACATTCATTCACTATTTTGACAGGGGTGCATCACTAGTGCATTAGTGGTGTCACTTCAGAGTTTGGCATGTTTGCTTGGCAAATTGGGTCATTTCTTAGGGCTTCAGTTATGGAATTGAATTTAAATGTTTTCTTAATCTTTAACCCCCAAAGGCCCAGTGTTGCCATATGGCAACATTTTTTACAACTTAGGGAAATCACACCTAAAAATCTCTCTATCTTCAACAAATGACATTTACAAAAAGAATGAGTCTTATTGTTTAGCCTGGTAATGTCCTTGACTGGAAGAATATTCAAACAGGCCTATTTAACGGACCACAAAGTTAGTCACTTTATGATTTTCACAAAGCAACTTCACCCTGTTCCTCAGATGTGAAATAAAACAAGATTTATGTAAGTAAAACACCTCCAGTATTTTTTTCTATGTAAAGTAAGATGTAAATATTGCCTTGATATCATTGTAGTTCTCAGTTTATACATTATCTCTTATTTCTAGCTACTTTTATTAATGTTGCCATCTCCAGAATTCCCCTATGTACCATCCCCATTCAGTCGATTGCTATTCCTCTTCTATATGTCAAAAACTTGCACATACATCAGTTTTTTTTATCATTTAAAAGTTTGTTACACAATCTGTGTCAACTTTTTGTAATCAAACGTTTTAATTACACATTTTTTTAATATATTACTGGTTTATTTCAAGTAAGCTCCAAGTTTCTGTAGCTTATAGAATTTCTATAGCTAATGTATTTCTGTTTTCCTAATCCTGTTTTGGATTCCTTTTTTCTGTATGTTATTCCTGACTGAGGGCAGTGTGATAATATCTTGAGGGATATGGTGCTTTGTCATGTAAAATAAGGGGCATAGGCAATCAGTAGTCAGCAATAGGCTATAGGTAATGGGCAATTAGAGAGTCATCCATAGGCCAATAGGCCTTCCAGACGGTATTGTTTGAATAAATAGGTTCTTTTAAAATATAGAGTATCAATGTAATCTGTGACGTCATTGAGGCCATCCAAATCGGGGAAAGTATTAAATGGTGTGAATGAGTAAAACCGCCAACTTTGCAATTCTGGAAGCGGTCGCTGTGTGAAATCTTCTAAAATGTTTTATCACAATAAATTAGTTCAGTAGTTTGCATAATTAAGAAAAATGCATTTTTATTGTACTTCTATTTTCACAAGTAACAACCAGTAGAGGTGAAGTCACATAAACAAGACAAGCAGCTGAAAAAGTCGATTGACATCCCCCCAAAAAAAGCTTTCATTGGCATCATTAGACTGAAAGAAAGGAAAAATGTTTTCTCAAAGAGTAAAGTTGTCAAAACGATGTTCACAAAGAAGGTCTTCAATTTTATTATTACTTCTGATTATTTGGGTGGTGTTTAACAGTACTGATTTATGAGCTGCTCCAACGTGAAGAGGAGGTTCATGGATGTAAATATTAACAGTAAAGCTCTTCTAGTAGTTTTGGGGCTTTGTCAAAGATTATTTCTGATCTGAGACAACTTTACTATTATCAAAAGATATGAAGGAAGAAAATTGTGATGAAAGATACCAAGAGAAACTGAATATTTTAGGAATAATGACAGTGTCTTAACACAATCTTCATTGCCTCTGAGCTCCTTCCTGTATCAAAATCACTGTAAAATAGTCTTCTGCAGCAACTTTTGACTGTGAGAAAGCACATCTGAATGGGGATTGATGAGGAAAAAGTCAGATACTTGGCTGCTCAGATACAGGTCGCTTTTGAAATAAAATCAGAACTGATTCGTTTTGACTGATCTGATTCTGGTCGCATTAGGCTGCAGTCTGAACACAGTCAAAGTAAAGAGAAATAAATCACATGTGGCCTTTATATAACGAGTTTCAAAAGTTCACGATACCGCTCCTTCCTCTCCTTTGCTAGAATCGCGGATCTCTATCCGTTACTGCTTACATAATACGATCATACCACTAATCACACTCATAATACAAGACATGTCCAGAAAAATGAGCTTGTGACCTCAGTTTACACCTGATATCTTGTTTGAAGCTTCTAGTATTTGTATTTAAGCATCTCCTTGCTCTCCAGGAATGACATTGCCTACCTGAACTCAATCATTGCTGGACAGTTAAATTCAACGAAAAAATCGACTTTGGTTTACACTCAAAACAAGTTTCCAAATTAATCCAGTTACCTCAGAAATAAACTTCCTGTTTGGCACATATCTGAAATGCTGTTTTGGTCATCCTAAAATTCCCTAGCCAAGGTCTATCGTCAAAATGGTTGAGGATTATCACCTCCCAGATCTGTCTTGACCGGCTGAGTTCCAATTTACGCGTACAAAAGCAAGATGACATGACTGCATGAAGACACAAGTCTCTAATTGCAACAACTTCCATTTTTCTTTTGATATCCGGTGCAGGTTTATCAGGAAGTGACGATTTTGGATGGATGGAAATATTTTACATGATATTCTACTTTTGCACATGAATTTAATTTTCATCTTTGGATGGAAAAATGTCTATTGTGTTTTGACAAAAATGTATTTTTGTTTTCACATGTCAACAAGTGCCAGCTCTTATTTAGTGGAAAATGATTTTGATAAGCCTGTGCGTGATTTGTGTGTGGAAGAGGCAAAAGCCATGCAAAGACCAAATACAATAGTAAAAACAGTGTAAAAAAAACAAAAGACAATAAATTCAGATACTGGAAAAATCACAAGAGAAAAATCTTAGCCAAGCACATTTCTAAACTGTAATTTTACATTATTAGAAACTCAGAGTTTGACATAGAACCAAATGGTTTCATGCACACCCTTTCTTGGGAAAGATTGCTCCTTTAATCGTGGCATTTTCAGACCGAACTGTTCACAAACGTAATGTTGTAACTCACCTTTTTTATGTTAGTTTTAATTGACGTGTTTTATTGTATTTGAAACATTCAAAACAATGTAATGTATTAGAAAGTACCACTCCATGTGATGTTTAGAATTAAAAAAGAAAAATACACGTTCACTTAGATATGCTCATTTAGTTTTCCCAAACATTTTAACCAAGCATGACATAATTGTTTAACTCACTTTGGATTTTTAGCAACTGAACTTGCGAAATGATGACACACCATGACCTTCTTGAACATCTGCTGGGTTTTGGCTTTAAAACAACATATATGATGATTCAAGCTTATCATGGGGCCAAAAACAGTATGGGCTGATACAGGAAGTGAAAGCTCTCCTGGTGAAAGTGTGAGGTTATGCCGGTCATTAGCAATAATGAAATTCCGCGAGGTGCTTGACTGGCTAGTGATGATGCGCTGCTGCTGTTTGGGAATGCTTACTACAAATGTCACCTCAGCATGCCACCTGGCAATCTGCCCTCGCTCTCAAACATCAACAGAGTCGTGCTCTGCTGATCCATGCCATGCTTTGACCACAAATGTTCTCTCTCTCTCCGCCTCTCGGAGAGAGCCCTGACTCAGTTATATTTCCTCCAGCAACTCTATAAAAGCCCAACATGTAGAACGTTTAACGGTTGACTAATGCCCATTTTCTTCAAAATTCACATTTTGAAACTAGCGTTTAAATCACTATGTTTATCTCCTGACTCATAATATGACCTCTGTAGCTCTCCAATGCTTGATTCTTACATTCTTTAGCTCAACTTGTTCATCCGGAAAAAAAACGACTTTTCTTAAATAATGAAATCTAATATGCCTTTTGCTACTTTATCTTTTAAATGAAGAAAAAAAAGATACATGTTTGACATACCCAAACAATTCCTCGGAGCTACTTCTTATCTTTCACCCGCTTGGCTCTACGATTCCACTGGTTACAGTGTATTAGCGAAAGAATCAGTTGAAGTATGACCACAAACCTGAGGAGGAAAAAGCCAGTGATTGGGCACAGAATGGAATTCACCATTCCAAATGTAACTCAAGGAGCAGTGGGTCAGCTGATTAATCTCTTTAATCTTAATGTTAGAGATAGAACAGGAAGTTACATCACAAACAGGAATGTGCAGACTCCATCACACACCTCCCTTTATTCTGCTTATACTGTGGGAGAGACATGCAGCAGGCTGTTTTCGCTCAGGAATTTCCCTTCCCCTTTCCTCCTCTTACTCCTTTGTCCCTCTCTCTCTATGCAGCTTGTTAGCTATTATATAAGATACCTTCTTAAACCTTACGTCTTCAAAATAATGGATAATCACACTATTTCAATAACAACAGCAACTTTTATATAGCTGTTCCGTTCAAAAAAATGTAAATCACATCACATGCAACCATTCCACAATATATCTCCCTGCCTCATGTCTATTAATTACGTCATCATGTAATAATTAACATATTCAGTAGCCCTTTACTTTGCTGTTATCACAGCTAAGAGGCTTCCATTAATATTTCAGAAAGTAGCTATGTTTCCAAATCCTCGGATAGACAGTTACATAGTCTGCCTTTGACCGAGCAGAGTATGCATTATTTAAGTATCTCTTAATGGCACTTAGGGAGGGGAAAGAATTGAATAAACTTCAGAGGAGGAAGGACTAATTAAAACAACCTTTTTATTTATGCACATCCTCTGCAGTATGTGCGGTGCAGGATGATCCAGGTGGAGAGAGACCTGCTAAAGCTCTGATGGATGGTCCGCCTTTGGGCTGACGCGGGACGGGTGTATTGATTACACCCGCTGCCAGTCTTTCTAAGAGCTGCCAATACCGCCATCAGCCTACCGTCAAGCAGCACCCAGCCAAAATAAGGCATCAAGGGTGCATCTTGAATTAGGAAGATGCTGTGTTCCCCGTTCCCAGACCCCTGGGAGGAAACAGATGGAAGCTTTGCCATTTGCCTGATGGAAAAATAAACCTCGGCTGCCTCTGTCACATCCACCACAGGCGTATGTTGCATTCTTAATATGCACTTCATTTCTGGGTTTTAGAGGTTTCCGTTTTAATAGAAGACGCGTCTTTGAAAATAAATCAACCACTCATTTAGGCTTTGTGCCTGCACTTTATCCTGTGAATGTACTTTTGATAGCGATTTATTTTTATTAGAGGCTGTAAAATACTTTCAGCTCTCAGTCAGGTTTGTGCAAAAGCTTCATATAACGGCGTACTATAGAGAAGTACCGGTGGTTGTTTTTAATAAAATAGTTTTAAGATATTTCCATTTGCCGGAGTCTCACGAATAGATTCTCAATACATCAATGTTTTTGTTAAGTGTTCATTTAGGATTTTTAAAAAAGCTCCAGCTTTTCTACTGTTTCATCACTTATGAACATATATTGTTTCATCTCAGACCACATCTGTTTGAGCTGTATCTATGAATATTCAAAACGGTTGGCCAATCAGAGCAGTAAACCGATCATTCCAAAGATTCCAACACACCCATTGAATCTGGACATTTAGGAGAAGGTATAAAAAAAAAGGCTCATAATGTTTTAACTTTCTATACTTTTTTCTTATTAAAAAACCCATACCAATAGACCTAAAATAATAAAACAGAATGAAAGCATAGTTTTAATAGAGACAAAATGTTGTTTATTTAAATTTTAAATGTTTTTTAGGATTTAAACTGAAGTTCCATTTCTCATTTTCTTTTATGGATGCATTCAAAAACTCTTTACATCATGATACAAGTGCTTTTTTTTGACTGTCAGAATCCAATATTTAAGAATATTTTACTGTAGCATTTTTTTTGTTTTTCTGTCCTCAAATTGTTTATTTTTCCCTTCAAACAGCAGGTTGGTAAAAAAATTATATTGGGCTAATTTTCTGGTTTTGACTGCATAAAAAACTTCTTTAACTCCTCACAGTAAGTATTATTAAGTGTCAGAGTTCAAATAATTGGAATATTTTACTGCAGTATTTTTGTGAAAGTTTGTTGTGTTGAGCACATTTTTTTTTTCTTTGGGGGGGGGGGGGGGGGGTACCATAGTACATTTCCGCTTAGGGCACCCATTTGGCCAGCAGCTGCCCTGAGTGGCATACAGTAGAGGATTATGGCTGGCTAGGTTCACTTTAACATTCAAATACGAGTTCTATGGACATTGCTTGATATCAAGAGTTTATTGTAGAAAAGAAATGTTGTTTTATTTAAGCAAGAGAGTCATGTCCATCAATAAATATTTTAATTTAAGCTTCACTACAGCATGGTTCCATATTATTTCTCTAACCCAGAAGAGGTCCACCATGCTGCGTGACAAGCACACCCCCAGCTCAATTCAGTGTGTACATAACAAATCTTCACATGCATGACTGATCAAAAAATCGGTTGTTGTTACAGCAGTGACACTTTTTTTTTTTTACTGAGGCAGCAAAAATAGCTTCTTTCTATGTCTTTCTCTTTAAAATGTGCAAGAATCAACAAAACCAAATGTCATCTCAGTTGGTGAAGATTGGGAAGAGCATGATAAAGATGTTTTCAGGTATGAGGTAATTATTCATCATCGTTTTTTTTTTGTTTTTTTTTTGTCCACAGCAGCATTTTGTATGAACTAGGACACTGACACTTTACAACACAAGACGAGGGTCCGAGGTCACTCACTAATGTCTCTCACACAAAGGAAACATGCAGCTGGTCTAGAATAGATCAGTGTGAGTGAAATCCTTTCATGCAGCGGGCCGATGCTGAAAATCTGGGAATAAAACCATCAGCCAGCACACATTAATTCTGTCAAATAACTCCAACCATAGAATGTACGATTACAGAGCGCAAACGGCAGTGTAATTACACGATAAAAGTTAGACAATTACAGTCTTGCTCTTTCTCGGTACAAAACCGTTGGCATAATCACATGCAAATTACCCAGGAGCCTGTAATCGGGTACCTACTTGAATGGCATTGTGAAATCATCTGGGAGCAATATCTGTCTAACTTCACGTATTCAGCTGTCAGAAATGGCACAAATGCATGCGTAAATGAGAAATGGGAAAATTACAAACACTATGTACAGCATGTTTAATCTCTTTAACACGTAATGGAGAAATTAACTGTTTGCTGTAAACTGTTGAGTGATGAAATTGCATTTGTCATTCTTGCTTGAGTGTTATATGAGTTATGCAAACCATCGCACAATTTACCCTAAAACGCACAAAAAATAGTATAAAAGCTTCTAAAATACACCTGCCCAGCTGAAAATGAGACTCAATTTTCCAGCAATAGCGGGGGCTGGTGCCATTTAGACACGTTTTTCACCAAATACTTGGAGCCGCAACATATCTTTGAGATCTAAACGAAAGAAAATAATTTATATGTGCTTTGTTTGAGTTTTTTGTAAATACATCAGAGAATGAGTGTTTTTTTTTTCAATTTCAACCAATCACCAAATTCAAAGTTGGTGTTCAGCAAAGAAAAAAAAAACCTAAACAACTCATTTTAAGTTACTTTGAACTCACAAAACAATGCAGATTTGCTCAAGTTCATTTCATGTACTTTAACCAAAATACGCTGCCTCTCCCAACATTATAAATCTTAAAGTTGCAACAATTTCTCTTCACTTTTAAATTGCAATCAAAAAATGGTTGTTTAGGTTGGTTTGATTCTGATACAGGTGCATACAACAAAAATATAATCTCATTATTAATATTTTTCCTCATTCATATGAATTTGGCTTTGCAGGTCTCTTTACACAAGTGTGAGTGCTCTTGCATTTTGCATCAGGGATGGTTACCGTTGATGTACAAAACTGTATAGTTTATCATGTTCTTGGTACATTGTTTTTGGGTTTTATTAAAAGTCCTAGCAAACATGGATCACAAAGGAAACAACCACTTGGTTGCAGAAATCTAAACATTCCTACAACTTATATTATGTCAATTCTTGGTTTTTCCAAATTGTCTCAATTTCTACGCAGCATGGGAGGCACATGACTGGATGCTCTCATCGGCACAAACTTCGAGCAATCATTGGACAGCTATTTAATCCGATAAAAATGGAACCTGACTTTGGAATGCACTCTCAAAACGACTCAAATTTGAACTGATCTGGGGACTGAGACCCAGAGCAGATATAGAGAGTAAACTGGACATATAGTGGACACTAATTATACAGTAAAAAATAATTCTTGATGGACAGCAATAGAACTATTAGTCCTGATAGTCTTCTAAGCTTGTGACAAAGTTTGAACAGAGTATAATCTTCAGGACTTTGAATGATTGTCTGATCATCTAATCCAAAATTCAGATTGAACTCCATTCCTCAAACTCTGCCTTGCCATCAGTCAGGGTTCATCAGCAGCCAAATCAGCTCAGTCACTGCCCTCTCTTTCCTCCTGACGCTGGCACTGATGGAGTGCTGGGCACAGGTCAGTGCAAGCTGCTAGATAGATTATCCAGCTCTCTCTTATGTTATCCAGCCCCAGGCGCGACAGACAGACGCAGCACCCCCCCCCACCTTAACACACACGCACACATCCCACAGCTCCATTTACCTCTTATTTTTGACTTCCTCCACCACTTTTTCCATTCAGGGAGGCAGGGAGGGAGTGAAGCTTGCTTAAAAGCTTCAGTTGACATGTGCTTTATGCCAGCACTCAGGGCATTATGGGTTCTGTGTGTTGAGTGAGTGCTGGAAAATGAGAGTGAATCAAGTAAAGTTTTCTGGAAGGGCAGCAAAAAGCAAAACTGCTGCAAGAGAATAGAGTGATTGATGTAAGGGAACAAGAACACTTTAAAGCGACAACACGCCAAAATCATACAATCCAGCGTTGCGATTCAATATTTAATGTATTTGAAATAATCTTTCGAAAAAAAAAAATCTTGTGGAATATCACAATAAAAGTAATGTTTATGAAATTTGCATTAGAAAATACTCTTGTTTTCTTTTTCGAATATAACATAATAATATGCAAAAGCTGGAGATGAACAAAAAAAAGTTTGTTGAACATAACAAATTACAGAAAAGCCCTTGAGGGGGAAAACCTAACTAAGGCTTAATGGCAATGAATAAATAAACAAAGAAATAAAAAGAAAGTGCCAAAATTTCAATATGCTGAGTGTCTTTTTCCAATTTTTTTTGTATTTTAACAAATGTCTTTTTAATCTCTCAAAATTGTTTGACGTGTATTCAGCTTTTGAGAATTTAATAAACTGCTAAAAATTGAAAAAAAAAAAAAACATCAAATCTAATCAAATATATTCACAAAAGAAAAGGAAGTTTTGGAATAAAATCTTGAATGTTTACGGATGAACTCATATTCTCTTGCATTGGAAGTGTTATAAGCATCATTAGTCAGGATTAAATTATAATTATTGTGTTTTAAGGATTTTGTACTGGGTCTTTTTATAGGTTTTTTGCAAACCCACTGGTGGAAGACAACAGCTCTCTGATAAAAAAGAATAGCTCTTTCACACGTGGTTGTTATTTCACAGGCATTTCAATGTTTACATTGCTTTAGCTTATCTTTTTAACATTACATGATCATTTGATAAAAGAATCAAAAGAATATTTTAATCCATGTGTCTGGTTCACAGCAGACGTAATGCGTCGCAATGACCGTATAGCAAACAGTTTATTGCCTGACAAAGAAAAGAGACATATGCAAGAATAGAACAGAAAAAATAAAAATGTAAATCTCAAATAACACCACTGAAGCAAGCTTCTGATTGTTTTGACAGAAATCCCCTGTGATGCAAAAGCTGACGAAGTTTCACATGCTAATTTCACAGAGAAGAGTCATTTTTGCAAGTTTGCGTCTCTCTATTTTTCACCAGCAGATCACAGGGGAGCTAAAACTGAATATAGACACAGTAAACACTCTTCCCCCAACACACTCTTCACACATACACAACACATGCTAAATAACGGAAATAATTCAACACAAACTCCCTGTTATTGACAGAATTGCCTCTAGTGATGAGACAAAACCAGCTAGCAAGATTCAGAGGCAAAACACAAGCTTTATACACAAGCTTTTTTTGAGGCTTTGTTCATTTTTGGGATAACGAGATGGCTCTGCATTTGGAATGTATATAAAAGGTGGTCTGATTTAATATGCAACTGAACTGCACGAGTTGTGAGTGTTCTGTTTAAGACTTTAAAAGTGGTGTATATTCAATTTCCAAGGTGAAAAGGCAAGATGAATCCTCTTTAGGTGACCGTATACTACACTGCAAGCAACATGAATGGTTTATATGATTAAACTAGAACACGCTCAGCTCCTCTTTTTATTATTCTTTAATTTAAAGAAGAGTTTTACTAATGTGTGCTCTTCCAACCCCAAGCAATGGTATTCGTCAAAGATTTCCTCAAAGGTTTAAATATAATTAATTATAGAGAAATTAATACATGGATATATTCCACTTTATTCCATAAATAATTGACTTTTTTTTTATTACATTGCCTCAAATTGCGAATTTAAGTAAGGTTCTGCCTCTTTGCTCTACAAAAAACAAGGTAAAAAAAAAATCTGGTTCTTTGGCTCGTAATCATAGCCGAACCTGTTTTGATGCCATTTAACCCTTCGAAGGTGCTATTTAGAACAAACCATAAAATACATGAAAAAACAACTTTGGCCAGCGTCTGTATATAAAACATTAAAAACAGCAAAGAACTGCATTAGAACCACAAGTACCAAAATGGCTATAAAAATTTCTTTACGCTAACAAATTGCTATAACAGTGCCCCCAAAACCACAAAGAACCAATGAAGAACCAAAAACAGCTTAATGGCAAAAAAGTGGTATATAGCACCTTCAAACCTGCAAAGAACCAGTGAAAAAAACAAACAAAAAAGAGCTAAAGAGGTTCTTTAAAGTCAAAAAGTGGTATATGGCACCTTTAAACCTGCAAAGAACCAGTGGAAAAAACAAACAAAAAAGAGCTAAAGAGGTTCTTTAAAGTGAAAACGTGGTATAAGGCACCTTCAAACCTGCAAAGAACCTTTTTATTAAGAGTGTTGGTGATGAAGGAAATACTTTTGTCCTAAACAAATTGGATGGTGGAAGTGGAAGGTGTGACGTGATATATCAGATGTTGCTCATTGACATGTGTATTTTATTCTGTGTTTTTGTTGTTGAAAGCACTAAAAGCACATCAGCACAATGACCAAAGGATGGGTGAGAATGTAAATGATGTATTACCTCTACTGGCTACAAACTCTCCGGGCGATTTCATGAGCAAATCAGTGGACAATGCATTTTTTCCTCAACTATTATTATTGAACCAGCATATCCAACAAAGGAGGGTAAAGTCAAAGGGGAACTGACAGAATTCCGGGGAGTAATGGTGAAGCAGTTCATGGGAGGTGAATAAAGAAAAGCTAATTCCCCTTATCTAAACCTTCAATTGGGTTTTTAATTGGCCATTCAAATATTCAATTACAGAGGATTTGAAAAGCACTTATTTCTAATATTTGACCTTCCATTACGATGGCAGGTGTGAAAGCCATTAAAAGAAAGCAATCCTGTTAGGGAATGCTAAGCAGACCATTGCTAACAGAGGGCTTGAAATCTGTTTCCGGATCGTTTCTGAATGTGACTGGGTTTGTATACTTGTAAAAAACTAAACAAATACATTGTTAGATTAAATACGCACAGCTAATAAAATTATGATGGTGTAGTGTGTAAGACTTCTGCCATAAAGAACACCGTTTGATACTCCAGACATAAACGAGAGGCCATGTATCGTTCTGAAACATCGACATCCGCACAATTTTTTTAAACATTATGATTGCCAAGATTGCAACTAGCACAGGTGTGGGTCACTGGAGATACTGCCTTCCATGAAAGTGACACATGTTGGCTCTTGTCTGAATTAATTACAAGGTATACAAATATATATTTATATACTGTCGAAATCTATATATATATATAAAAGAGAGTTTTAGGGGTTCTTTAAAGTGGAAAAGTGCTATATAGCACCTTCAAACCTGCAATGAACCAGCGACAAACCAGTATGATAGATAGATAGATAGATAGATAGATAGATAGATAGATAGATAGATAGATAGATAGATAGATAGATAGATAGATAGATAGATAGATAGATAGATAGATAGATAGATAGATAGATAGATAGATAGATAGATAGATAGATAGATAGATAGATAGATAGATAGATAGATAGATAGATAGATAGAGGTAGGTAGGTAGATAGATAAATACATAGATATATAGATGGATAGTGAAATCCAGTTATTACTTGAAACAAAAACAGCTCTGTAGGAGGCTTAAATTAAGTTTACAAAGGGGTAATTAGAATAATTGACCCGTGGGCAAAAAGACGTACCAAAGAATATAGATTTTTATTTAGAATTTTGTAAATTAAAAATTTATATATTTTTTGCCTATTAGTAATAATTTGCTTAATAGTGTATTTAATTTTGAACCGTTTGAAATAACACCATTTTTACTAATATCAAATCAAATTAGTAATGTATATTGAATAACACATTCAGATGTGTTTGAGGGTGATGCAAATTTATGTATATATTCAGAAGGCAGACCCTCAGCTTTCAAAAGAAGAACATTAACACCTTTATACAATAATGTGTATAAGGTATTTAAACATGAATAGGATATTTTGATTATGCCTGTGGGTTTGCAGTTTCTGAGTATGCATTATTCTCCTTAATGACGAGTGAATTACAATATCTGGTCTCTGTGTGTGCTATTGCTTTGATTATTTAACCTCACACAGTGTTCCTCGTGGTGAAACGTGTAATAATTTAAGACGGCCCCCAGGCTGGACAAACACAGCTATGAATCCTTTAGCACTTTTCTGGCTAATGAGTCCATGTCCACCCCCTGTATAAATCATTTGGCTCTGTCTTACAATTAAAATATGTTGAATTGAATCGTATAAATCAAATTAACTTCATTGATTCATTTGCAGGTGGTTGCCACACTGGCAGCTAATGAAGAGACCTCTTCAAATAGAAGAGTGCACAGGAAGCAGAGTATGAGAGAGCGAGGGTTTGCTATTTTATCATGCATTTTTCATTTCTAACGTGGTCCAATAAATGCTTTTGCAATATTAACAAATCGTTAATAATGACATATTGTAGAAAGAACAATAACACTACAGTACAACACTACTACACAGTTAAATCAACTCCACTCAGAGTGTATCTGGTCCAACTCTATATAGAACAAAATCAATTCTGAGAAAGAGTTAATTATCTATTTTCTATTTTTTTTTATCTGTACAGGAAATTGCAAAATAAAATCTAAATATTCAGAGACTATTCAGAACCAACCCTCCATAGCAACCTAACATTACGATAGCAACCATTTTGGCATACAACGTTTCCGCTGAGGAAAGTCATATAGACACGAGTGTTGGTTTGTATTACTCATTTTGGCATGGGGAACTCTGTATGATGTCAGTGACTCCTCCATAGCAACCAAAAGTACTACCTTGGCAACCATTACATTTCACTGATAAAAATACTTTTAAATGGCACTTTTGTAAGCCAACGTAAAAGTTTGTGTACACATTTTTCCCATTTAAAAAAAAAATCAAAACAAAATCATTTTGTTATTTAATACATCACATATTAATTTATTTAATGTTAAACATTTTTTAGCTTTTTTATGTATTATTTAGTTTTTTTTATTATTTTAAAAGCATTTAAAATGTCTCTTTATTTTTAAACCAGAATAATTACTTTGAAAAAAAGAAGACATCAGGTAGATCCAGGTTTTTGCATTAAATGTCAGTAAAACTGCATCATTGTAAAGCATTAAGCTAGTCTGCTAGTATGCCAACCCAATTATAACCAACACTATCTAACAAACGGGCAAAACTTGCGACACTGAGAGTTCATCTGGGACCAAACTGAATGCATTGAAACGGTGCTAAACTTTAAATGAAGTTACATATACACGTGTCAGAGCTGAGAAGAGGTCAGCGTGCTAAAACGGATCCCAGGAGACCAAAGGAGCATGGCTAAGTGTGCACAAACACAACCTGATGTAGCAGGTTTGAGTCTGAGGTGCGAAAATGTCCAAAAGTGTGATGGAGAGGGACCCGAGCTGTAAAACGCATCCCTGTCCCATTCATTCAGCTAATGCAACGATTGGGCTAATGCTTGTAATAGTACACCCGAGAACCATAAAAGGTTATTACTACACTGTAAAACCTGAAGACCAGATGGGATCTTTCATTTTACCGGCACGTCATTATGAAGAGAATGCAAGAAATGTGAATTTTTCTACTTAATATATGTTAATATCAATGGCAAATCATAACCTTTAGGCCTTCAGTCGTTTACGTAATCTAGCAAATGACTCTTAAGCAGATGTGTGACGACAAGGAGCCATCATCACTCTTTTTCTTGATAGGCACTGAGGAATATTAATTACTGCTTTTTCTTGGCTGTCGTTTTGAAGAGATGCTTTAGAACAGTGACATCCAATTAGTTCAAGTAATCAAGTGGGTTTTGTCAGGTCAGATAAGTTTCCAGGGATGTACTTTTTATCATGACATGAGTTCATCTGAGCCTGAGTTCTGACTGAAATAACATGCAGCGACCCTGGGTTAAGTTCTTCGAATGAAATGCTGAAATGATTTGTCCCAAAACAATCCGTCAAAAAGCATTTTGAAAGATGAATCAAACTGTGCTGCCACATTTTTCAAAACAACATATTAAAGTTGCTAGCTTTCTCTGAGGGACAACATCCTCACAAAATATGCTCTGCGAAGACACTTTAAGCGCTTTCTCAAGATCTCTCGGTGGAAAAGACATGAAGAGGATCTTCTATATTTGGTACAATATAGGTCAGCAGCCCTCGGGTAAAGGTCAGGCACCAGAGAGTACTGTACGGCCAACTCTGAAAGAAATCAGAGAGCCGCAGTAGACCCATAGGACCAGCTTAGTGTGTTTAATGTAGTGTGAAAAAACACACTGGAGGGCAAGAGAGGGAAACAGAACACCACACAGATAATGAGCGATGTGTATGCTCTGGAATTAAATCATCAGATCATGAAGAGGAGAATTTCACAGTGCTGCCACATGTCACAGATTAAGTAATAGATGAACAGTTATTTTATTTTTTTTTTTTAAATAGACTGATTTACACTGCCCAAAGCAGACATGTCCATCCCCATTACTAGTTCAAAATAACTAAAGATATGAAAAACACTTTATTAAAAATGGATTATAATTAGCAATCAAATTACAGATTTCAAAAAGCACAAAACACAACTGACAATTTGTACCAAACTGTCAGTTAATAATAAGAAGAGCTCATAGAAGAGTTTATTTATATTTACAAAATCAATTATAATTATATCAAAAATATTTTTCAAGGTTGGACCAATTTCCACCAGCCAGGAACAGTGAATGAAAACGTTCTGGTGGTGATGTAGTTCTGCTGTCCTAGTGAAGGCATGATGGAGCATCAGCATTTTAAAAGTACTTTACTACTTTATAATTTGGAGTAATAAATTACAACAGTTTAAAACAGTTTTTTTGTGGCAATACTTGATATTATTTAATACAAAACCCTGAATCTTTTTTTTTTATTTTAACAAATATTTTTTTCTTAAATACAGTTCACAATAATTCTAGAACAAACTTGAAATGGTACACATTTTTTAAAATAAAATAATAAATCAGTGATCAATATTATATTGTATATTTTTGCTTTACCTCAAAAATTGAGAACAAACAGATTTTATGTTTTGTGACAGAAATCAAAAGTGTTGAGAGAAAATATTAATTTATAAATCACCCCAAAAAAACAAAGACACTATCAAAACAATGTGAAAATTATATAAAACATGCGAAACTCTCCTAAACCTTACACACTGCTCTTGTGTTGAGCTTTTTTGTGAGGCGGAACTTTGAAAGACACAAGCCATCTCACAGGTTTTGTACTTCCAGGGGTTATCCATTCTTTTCACCACTAGATGGCATGGAAAACGCATCTATCAATTCTGCATTTTCTCACATTTTAATTTGAATGATCATGCAAATTACGTGTCATAACTCTTCAAATAGTTTAGAGCCTTTAACAACCTTTTTAAACCTATACATTATATATGTAATCAAAATTAAACAATTCCTACTTAATTCTAAACAGCTGCTGTGATTTGGCCTGTGATCTTTGGATGTTAGTTAGTTCCAATGTTTAAAACTGAGGCAGAGGGGGGGGATTGTTGAGAACTCCAGCTGAATGGTGGACCATGAGGTTGGTAGAAACCACCAACAGCTCCGTCTTTGCCATGTTGAGCGGTATAAGATGGGCCTTCATCCGTCAAGATCCATGCGCCTCATCACAGATGTAGTTAAGTGTCATCAGCATGGCAATGAAGCCACATCTGTGGATGATAGGATCCATGGAGGTGATATAATAGTTTAAATAGAGAAGCTTCTGGAGATGCTTCAAAAAGACTATGAATGTACTTTATTACAACAATGACTTCAATTCAAATGAGAAAACCAGGATTTAACTTTACATTTGGCATTTTGTTACAGAAGGCAGAACACCCTTTTATTACAAAATGCCTAAATCTATTTTGTATTTTAGTTTATAATTTATTTTGATTATTCAGAAATCTTCAGTTGAACTACCGCCTGCAATGTGTCTATTGGTTGTTTAAGTATTCCAGAGCAGACCCAGCAGAAAACAAGATGCACGCTTATGATCATGACAACACTCTCTCCTGTGACATTTCAAAACCAACAGAGCTTAGTAGTATTCCTGCCTCTGACAATACTTGTGTACAAATGTTTATCAGACACACCAAGAATCAGGAACATGCCATAAACTCCTCGCTTGTGTGCTCGGCTTCTTCAAAAGAGAGCATTTCACAGCTAGCGGCTCTGACTCACGCCGGCTGCCCCAGAGAACGTGTAGAGGAGCTGATTCACAACACCTTCTCATTAGCTTGGTGAAGGTGGATGCTGTATTTGCATCTCTACTGCTACAAAGTGAAAATAAAGCTGGTTGTTTGGTACCACACACAAAAAAGCTTCGAAAAATGGCCAACAGTATAGAGTAAGCTTGTCGTTTTGAAAACCAATAACCCTGATGTTTGATATGGTCCGTTAGTCTACGGCAAGAGCCCTTTCTGGTGCTCTAAGCCTCTGTAGTGGACATGTTGTCATGACAGGCTGTCAGCTTGAGCAATGGCTCATCATTGTCATGCTGCTGAACGTCTGCGATTGAGCAGCGCAGCTGGAGTTATGTTAAGTGTAAAGCAAAGTGACAGAAATGCTAATCAAGTATCAAAACTGACACAGCGTTCACATCGATGCACATCAGGCCGTCAGTGATTTATTAGTCAGAGTAAAAGCATGTGTCATCATCCGCTGCTCTCTGGGGTAAACATGCCACCAGCTCAAGGTCCAGCACTTACAGAGCCCTTTTTCTCTCTTGCATACACTCCAAGGACAACACTTCAAAAGACAGGATGCAATGCATATAAGGACCAGTCGACGTCAGGTGATGTTACAACATGCAAAATGCAGCTGAAAACCCCTTAATAGACCAAAAAAAGTGTTTTATCACCACTTTGTGTATGTCTTATTGCAGCTATAATGTTGCAGTCGAATATTACTTCATCCTTCAAGATAAAATTAAGGTGTAAGGGCAATTTTCTTTACCTTAAAACCCTCAAACACTTTTTTTCAATTTGACCTCAGCAATTTTATCTCTTCGTTGACTACTTTGCAACACTCTGAAATACACCCCATGACCACTTGTCACCCCTACTCCTCATGTATACACACAGATTATGGTTGTGTACCAGTATGGTTGTGTTTTATACTTAAAACATAAAATTATGCTGCATATTACAGAATATAATGGGAGGATGGGCTACTTGGATGCATCCAAGGACAGCAAGCCTTATATGTTCGTATCCGGCATTTAAGCTCCATAACTTTAGTCAAGTCCTGATTGCAACTACTGCAAAGGACCTGGGGTCATTTTATTTTTTATTTTTGACCCCAAGGAAAACCAATGTGACAATGCACACAGGCCATTAAATAATAATAATAATAATAATAATAATAATAATAATAATAATAATAATTTCCAGTTAATTTTGTTTACCAAGTTCTCTTCTCTCTCCATTAAAGTAGGAATTGAAGTAATTCAATCTGAAATAAAAATGCACACATAAATTTTATATTTAAATTGTGCCACTAAATAATTATTGAATTATTCGCAATGAAAAGACAAACTTTTTGTATATGTAAATAGAAATAAATAATGTAAACCTAAGACAAATAAACTATTTAAATTCAAAATCTGATTGCTATAGCCTGGCAACCTGTTAAGTGTGTCCAGGCGACCTGTCCTCGCCTTTCACCCCAAGTAAAACAAAAATAGATAAATATATATAAAAAAATGCTACTGCGTAAAGAATTTAATTTTGTGGTTTTGATTTATAATATAAATCTTTGATTATATAATATAAATCATATTATAAACAAGAGTATATATATATATAGGTAGTGGACTTAAACGCTAATCAAAAATTCTAAAATCATCAGGTACAGTATGGACAATGTAAATATGTCCTCAACTTTAAATGTTGGCAAAAATAACTATATATGACAATAACTATAAAATAATTTATTTGAATCACAATATTGTGCCTATTGTTTAATACATTTTTGAAAACTATTTTACATATTTTTAAGGAAGAAAAAAAAACTCTTATTGCCTTGTGAGGAGTTTATAATGAGCAGATTTTCGTTAATTATCAGAGCATTGTTGTCCATGTAAACAGAGGCAGTGCAATTAAAGTGAATGATGAGTTTGCACCACTGCCTGTGTTTCTCATGAGTGTGTGTGAACTCTTAAAGGTTCTCATCTGTGCTGAGTAAGCGTTCTCCTCTCTTCTATTCCTGTCCCCTTGATCTCGGAACAGAACGAGAGGAAACGAGAGATGGAAAGAGAGAGCTCCAGCAGGCCCCAATTATCTAAGCGTCATTCAGCATTGCTCATTCAGCTCCCCAAGCGACAGGCAACTCTGCTTTCATTTCTGTGAGGAGATTCCAGCCTCAGCCATTGGGATTTGGGGGTAGCGCAGGTTAAACTCTGCACAGCTCTCCTGAATTCACCATTAGGATTCCAGCGATGAAAGTTGAAAGAAAGCTGCATCGGCCAATCTAGTATGTTTTTGTTGCATTTTACACTGAGAAGAGCCATAGTTGGTTGCTGAGATTTCCACATATAGCCGTTGCCAATTAAGGCTGAGTTGCTAAGGCCTTAGAGCTGCATTCTGTAAAAAGCGGCTGAGTTTGGTGAATCAACAATTCACCGGCGCATTTGGTTAAGGCCTGTAAAATGACAAAACTGCATAAAGCCAGGCGGAAAAATTCTGGGAAAATGAACTGGTTTAAATAAGTGCTGGAGCTGAGAAATCCAACTCTGTCTGGGTTTGCAAAACTAAACTTAGTGAAAGCATGAAGGTTCAGGTGCCAAACAGTAAAATAACGATCAGGACCAAGAAATAAGTTTTGTTAAAAAGCCAATGGCTATCTTTTCATGTCTGTATCAGGATGGGATTAACATTTACATATGTCAAGTTTTTCTAATCTGCATTATGTTTGAAAGAAAGCAAGAAAGGCGGGGTACGAACATGCAGGCAAGGTGGGCTCGAATGCATCCGAGTGAATTCCCCTTAGAGTTATGAAGGGGATGAATGGTGGGAGAGTTGCAAGTTCAGTTTGGAGATGGGTTGGATCTGTCTATAAAGATGTGCAATAATGCAATAATTAAGTGGATGTCCAATCAACTTAACTCAACCTAACTTGGACATAAGTCCAATCAACTTATGTTTTTTTTTCTTACAAAAACTCCCATGAAGTGCAGTAGAAAGCATTTGACTTCAATATGAGGTCATCCGATACTTAGGCCAATTTATTTTTGGCCAATGAGAGGATTTAGAAATAGGTTTCAGTAGAGAAAAAATATATAACAAATAAAACCCACTGGTTTAGCCATCAATGTGACTTTGTAGAAGTTTTCAATAGATGTCACTTTAAACAGAGACTGGTTGGTTTTGTTTACACATTTTGTTGACGTGGCCTTGAGAAATTTGTTAATTTTTATGCAAAAACAATAATACTTTATTATAACATAATTTAATATTATATGTGATGACTGAATAGTTCAGATGTAAAATGTGATAAACACAGAAAAGAATCCAATTCTTTTAGGCTCTATTAAATATCCTGTCTTTGTTTTTATTGTTTTAACTCCTAGCAATCCGTGGCTTATTTGAGCATTTTATTCTACTTTGAAATTTGCTCTAATAAAGATACCTTTATTGCATTTTTTTTTTGGCAAATGTCAATAGCCAAATTTTTGGCAAATGAAAAAAAGTACATAGATAAAATGTGTTGAGTCAAAAAGCGCTTCATAAATCCTCCAAAACCAAGGTGAAAATTGGAGAAAATGATGTATGTGTATGTATATATATATA